>VZTG01001869.1:801231-919907 GCA_013397845.1 Melanocharis versteri | reverse complement strand
CCCCCCGAAATGGCATTTAAAAAACTTATCTTGGAAAACTCAGTTAAGAAAAAACCTACCTTATCCCTGAACCAAAGAAATATGTGTTTCTGTATATACAGATTAATTAGTATCAGTTATGCAGACTGTTCTCATGAGAGGATTTATTTGGTGAAAGGACATGTCTGTAATTCCTTTGAAGCAAACCAGTTTTCAGCCATAGAAAGCAGGACTAGTCGTGGATGGCTGCTGCACTGGGTTCTGGCTGAGAGGAAGTTACGAAGTTAACTTTCTTCTAAACAGCTAATATAATGCCACGCTTTGCCTTTGTGACTAAAATAGTGTTGATGAAATAGTGCTGTTTTACTTATTTCTGAACGGTTCTTGGACAGCACGAATCCCTCCCTGCTTCTCACTTGCCCCTGCAGAGAGCAGGCGGTTGGGTGGGTGAGGAGCTGGGAAGGGACACAGCTGGGAATGCAGCAGATACCCAACACTGTACAACCTTCTGCTCAGCAATAAAAGCTGGAGCAGAGGAGGAAGAAGGAGGCAGGTTTGTGGTAATAACATTTGTCTTCCCAAGGTGCCGCCACGTGTGCTGAGGCCTCACTTTTCTGGAAAAGGCTGGATGTTTTTAGATAATGCAATAATATTGTAGTTGCAATGTGGAGAAAGGACAAGAGCTAGACTTTCATTGTGTGTGTGAACTGTCCACCTTTGCTGGGTTTGTGATGACGTTACTTTGATTTTCCGGTGTAGAACTTTTTTTATGGATGCAAGTGAGTTTGTAAGGAGCGTATGATGAATATATAATTTAATGATAATTCAGTTCACAGAGACAAGGGGTGGAAGATATTTGATGTAGGTGTCCAGGCTTTGGCAGTGGAGGGCCTGCAGCACTGGCCTCTGTGAGAAGAGGCCAAGGGTTAATTTGTGCTGGACACAGATGATTCCAGGCAGTTCCATCTGGTTCCAACAGAACCAACACAGGATACAGCTGAGCCCCTCAGCCGAGCTCACGTCACCTCTGAGCAAAGGTATTTAAGAAAGGTCACAATGATGTGAACAGTGAGATTAAAAAAATGCAAGAAATGACCCTGCAAACACCAAGGTCAGAAAAAGAGGAGGGAGAAGAAGTTGTCCAAGCTCCAGAGCAGTGATTCCCCTGGCCCACGGAAAGGATCGCACTGAAGCACAAAGTCACACTGCAGTAAATGCAAGATCTTATGCCAGAGGAGGTAGATATTTTCTGTCAGGAACTGTGGCCTGTGGAGAGCTCCTCTTCCCAAAAGTTATGCAAACCTTAGCTGGGCTATATCATGCTTGACAAAGCCTCTTTCTCCACCAGCTACAGAAGTGTAACTACAACAAAATACTGTATTTACAGGACACATGGGATTGCTTGTGTCCTTTAAACTTGAACCCTGTCTCATTCTGGAATAACTGTACCTTGTAGACAGGAGGACATGATGAACTCAGTTATGGCTCTTCTCTTTCTGTCCCCCTGGTGCTTGACTTCTGCATCCATCCAAGACTCAGGGACCACCAAGTCATGGGACCAATTTGCTATTATTAGGGGTAGCTTCTGCAACTGTAGTTGAAAAATACAGGAATGAATCCTGCAGTTAGAAAGCATGAGCATCACTGAAGTTGTGTCTCTATGACTGGGCACAAGAATCAAGGTATATGTTCCCTTCATACTGCTGCATTGCAATATAACTATTAAATGCACCACGATATCAAGGTACCCTTATTTATAGCAGAGTGCACCTGTGAGTCTGCACTGCTCTTAAACACTTCACTGCTATTTAAGGGGAATTCAGCCTTGTCCTGCCAACAAGGCAGGTGAAGTGGGGTGATGAATGTTCCTACCATAATTTCTGTGAATGCATGCCCTTGTCTCAGCAGAGCTAAGCCAGTAGCCTTCTCAGTTACAACAGAGAAATAAGTGCAGGTGTTTCATACTACATTCCTGGGCCAAGAATCCCTTCAAATTATCACTGCACTGAAGACCTTTGGGAAATAAATATCAGAAGGGAATATTTTGAAACACAAGTTCAAAGTGACCTGAAATACTGTAATATGGAGCTCATTGTTCCCATCCTGTTCTTCAACTGTATTGCAAATGACCTTGAACTTTGAGTTCTGAGCCTGGTCCCAGACGGAGGAGTGAGGATTTCACAAGGAAATCCTTTTGTGGTAATAATTTCCTGCTTTTCTGTGCAGTGATGTATTTTCCACTGTAGGTTTCCTCACTGAAAGAGAATAGGAGGTAAGCATTGAAAACTAGGTTCTAATGCCTCATCCTTACTTTGTTCTTTTCAGGTGGAATGTCTTTTTTGTTTGAGGTGTTTTGGTTTTTTTTGTTTGTTTGGTTGGGGTTTTGTTTGTTTGTTTGTTTTGTTGGGTTTTTTGTTTTGTTTTGTTTTGTTTGACAGGGGGTTTTTAGTGTCTTTTTTAGCAGCAATGTATCATTCCACAGAAGAAGAAAGAAAAATCAAATCACTATATCCTGCTTTCTTTATTATAGTCTATCAGATCCTGGAGAAAAAGGATCTTGTTTCTTGGTCTTTCCAAAAGCTGTGAACTCTCCTGCTGACCTTCCCTTGGCAGTTCCAGACTCCTGAACTGATTACCTTTCTCTGTGAATGAAATCCAAGAAGCTGTTTTCTGGCCAACTCATCCCTTCACAGTCCTGTAAAAGCAGAATGACACAGGTGTTTTTTGCCACATACCCATTATTTGGAGACTTTCAGATGCTAATGCCACTGATTATACAAAGAGATCTCTCCTTATATGCCTCTGAAACAAATTTTACTTGTACAGCATTGAAGTGAAGATACATAGAATTTGCTGGAAGAAAACAGTGTCCTTTCAGAAGAATGCTTTGTGAACATGAGCACAGGAGAGAAAGATTATGCATTGAATGAAGATGGTAAATTAGTTTTTCTTTCAAGGAAGAATAAAGGACATACAAAATTAAAAGCAGTATTGCTTAAATGCCAAATCACAGCACATATAGATCACAATAACTGAAAATTCATATTTCATCTGCTTAGAAACCACTATTAGGGCAAAAAATGGTAAATTACTCTATAGAAAATGTAGAAAAAAGTAGCTAGTGCATAGAAGAACTATTCATTTCTTTACATGATTGTTAACAGTTAATGCTCCCCCTTCTTGAATCTACAGAGATTCCAACAGCTCTGCTTTCTTTCTTTCAGCAGGAAAGGCTGAGATTGTTTGTGCATTAATGTTTAAGAGTGATTGCATTGCAGCTGAAAACAGAGGAGAGTACAAGCAGAATGAGTGAGTTGTACTGTCCTGCCACAGGATTCCTTAATGTCCTTGTGCAATTCACGTCAGACAAGATGAAAGAACAGGGCAGTTCTAAGAGATACAGAGATAAATCTGAGCAGGTGCAAGCTGAGGCCTCTTCTGTAGACAAAGGTGAGAGCTCAGCACATCTCAGCTGAGATTCACTGCACCGACATATGCCAGACTGTTCTCAGGCTCCCAGTGCCATCAACTCTGCCTTTCCCTCAGGATCTCACCATTTTTCTGTCCAGAAGCACTCCCTGTTTAAGTAAGATGAGAAATTCATAGCTTATCCTGATTCGATATCCCAGTCTTCCTGCTGCGTCTCTTGGGAAGTATCTTAAGGAAGGTGACCAGGAGACCAGCACAAGCCACCTACTTTTTTGTTACAGGTTATAATATTGGTCTTCCGGCTGTGCATTCTGTAATATTCTATATGCATTTATAAAACTGCAGTTGCAGCATCTTAGCAACATGGCAGGAAGGGTCAGAGGGAGCTACACAATGTGGGGGCCAATATGAATAAACATCTCTGCCTGGCTCACCTCTCAGTCAGCATCTCTCTGCCAACAAACACCATCTCTGAGTGGTAAGAAAGGAAGGAGGAGGGTGCAACATCACTGAAGGCTGTAAAGCTTCTCAACCCATTCTGTCACAGGCTCACTGGAGAAACAGGAAATCAGCAGGCAATCAGGGCTAGTCCTAAAAACAAGAGGTCTGCCCTGCCTGTGCTGCGTAATCATTATTGAAAATCCAGAACTGGGTAGAAACAGAGGCCCAGAAGTACAGAATTCTCCTGAGGATCCTGTATCCAAGGGTGCACAGGGGAAGGAGAGGAAAACATCCCAAAATCAGAGGGGTTGTTAAGAAACGTAGGTTCTTTCACAGACTGAAATCAAGTTAAAGAAAAAGAAACTTAATGGTCATTTTGCTGAGTGGAAAATATTCAGTAATGATGTCCCTCAGGTTTTATTTAGCATCCTCATCTGAAAACTTGTGAAGGAGCTGAACAGTGAAACCTCCAATCCTGCAATGATAGTCTTACAGTCTTTTAGTCAAATGCCACAGATAATGACAAGGCAGTCCAGAATGACCTTTCAAAACTGATTTAGTGGGCGAAAGAATGGCCGATGGCCTCCATCATAAACACAAAACAACGTGTCTACAGATAAATACTACTAAGCCCTGTTATTGTGGCACTGAGAGCAGAACTGGCAATTTATGTAAGGACAGAGCCCTCAGAGTCACTGCAGACAGGTCTCTGCAAATATTGCTTCAGCATGCAATAGCACTGAGTTGAAAAAACCCGGAAGAATGCTAAGCACCACCAGAGAAGGATGGAGAAAAAGATAGGGGAAATAATTCTTTTGTACATGAAACCATGGTACCTCTATTTCATAACCACTATGTTATTTCATAACCACTGTGCAACTCTGTTCTGTACCTCTCTAAATGGGTGGCAGCGAGGATTGGACAGGTAAAGGCAATCAGGTTGTGGACTTCCAGATAAAGACTGTTCTGCAGTCTGAGAGCAAAAAGGGACTCCATAAAATTAGTATGACATTTGTTTAAAGAAATAAAAGAATCCAGTGGGGAATAATTTTTTGGAATCAGCTGTGGTAGGAGGATAGAGAAGCAGACCATGTCAAAAGTCATGGACAATAAGCCTGCAATAATTTAGTTAAAGCTTAACTTCTCAGTTGCAGTGACAAGCTGAGTAGGAGAGCTGCAGAAAACAGCCAGGTTTCCATTATTTCCCTCAAGGTTCACCTCAGACAATTCTCACAGCTGCCATCTCTGACACTCTCCAACAGCAGAGAGCAAGCAGGGAACACCACTGACAGGAGAGTGAAGAGGCCCTCTAGGGTAGATAACAGATTTTCTAGATATGAAGAGTAAAGATGGATGATTCCTATTTATGCCAAGTTCTCTTGAAAGCTTAGGAACGTGCTGATGGCCTGACCCATCATATGGTCAAGCAGAGAAGATTGATCCAGTTGAGAGGTAGAAACTAGCTACAAACAATGACTGGATGAACCTCACTGGTGGTGGCTACATAAAAGAAGAACTAAGTACAGAAAAAAAGTGGAAAAAAAGGGCTTTTGGAAGACCACAATCAGATGTAAGCTCTGAGAACAGTCTACTTTAGAAAACAAAAAAACTGCCAGACCAACAGCAGAAAAAGCCTTAATTTTTAAAAAATTTTTTGCATCATTTGTCTCAGAAATTGAGATCTTCTGTCTTAGGAAGAATTTTGGCCCAAGAAAATCAGCTTAGTTATTTATGAACAAGATTTGAATAAGGAAAGGAGGGACACTAAATTTGCCAAAACAGTACCAATCTAAAGAGAACAAGCAGTGTTTTCCTTGTGCTCCAGGAAGCTGCTGTTGCTCAGCATGGAAATACAGATACTGAAAACAGTACTACCGTTTTATTAAGGACTGCCAGTACTGGTGGGGGGAAGAGAAGGCAGACTTTGCAGCTCCTAGCTGCAGGAAACCTCCCGCAGAAGGCAGGATACACTCGGCCCAGCTGGTGTGAATGGGCCTCTGCAGGCTTTGAAGCACACAGTGTGTAGGGGTAGGTGGCAATAGCTAATAGCTTGGAAATGATCTTCTTTCCAAGCTCAGACCCTGCATTCAGATATACAACAGATCCATGACTGCCCAAATGCTGGGAAAAAAAGTGGGATGATCATTTAAAGAGACTACGATCTCAAAGGATAGCACCGTTCTCACAGGCTTCGCTTATAACTTCAAAAAAGTGTCAACACTGGCTGCAAGCAGAGTGGTGGGTACAGAATGGGCCTTTGCTCCAGAAGTTCTTCAGACCCTTTCTGGTATTCACATTTGAGGTAGAAAATTGCTAAGGGATTTTTTCTCCTTAACTGCCAGTTCCACTTATTTGTTTAATTAGACCAAAATTCCATTATTTGGGGTCTATTGCTTTCTATATTTGGGGTCTATTGCAAACTATTTGTGTATAGTTGTATCTCTAGAAGTTGTTCGGAGCTTCTTTTTCTATATTGCTACTTCAAACCACCGTACATGTATTCCCTCCTCTGTCCAACTTTGCGAGCCCAGATTCATCTAAGTTGTTATTCTACATATAATCTGGGTGCTCCATTCCACGTGGGACCACAGTGAAAGTGAAATCCAGCAAAAACTGTGTGAAACTTCTTGAGAAAGTGATAGGTGTTACTGTCCAAGTACAAGAGTCTGGCAGCTCCCTACAGAGGCTAATTTCTATCTAAACAGCTTCTAAGACACATGCTGTCTTATTGTTGTATAATATGGGGGACACATGGATTATAGCTGGCAACAGTCCTTTATAGTGGCTTGAAAGAAATGACCAGTACAGAGCAATCTTACACCCAGTTTGATCCAATGTACGGATCCAGCCCACTGACTGCAAAAATACTTAACTTGATGAGGAGTCATGCAGCCACTGAGCACATCCAAAGAATATGTTTCATCTATAAGACGTGTGGAATTTCAAGCAGGCAAGCTGGCTGCATGAATGCCAGAATAATAAAGATGGTTTCAGGCCATTTCAGTCTGATCTAAATATCTGCCTTTTATGAGAGCTCTTTTAAGTCCAGAAATCAGAGTTTGCCTTTCTTCTCCTTCATCTTTGAATACAGCCATCCTTTCAAAAGGCATAATGAGGAATGTATCTTGTTGATACTTTGCAGTTCTGGAAGAGAGAAAAAAATACTGTCATCATCACCATCATCATTAATAATTTTTATTTTTAATTTTAAAAACTTTTATTTTTATTAAAATGAACTTTTCTCTTTACAGAAAACAGAAGCAGAACAGGAAAATGGGCAAGTGTTACAACCTAAAGCTGTCACAGCATCTCTCCTGAGAATTTTTAGTCTGCCAGGCTTGTCACAATCCATCACACTGATTGCTGTGTCACCTTGCATCTTGAATGAGCTGTTCTTGGCAAGAAAAAGCTAAACTTTCTTCCCAGGCTTTGCCAATCCCCTTCCCTGCAACAGTGGCAGAGAGATGATGCCATTTTTCTGGGCCTTCAGCAAATGAGGAATGTCTTTACCTTTCTTTCACACTGGAGGTTCAGAAAACAGCGAACGTTTAGTTAAGCAACGAAGACGTACTGAGGCCTTTTAGTCTCTGCCCCATCATACACTAATTTCTGATAGCCAGTTTGTGAAGTGGCACATTTTCCTTCTTTCCACTCTGCTCTTTCTCCTTACTCCGGGAGAAAAAGATCTGGCACATGGGGCTGAAGAACCAGAGAGGAAGTGGAGTGATGGGCTAGATGTGTTTGCCCTGCATGAGACAGAACTGGGAGCTAACATGTGAAGAGGGCAGGCAATGTGTGAGACACGCCATGGTCATGATGAGGAAAGGAAAGACAGTGAGGAAGCCAGGAGCACTGCTATGCTTTTTGGTTAACTATTTGCTTTCACAACTAGCTTATTTTCCCTTGCTGGTGTGCTAACAAACAAGACACATCCCTCCTCCCTTGCTATCTTTAAAGAAGGAAAGAAAACTATCCTTCTTTTGTACATATGGAGAAATTAATGTACTATAGGAAAGGCAGCTCTGCCATTGTCCACAGTAAATAAAACCCATCAGTATCTGGAGCAATCACACTGTACATGCAGAGAACATATAGATGCACTAGATTATCCTTGTAACTGTTTTAATATTACAAAACCACAGGGCACCGAGCTTTGGCGTTAAACAGCACGGAGCAAATCAATAAAAATTTCAATGTGAATTGCACATATAAAGGCTAAAAGGGTAACACCTTGTGCCAAGACACAGAGCAGTGGCAGAGGATGGAAAATTACTTACTTTAATTAGTTTAAAAAACAGAGGAAGATTATGAGCATTTCTGGATGATTCATAAATGCAATGCTTCTTTTAATCTAGTCATTACAGGATTGAAAAATGAACTCCATAGGAATTTTCCTTTATGATATGAAATTGGTGATTTTTTTTTTTTTATAGCTGTTTCAATTATCAAAGCAATCTCTGATTTACTGACCTGGAAATGTCTTCTGCCTTATCAAAAAACAATGTCTGAGACTGCTGTTGCTGATACAATTATTAACTGAGAGCAGAAGAGCTGGTGAGAGAAAGGAACCCTGGCTGTTTAGAGTCTATGGGCCCAAGGTACCCATATAGCTTCTTTCCAGATTATCCAGTGCATCTGGATCAGACACATCTCATAAACTTGTACTTTCTCACCAGAAACTGCCTTCTCTTTACTCTTCTCCCTTCTCAGTTAGCCCATTTCTTTTGGATATCAGGCAGGAATATGCCAGCGAAGATATTCTAAGTCCCATTCAATACAGCTGAGCAGGTTCACCTGAAACTTTCTAAATAGCATTTAGCCATAGCTACACACCTGGAAGGGAAAAGTATCATCCTGAACGCTGAGTGTATAGAAAAATGCTAATTGTGTCAGGTGGGATATCATGAAAACACCTGTCACATAGCACACCATCTGCTTTCCCAAAAGTGACAGAACCAGTCACCATGATTTTCTTTCTGTCTCACAGTAACTCCTTTTCTTTGAAAAGCATATATCAACAAGTGTCATTTCTAATAACAAGACAGTCAGTCTATTTGAATACATTTGTTTCACTGAGATCATCAGAAAAGGGTCTGCAGGGGGATATGTCTCGGAAGCTAGTACCAACCTACAGATGAGAAGTGCTAGACTAACCAGGTGCAGTTATGGTCTGAGAACCTCATTATTGGTAAGTTTGTGCATATTTGCACCACTGCTGAAGGAGATTCGGTCAGATGGATCACGCACATTTGGGGGCAGTGGAGGTATAAATGACATAGTGAATTTTGTCCCTAGTTTTCTGATGAAATCTAGGTACCTTCTCTAAACTGTGGCACTAGGGAGCCAAGAAGAAACAAGATGGGTGCTGTCAGATTCATAATACAATCCTAGCAGTCCTAATACTTTGAAAGACCTGGAGGTCTGTAGTCTGTTCTCCCTCCTTTCTTTGTGATTTCCGCTACCTTTCCTTATCTCAAGTTCTTGGGACCAGTTCTTGGTGTTGGCAGAGCATTCCTTTATCCTGACTGTATACAAAATAAAGGAGACAATGCCCTATACACAGTATTGAATTCTGTGCATCAGAGGGGAACTGCACAGCTGATTTTCCAGAATTGTTGGCAAATGAAAGTAAAATAAAAAGCTCTATGCAGATCTGAAAACCTCAACAAGTTAGGACATCATCATCTGCCTGTCTGAAGCAAGTCTGGATGTCCTCGCTTGCTGTGCTGCAAATCTGTTTTCTTGTGTAGTAATTCTCACAACACTGCCTGATCATTTCTAACAGAGCAAGAGTAATAGCCTGGAAAAACCTCCACAAACTGAAATTGAAAGGTATACAAGCAGGCGAGAACAGCCTGTCTCAAGTGCTAGTCTCATTCTGACCTCTGAAACACTTAAAAAATGGGGTTTTTTACTGGGATATGCTATTTGGGCCCAAATTGCACTTCACTGATAATCCAAGACCAAGCCTCAGAAAGACAGCAATTCACCTTGTTTCCCTCTGCTGTTCCTGGGACTCAGCAGCCAGGTTCTAAGAAAAGTTATGCTTTTGTCTATTTGTCCTTGCTAGTGGTGGCAAGAGTCTGTTAATTGAAAGGCAGTTACCAGTGCCATAATCATTTCATCCTCTCAATTTTTAAAGAGGAGAGTGAAATCTTTGCAGATGGAGTACGTACCTCGTGGTTGTACCAGCATGGCTTTACCATGGAGCAGAATCCAGGCATTAAACCTAAAGAAACTTGGGTTTGGACAGCACAGTTGGACTAGACTCTACTGCCCCAGTCCCAGCCTTTCCTGCCCTCAATCACTGGTGATTTTACTCTCCTTCTGGTGATTTTGTGAGTGACTAATATATTTTCCTCCCCTCAAATGGACAAATTAATGAAAAAAAGAAGGATACAAAGAAAAGGGGAAATCTATTTTAACAAGAGCTAGCAATTATTTTGAGGTTTTGTGAATGTAAAGACTGCACATCAAGCACACAGTTCAAACTCCTCGGACATCCTCATCTGGGGTTAGCTGATTGATATTTATCCCCTTTTTCATGGAAAATGCCACCTGTGCTGAAAGATAGGAAGCTAGGAACTGCTGTAATAGCTCACCAAATGTATGATTAGTAGCAATTCTTTACCTTGACAACAGGATGAGAAAGAAAAATCATCTGTGTGGGTAAGATAAACCTCTGCAGGTGGCAGTATACTGAGGCATCAGCATCTTCAGTCTCCCTCCTACCAGCAATGTGAAGGTGCAGACTGCAAACATCATCTGCTATGGCTGGCTCAATCTTTGCACTTTATTCCACCTGCCTTAATAAAAAATTTATAAGTATTCAACACGTCAAAAATTGTGCTTATGTATACTGCGTTAAAACATCTTCCTTTTCTTTCCCCAGATTTTCACAAACAACCCTCCAGACCACTAAATTAGGGGACTTGGAAGGGGTAATTTCAAACAGATGATCCCTTACAGGTTTATTTATTATCAGCGGCTCACATGCTTAATTATATATTTCTTATTGCTTATCAAGTTTAAATGATCTCTGATGGGATAAAAAATACATAAAAGAAGGAGCCATCTATTTCTGCAAGAACTGGGTTCAAAAGTGACTTACCGTATGACATGTGTGCCACCTATTCTGAAAAGAAATTTTCAGAAACTGACACAGAATAATTTGCTGTAAGGAAAAAGCCTAATTTTAGAAATCCTTCATTGTTTAAGTAGCAAGAAAACCAACAAACTAACTAAACAAAATCCCAAGTGAACACTAGAGAGAGGGAAGCTATTACAGCATTTAGACTTAAGGAAGTAGTTTTTTATTCTGAATTTCTTTTTTTTTTTTTTTGCCCAGATTGAAAACTGTTATGCAATTTTTGCGGAAAAAAATCTGAAAATTTTGCACTAAGTGTTCTCAAGGTGTTTATGTTGCAACAGTGAAGTTACTTCTGGCAGAACTGGCTGAGCCTGAATCTGCTCATCTCAGATATTTCTAGTGAGCGCAAGAAGGAATAAACCCTCTATATTTGTCCGGAGAGGTAAATGAATGTTTCTCTGACTCGCAGTGTCTTTGAGCTCCACAGACCATCAACAGCACGTATTTTCTACTGTCAGCTATAAAACTGCCCTAATCCACTGGCCAGCTACTGCAGATTTGGGTTGCAGAGGAGGAATTTGAACAGTCAGTGTAGGTCTTCGTACAGCATTAACAAAAATTGGGAACTAATTCTCACTCCCATGGACATTCATGCAACAGGGTTAAAATAAGGTGGGCCTGAAAATTAATCACTCCTCCATGGCAAAAGAAGCTGAAAGCAGTTTTAATACAGACTTCACATTGGTTTTCAGGGCCTATAACAGTTAATGTAGCCTTTCAGAGTTCTCATACACCAAGCTAAACAAGTGCAACACCAATTCATCATCTTTCTTGATTTAAAGCCTTCCAGTTTTCATGTTAACCCTTAATCACTCTCTTTTGTCAGGAGCTCTTAACTGTAGAATATGGCCTGTTTTCCTGGGCTTTTTTTTAGCACTCTTCACCTACTCTGCTTGGAGTCAGTAATTTACGAAGGGTAGCTTTGACATGACTCATTCTGTCTCCTGGATGATCTAACAGATTGTAAATATGAAGAAGATTTGTGGGGAAATACATTGGGGAGATTGCGCCTGGATGTTTTTATCATTAAAAATATCGCTACCTTGTGTTGCTCCCGTCCAACAAGGCAGACTTTTATATGTAAATCTTTCCCTTAGCATGCTAATGAGATACATAAAACTGCCTCCTTCTGAGCAGCCAGAGTCCATGGAGAACTCCCTGTTTCAGCTGCAAGTTATGAGCGCCCTGGAGGATGCACTAACGTATCCAAAGCAGCCTTCAGCTTTATGGAGTACTGACCTCTCCCTTCCTCACTATGTAATAAGCTCACTTTCAAGTCCTTCCAACTACAAGAAAAGGCAGAAAAGATTGGAGGCATTCACATATTTTTGAGTCAAGACCTCTTGATTAAAAACTGCAATCTATGTGTTCTGCTTAATGAACATTCCTAGGTGTCACAGGTGCTCCAGTGGTAACATGGGAAGTTTGGCTCCTAGTATGGACACACCTTAAGTGCTTTGGGCAAAAAGCAGTGACTGGAGTGGGATGAATGTTCTTTTTAAAAGGAGTTGGTATAGGTCAGCGGACATTCCCAGGGCTCTGGGAGCAACACAAGGGCTTAATAGGCATCAGTGAGTTTCTAACACAGAGACAGTCAATCTACCATAAGAGGGTTTGGAAATATGTATGTTTTGGTCTCTGATCTTATGGCATTGTCTGTAGGGCACACCAACTCACCTTCACAGAAAGGTTTTCACAACACAGGCTCTGAGCAGGGCTTACTGGAAGCTCAGATATGCTCGACCCTGCCAGACAACAGGCTTTTCTTCTGTGAGGGGATGCCCAGAGAGTTACATATCTGGTCAGAATGTCCATCACCACTACTGCAGACCAGTGCTGTCCAGTCTTGATGGGATCTGGCCAGAGGGCCTTGTGGAGCTCTAGACCACTGTTATGATCCAGACAGATTGGGTCACCATGTTTTAAGTCTATGTGCAAGGGCTGTAAACAGACCCAAGCTCTTCTAATCAAAAGGCCAAACTAACCCAGCAATGAGGCACTGTGGGCATGTAGGGGTGAAGGCCCAGGATGGGCCAACAAGACTCATTTCCTGGCTCTGATCATATAACCTCCCTGTGCCTATGTCGTTCCCCCGTACATCTGTACTTGAATGGCTTGAGGAGTGCACAACTACTCAATTCCGACTTCTTGCACTCCACAAGAACTTGATATCCAAACTACCAACTCGACTGCCCTCATGGGGGTTAGGGCTGGTTATCCTTTCTAATATACAGCCACCCAGACAACAGTTACTTCTGGTTCCCCTACCTAAAACAAGCCTTTCTCAGGCTGCAAGGGCTCCAGGACATTGTACTGCAGTCTGTTATGTGCATACAAGAAGCACAAGGCTCTCAGCTGGAGTAGCCAAGGAAAGAGGTAAAGGGCATAAGACAAACCTCTTGCTCATGAAGTGATAATGCATCCTTAAAGCTCCTTTGACAAGAAAGCTGAGCAGCATAAGTCAGAAAGACTTATGTCAGATGCCTCACTGATGTGTTACTCACCCAAAAGTGCACTGCACATCCTAGCCACCATCATTAAGAGGGCTGACAAATGGAGTTTTAAGAGCAAAGAACTCTTTCACACTGGAAAATAAGATGGTCGTTGAAAAATTTTTTTTCTAAGTTTGCAATTACTGATATAAGCAAGGACACTATACTGTAAATATTGAGACATAATTGGTAAGACAGGTGAGAGTAGGGGAGAGTCCTGAATTATGGGTCAGAACAGTCACATTTCTTTTTGTATTTAAAATGTAAAAAGAAAAATCTGGAATTTGTTAGAAATTAAAAGGTAAATGCGAGTCTGGGTCCCTGGAGACAGCAGTGGAACAACTGGAATTTTAAAACAGAAACATCAAAAGGCATGGTAGGAGAAAAGCTGAGTTTCATAAAGCAGAGACTTAGAGGCACATTAATTAACCGAGGAAAAACAAGCAAAATTAGCCTATCCTTTAAAGGAGTTCTACAAGCATGGGAAAAGGCTTTAAATGTCTCAATGACAGAACCTGTCCGAAAGAAAGGCAAAACAGAGTAACACTTGAGACTCTGGCTGAATGGAACAAATGCAGCTATTCTCTCAGCTGCCTCCTGGTCATCAGTTGTGTCAGTTTGTGCACAACTGGAAAGTGTTCAGGTAGCAGGATAAGGGGGATATCATCTCTCTACCTGAGTATATTTTGAAGAGGGGATGAAACAATTGTTTTGTATTTGTTAAGCAAACAATGATCACATAGTTGCAATCAGCAACACGGTTAAGAGAGAGCAAAATATTGGACCTTATTTCTCTACCACAAATAATACCCAGCTTCTGAAATTTGAGGAGAGCTGCAGCATTATGGAGATCTTAAGGACTGGGTTATCCAACACTGTCCACNAATCATACCGTGATTATGTGTTTCTACACTAACACACACAATCTTTTATTTTAACATAAAAACGGCCATTTTTGGTGTAACTCAAGGGACCATTTAGCCCAGCTTGTCTGTAACACCAGACAAGAGCAAATGTATTGTGAGCATACAGCAATAGTGTCCTAATCACAAGCAATTTGCAGTTCAAGGACTTCCCTAGCCAAAGGAGATGTTTTTATATTTGAGACTCCAATTAATATCTTTTCTATGAATTTGCCAAGTTGCCTCCTGAACCCGTGTGAACTTTTAACACTCACAGTATCCTGCAGCAAGGAGTTATGATTAATGATAAACTGCATAAAGAACAAAAGAAATCCTTCTGTTTTGAAACTCCTTCCTTCTAATTTCATGTGTTGCTCTGTAACTTTGCTTTAAAGTGGCAGTGAATAGTCAAACTCCATCCACCTTTGCCAGACCACATAAGAATGTACAGAACCATCTCACAGAACTTCTCAGTTTTCTCTTTTCCATGGTGCAGTGTGTTTACTATTTACCATGGCAGTAGAAGACTGTTTACTCATCTCCAAAGCCCTCACAGATCTCTGATCATTCCCCTTCTCAGCACTGTACTTTGCACTAAACAGATCCTACGCCAAGCAGTTACAGATGGCTGTTGCTCTTCTCGGGCATGAAGAGCCCTTTACAGAGATCAGTGAATCGTAGGGCTTGGGTAGACAGGAGCAAGTGACAAGGCATCCAGGAGCTCAAGGTGTTCCTCAAAGAGTTACCTGAACCTGGACCAAGGGAAATATTGCTAACTAGCAAGAAGTGACACACAGGCAGGAGAGAGATAGGCCCCTGTCTTGTCCCTTTCAGACCTGTGGCAGATATGTGGGTCTGCTTTTAGGTTGATTTCATATTGGTAGAGAAATCGTGTATACAGGATCAAGTATTTTCTCAGTTTAGTTACGGAAACCCCGTCCTGGAACAGACACAGTCACAATTGACACACAGACTTATAGAAATGCCCATCTGCTGCCTCTCACCTTAAACAAGAGAGTTGACAACTTCTAAAATACTTCACTCCCTTTTTTTTTTTTTTTTAACCCAAGCTTTTATGTTTTGAGCTTTTAGGACCAGATTTATTAGACAGATTCTCAGACTCGGTGACATCTCCAAGAACCCTGGAAGTGATGTCTTGATGTCTGCAACTGCTGACAGCTCTGTGAGAATTGATCTTTTCTCTTAAAGCTGCTTAACTTCTATTAATATATTAAAAAAATCCAATTTTACACAAATTACAATATTATCCATCCTTCAAGATCATAACACAGAGCCATATAACATGACTGAACAATATCAAAGAGCTCTAAAGCCATGAGGCAAGTAAAACTAGGTTGATGTCTGTAAAAGTTGCAAACCATAAGCCCGTCTTGTGATCTCATGGAGAAGGACACAGGTTTGTATATTTCAGCTTAGCCATGTATCCAGCTAAGTTTCAAAGCCATGGATAAACACTTCCCAGAATAATAGCTGAGAAAAGCATAATTGGCAAAGACTACTGTATGAGTACAAAAGAAGATATCAAGAAATATAAAAAGATTTTCCAGATGAGATCTGTCAGAGTCTGAAAATGAAAGGGCAGCTCCAAAACCATCTTTTCTAGGACAAATTCAAGTATATGGCTTATTAAATTCTCTCACAGCTGGAATGCTCAAAAGAGGAAAAATCAAATGAGAAGCACTGTCTGCTCTAAACGGATGAGGAAATTTAAAGCTTTGCAGGAATGTCTGTTTTAAAAGAGCAAGTGCCAGCTTATGGCAGCCAAGAGCAGAGCTGGATCATTCTTTCAGCCTATCTGTGAAGCATGAATAGCACATTCAAGAAAAAGAGATCTGTTCTTTCCCTAGGTATGAGTTGTTTCTCAAGAAGAATAAACTGAGCAGCATGAAACAGTAGCAAACATTATGGGCAGTATACAGGCTCGTATTGATCTCCTTAGGAAGGGTGTATTTAGAGGTGCCTTGCCCACTCAGGGCTCCAGTCTCCCAGGTATGTGCATAGCAATATCTGAACAACTGGCCACCACTAAAGACAAACCAAAAGAAACCAGGATACACACCGGGAGAGAGCCTCAGAGCCAGGCTGAGAGCTGATACACACTTCTGCTTTGTGCAAATCAAGCAAAACTGAGGGTATTCTGGAAAAAATACCTTAATCCTGTTGGGATTTCAGAAGTCTATCTGGAATCCTCAGCATGTGAAGAACAGATCTGAGGTTCAGATGCATGACTTCTGAGAGATTCAGTTGTTTCCTGATCTTTGTTCTGTCGTTTTCTTTTCTCCTCCAGCTTTTCTCCCATTAGTCTACCACAGGTAGACTTACCTTCCCCCAGACTCTACCACTCTTACCTTCCCCCAGACACCCAGACTCCCGGGAAGAGGCTCTACTTCTTAGTCTGTGCACATCACCACAGTGCTACTGGTTGAGTCAGAGAATATATTTAAGCCAATGAGTCATCCACAGCTCTTTCAGGAGGATTTTTTCTAAGACTGCTATTACTGACACAAGCTATACTGTGACTATTGAGACATAATTGGTAAGACAGGTGAGAATAGGGTAAGTCCCTGATTATGGGTCAGAATAGCCACATTTCTAATTGAAATGCTTTAGGTAAGGAAGAACTTATTTTGGAGAGAATAATCTTAGTGCAATAAGTGACACTCTTCTATTTTTTTTCAAGATTTCATTTTCTTCAACATCCAGAAATGCCACTCAGCTTTTTAGGGATTGTTAGCATGAAGCAGAAAACTCTGTAATGAGTTAGTTTCATTTACAGTCACATACAAAACTAAGCAGAACTAAATTACTTAATTATTCTTAAAAAAAGAAAAAAAAAAGCTATGCATAATGCCAATTGACAAACACCTCTAACATTCAGTACACTCAGAAACATTTTTCTTAACTATAACAAAAAATGGGCATGGCAACGTATTAAAAATACTCCACAAAATTAGCGTGTGTTTGCAACTAAAAATGAAAGGGAGCCAGCATGTTTCAGAATGCTTTAATAATAAAAATTCCTCTGCTTCTGATGCAAGTGAACTTTCTTAGAGATATTAAGTCCAAGGTAAAATCACGTAGGACAGAAACACAAAACAGAAGAGTGAATTAAATCAGCAAAAGTTTCCAGCCTGCAGAAAAAAAACTGTAATGATAAAAGGACTCACCAAAAGGATATGACAGTAATTAAAAGAGAATATAACTGACAGTAATTCACCATAAAAAAATCTGTATCTCTTCATATGCAGTTTCAAATAAATGGTTGTTCTTTATTTCTTTGCTGAGCAGGAAGGTGTCATAATTGACAGACATTCCCATTAGGTATTGTTCCCAACTGTCAGACTTCAGGAGAAGGTTTCACCTTATCACACAAAACAGTAAAACTCAGTTCTTTAGAAAGTTTTTCAGGGCAAGGAACAGGCTAAAAATTAAAGAAGAAAGAGGTTTTTACAAAATTGAAGACTACATCTTTCAATCCAGCCTAGCACTTAAGGCTTTCAATAGAACAACAAAAGTAATTTTGACCTTATCTTTGACTGCATCCTTGGAAGACAGCTAAAGAAATGAGTGTGAGTCAGCACAGAGAAATGCATGTGTTTTCTAAATTCCCAGTCACATAAAAGAAAGAGGAAACGCAATGGAATCAAAGGAAAGGTACCCAGTCAGATCAGATGTGGGGCTGTTAAGAGATGAATAAAAAGTAAACTTACATAGGTATCTCTAAAAAACAATAAAAAGAAAGTTTAAGTCTATGAAAGTCTGTTTACAACCTGTACATACAGCTTTCTGCCTCCGGACCCTAACAATTGGTTCTGAATAGACCCAGCTCATGAATAGTAACTATTTTTCCTAAGCAAAGATTGTACACAATAATAGAAGTTCTTAATTTTCACCTTTTCTGCAGCATCATAACATAAAGTTCCTGCAAATTTCAGAGTTCAAAAGCCAACAATGCTCTAGAGAAATCAATCCACCTCAATCTAAGGAAGAAAAAATATCCATGAATATATGGCTTATGAAATAATGAGAGACTGAAATTAAATGGCAGTTTCTCTCATTAATATCTTTCCTTTACCAGCAGAAAAATCACACAGAACACGCCTAATGAGGACCTAGTTGATACAGCAAAGTAGAAAAATATGAACCACCTGAAATTAATGAGGAAGTAGGATGGAAAATGAAAACAGTAGATGTGGTCTTGGGCAGCACAGGTTGATCAGCATCTCCTCTCACTGGCTGAGCTTTATTACCACGAGCATAGTGACTCTGTCTGCTACACACTGTGTCTGTTTTGTTGAAGAGCACAACCCTGTTTCTGTCATTTACAAGGGCTCACCAGAGCCTATATACTTACCTACAATGTTGTTTTTTTAGTTTAGGGGTCACTTTTCTCACTCTAGCCATCACAAGATCTATTGGGTCATGGATCTTCTATGGTTTGACTCCCACAAAAATTCACCTGTACATTTCTGAAGGAAATTGAAGCCATCTCAGGAAATAAGCAAGTGGCATACAAAGCATTAAAAAAGTTGTGTATCTTTTCTGAGAAATACAGTTGTGTGTAGCTTTGGCATTGAAGTATTCTCTGTTCAGTTAGATGGAGGAAATTCTTTATCAAAGTACTTCCCCTCAGTGGCAGGCATTCCAGAGACAGGATGCTCTCTGCATAAGCAGATTTCTGAGTCTCACTAGTTTGTTCTTCCCATTGTGGCATGGACCTAAATCAACAGTTTAAATTTCTCACTTATGGCTGAATTTTCTCCAGGGAGCCACACATGTTGCTTGTGTCTGTGTATATGACACCTGTGAAGAATTTTTGAGTAGAATTGCTTTGTCTGCCAGAGCCTGTTATCACTGCCTTTTCCATGCCGACTACTTCATATTGTCTTTCTATGAGAGTCAGACTATTTCTTCTTTCAGTCTGAGCTTTAGACCCTGTCAGTACTCTGCCAAACAGGAAGAGAACAATGCAGGCAGCACACCCTGATCAATCTGCATCGCTCACAATGACATGGTACTCCCATGGAGCTAAGGGTATTATGGGAAGGGTATTATGCTTGAGATATGACCCACAAAAATTAATGAAAACATTTGCTTTGTCTTGCACAACTGGATAACTCGAAACCTAAGAACATGTATCTAATCTGCAAGCCTCTGAATCCAGGAAGATATAGACCAAGTAAAACCTACAACAGCTGTTTTGTTGGGCTGCGAACCGTGCTGGAAGCCCACCATCCAGAGGAAGCTGCAGGAAGCAGTGAACTCTGTAGATGCACTGCTATAGAAAAAACTTCTGTCATCATATCTAGTCTTGCATAGGAGGGCATTGGAGAGTCTGGAACAAAGGAAGCTGTCATCTAATAGAAGATTACTGTGAATGGAACATGGTCTGGATGATACCCAGGGTTCATTTGCACAGGGCCTACTGTGATTACAGTTACATGGAAGCAGTGTCATATCTTGTGCTTTTGTTTCTGAGGCACAGCTGGTGGATATCTAGAACAACCTCTGCTTACCAAAACAGTCTTCTAATTGAGATGATCACCCATCTTGGAATGGAATTATTTCATTGTGGAAAAAAAGCCCCACAAAATGGCAGAGCATAGAGGGTCTAATGGAGATTTTAAATAAGAGGAGAAAGGAAGAAGAGACAGCCTTACTAAGACTGTGAGGTCTTCTCCAGCTTTACAGGGATATTACTCAGTTATGAGACCGCAACAATATCATGGAAATCTAACACTTCCTGTGCATACAATGGGGTATGCAAAAACAACAAAGTGTTTAGGATTCACTGGTCTCACTCAGCCCAACTGGTCAGAAGCTTCTGCAAGACTCTCCACCTCATGGTGCTGAGAATTTCATTCCAGGTTAAGCGCAAAGTGCTTTTTATTCTCTGATGTGAGCACAGGTGTGCAACTCCCATCCGTGAGGATGCTGAGAATTAAGAAGACAGCTTGCTCTGACTCCTCAGCACTACACTGCTGTCTGTATAGTGACCAGACCACACCTGCAGGCAGATATGTGCAGGGAACAGTAGTGGGAAGTAAAATGGGAGTGGACAGGAGATAGGGCTGTGGATGTGATTTTGCAGTACATCTGCCCTGATGCAACACTCTATACCAAAGAGTTACCACTTACTACAAATCCACATAGGATCTGAACGCTCCCAGATGGAGAAAACCACCATTAAAGGTTTGGCTGTAGTCAAGGAAGACATGAGTCACAGTCATTTGACAAACCTGCATATGGGAGAGAAAGGCAGAAAACAGTTACTGTTCACAGGTGTTACAGAAGCAAAAAAATACAACCAAAGGTACTAGAGTTTTCAGGGCTCACAGGTCTCAGATGGCACGAAAGAACAGGGAAGGCTCAGTAGCAAACTGTGGAGATGAGCAGGTTCTGGACCCAGTAGGGTCTTCATGGGTTACTATTATTGATCTTGAAAACTGTTTTTCTTTTTTTTCAAAGTAAAGCAAATCAAGACACAAACAAAAGAACAGGCCAAGGAACACACATAATGGGCAAGGATAAATCTTCTAATTGCCAGGGAAAAGACTGAAAAATGTTCATCCCTTATCTGTTTGGAGTGTTCTAAAAACCAAGGTGGTGGGCTTCCAAAACCCTGTGTGCATATCTCAAGATTGAACTGTTCCAAGGAAGGGATTCAAGCAGATCTACAGTGACCCTGGCACAGCTTTTGAGTTCTGAAAGTGACTGTTTCTGTGTAAGTGATACTTCTCCAAAAAGTATCACGATCTGAGGTGACGTGAACAGACATCACATGCTAGGAGTCTGACTGTCACCGGAGTGAGAGAGATTTTTCTTTTTCACATGAACAAAGAGCTCCACTGCAGTAATGGAGCAAAATATCATGCACAGAGGAATACATCACTGACTTCTGCTACACTAGGGTCATAGGCAGCCCTGTGTGTTTCACAATGTGTCTCCCTTAGTGAAGGATCATGATCTATTCCACAGAAGCAGACTGTCATTAAAATAACACACAGTGGCACACCATGAGAATAATCAGGGAATCATGTACGCTATGTGTACAGTAAAGGGACAATCTTCCTCCCCAACAAAGCCATATGATTGCTCCGTGAGATCTCCTTTTCTAGGACCTAAGGGTCTTCTCTCATTCTTCTCTGCTTAGTCCTCATTTCTTACCGCTGTATCAGGATCATTTTATATGACAGATAGCTTGAGCCTCCACGATTTATGATCTTGTGGGCTTAACTGAACAATCTTACTTCCGTACTTATCTTGAACTCTAATTCATACACTCAGTATAAGACAGAACTTAAATTAATTTATAGTTGCCTATTTCCAGAGATGCCACTGTGCATTATAATTTTGTTACTGCTTCGTGTAACTCATTTCTGTCTAATGATCTTTGGTCTGTTTATGCAGGAAGCAGCAAGAGACCACATTCTGTCAAAAACATTTAATACGACCATGAGATTGAAAGTGCACTTCTCTACATACATCAATTTCGTAAACATGTTTCTGCAGTAACACGCAGAAAAAAACCAAAACCAAGCCAACCAACCAAAACAAACAAACAAACAAACAAAACCCCAAACCCCAAACCACCTCAAAACCCCAGCCCTCTCTCCCCAAAAAACCCCCAAATTTACTAATCAGGAAAAAAAAAACCAACCCACACCCTCCCCCTCAGTCTTTGTAATTTGGAAACATCCTGTCCTTCATAGAGCTTGTATTTCCTCCTCCAAACATAATCTAGATCCAAAAGGAGAAACTCTGCTCTATGCCTTGCTGATAGCTGGTTCACAGTCTGCTGGCAGACATTAAAGGCTATATTTCAACAAAAGAATAATATTCCTTACCACTGTGCAGAAAAAATTTGTCTCCTGGCAGGCATTCATCAACTGCACGATTTTAAAAAATAACAAGCATTAGTTAAAAGATAAAGACCATGCCATTAACTTCCTTAGAACACAAAGCATGTGATAAGACTGGGAAATGTTAAAAAAATTACTAACTGTCTTCCCTATTTCACTCTTAAGAATCCTGTGAAACTCCCTCAGTTGCATGCTTCACTTTCTGCCTTAAGCTCTAGGTGAAAGGTAATGAAGGTGAGAGATGAAACAAGAAAAGTCATTGTTGTGCCTTATCCATGCCAAACTCAAACAGTTAAGGCATCCCAAGAGACTTCACTGGAGCCTACCTTGTAGTCTAACAGTTAGTTTGGCCCCAGTGTTCCATAAATGACTTTGAGTGAAAGGAGGTACAGGAGGCAACCTGAAGAACCCTGACTAAATGTAGCTGCTTTTTTTTTTTTCCCACATGCAATAAATCTACACAAGAACCAAGGTGTCTCAGGATTTGTTACTTAGATTTTCATAGGAAAAATGTCCTAGACACTTTTCCTGAGATACAAACTCTGGCAGCTTAAAATTGTTCTTGAAATCATACCAGCTTGCTATTCTACTATTTTTTTGTATCCTGGAGGTATCCTTGATTGTCTGGCAGAGTGCTACAACTCATTCATAGTTTTCCTGCAGTGGAGGTGATAATAATCTCTCATTCCTGGGTAGTTTCCCAGGGCTAGGATGTTTCACCTTACATAACCTAAAACACCTAGCAAGTAGGTGACTCTGTGTGAATTAGACTCACTTTATGATCAGCCTAAAGTAGCAAAGTAGGTCAGATTAACTGTGTCCCAGAAAAAATGCCGACTTCTCTCTCACACTCCTTTGGAATTCTGCTGGTAGAAATTACAGAAATATGTCAGTTTCCCAAGAGGCAGCTTGAAAAGTAGCTGGAATCAAGAGGTCAGCATTTTGAATAACAAGGTAGGACACACAGAAGTACTACAATTACAATTCTTACCTGCAGGCAGTCACATGCCCCAAAAGGTCCCTCCCCTCCCAGTCATGAAGTTTGTGTGCTCCATCTCTTTTTGCCCTGAGTGTCACAACTTGGAAACACGTAGTACCTCAAGTGCTTGCAAGCTGCCCTGTGACTGGTTGGTAGCATGAGATGTCCCTCTCTTCCTATCTACTCTGTAAGATTTTCCTAACAAGAAAGCCTGTACATTAAATATGCAAGGATCCACCTCTTTCAGCCACAATTTCATGGCAAATAGCCTCCATTTGGTTAACTGTTGTGCCCCAGATGTTTTCATACTAGACTGTGATTGCCTGTGCCTTGACTCCACCATACCTGTATTTAGCACAAATATATCGGTATATAAATACATAAAGACATAAATTAAATATGCATGCATATATTAATAAGAATGCAGAAAAGTTATAACCAATAGAAAATACTCTTTAATCAGAGCTAGGGACATTAATAACTGAAGTCTGACTGTGAATAGAAAGCAATTAAAAGTAAAAGAGAGGCTAAGTCCTCAACCTGCTTTGCAAGGCAGCTGGACAAGTCTTCAAAGTTCATGGGGAGGGCTGGAGGAGAGTGGGCATTACAGGAGTGGGAGATTCAAATGAAGCACAGCCTGACTTGGGCTGTGAACCCATCCTCAAAGGCCGCTCAGGTTCCCTGTGCAACCCCAGGATGGCACAGAAGAAATCAATCCTGTGAGCTGAACGAAGAGGCCACAGTCCAGCTGGGTGATTGTACAGTATGGCTTGGGCAGATTTTGGGTGAGTTTCACACAGACCACACTGTGCATGAAAATGGAAAACAGAAAAAATGCCAATGTCAGAGGAAGGGGGAAGGGAAGGGTGGGGAGGGTGGAGAGGGGCAGGACATGCCACAACAAAAAGCCCTTAAAGTCTTTCTGACACAGACCACACAAACTGGGAGAACTGGCCAATGGGCTTAAGAACTGGAAAGTGCAATTTTCAGTAAGTTTCACACAGACAGGACAGGTGGTCTTGATGAGCTCCCTTTTCCCATGTTGCAGGTCATTCTTAAAGCTACCTGTAAGACCACTCTGCAGTGCGGGCTTGTCCAAAATTTGTTTCCTTATCCTTAGGTCAGTGACTCTATAGAAAGTTTCAAAAAGCTCCAGATGACTGACTGAGGAGGCAGAAGTAAGAAGTGCATCGTGATCTGCTGACATTCACGTCCAGGGCCTCACAGAGTCGCAGAAAGGGCAGTGGACATAGATGGGACAAAGATATTCTGGGGAAAAAGACGGAAGAAGGTTAACAACCAGCTCCCCTTACACACTGTTAATAAAGTTTATTTGCATATGAGCTCAAATGATTTTCAAACATTGCATTTCTAACACATCTGTAGTAGCAGTAGGTTGCTAGACATGCCTGCATCACTGCTTCCATTGAAATACCTTCATTGTTTTCCTGGGAAGGCAGAAAACTTGGGAGATATGAGTTGTTACTCTGAATAGAGGGCAAGTGGCAACCTGGCAACCCGGCTTTCAAACCAGAGAAACATATTTTAAATGTTATTCAAGGTGGCAAGAAACCCCATTAGAGGACCAGATGATTGTGGCAGAGGTGAATGTGCAGTAGCAGGCAGACTTGATAATATGCAATGTTTTTTCACCTATAACAGTGGTGTTAAGTACATCTTTATAGTGCCATACATATTGGACAAACATGCCTGAACATCAGTTCAAAAGGTAAAACAAGCTCTGAACCACTCAGGGCTTTTAAAACTATTTTAGCTGGTGACCATGCACCTCAGAAATTCAGACTGACAGGAGACAAGAATTTTTAAATGAAGCTTTAAACAACCTGTTAAAGAAGTACAATGTTCACCATTTTCCTACCAGTAATAAGTGTAGTAGTTGTAGAACATTTCAACAGGACACTTAGGACGAACATGTGTGATTTATTTTACCATGTGTAATACTTTTGTGCTACACTGATGCATTATGAGAGTTTATGAAGAGTTATAACCATAATTTCCAGGGGTCTCTCAGTGCCAAATCTGTGGACATGGACCCTTTCAACTTGTGGGAAAGGATGCTCTGACAAGTGTCAGCAGAAACAATATGGTGGGCCCTGTGTTTCTAGTGGGTTCGCATCCTGTGGTGACATCATTATGAGGTAAACACAGAGGTGCAGCAACTGCTGGCAGCCAGTCTCAGACTACCTATGAACACCCTACCACATCTTCTCCTGTTCTGGAAAGCGTTCTGCTGACATGCATGGGTGTTCCATTAATGCTGACTCCAAGTCCCAGCCACGTTACATAGGCTGGTGTCCTGGTTACAGCTAGGGCAGAGTCAGTTTCTCTCAGCAGTTGTTACAGTGCTGTGTTTTGATTTGGAATGAGAATGGTGTTGATAATACACTGATGTTTTGGGTTTCTGCTACGTCCTGTTTATCCTAAGACAAGGACTTTTTTTTTCCCTTGTCTGATGCTCTGCCAGTGAGGGAATATGCAGAAGGAACTGGGAGGGAGCATAGCAGGTGGTGAGCAATTGCATTCTGCACCACTTGTTTTCCATATTGTTATCATTATTATTATCACTTCCCATTATTACTGTCTCTTACTTTATTTTCAATTGTTAAACCGTTCTAATCTCAAGATACAAATTTTATTTTGATTCTCCTGCCCGTCCCAGTGGGGAGGCGGGAAGAGACATGGGGTCCAGTGGGTGGCTGCATCGTGTTTCATCTCCAGCTGGGCTTAGAACCATGACAGCCAGCTACCAGGTGTTTTGAAGGCAATGCTGAGGAGGTGCTGTGTGTGATAGTGCCAGACTGTGTGCAAGGTCTGGGGTAGCAAAGCAGTTCCTTTCAACACGGCAAAGCAAGAGCAATGAAAACAGTGCAGGATGAAAAGTTTTTCTCTCAATGCCAAGGCAGGCAACCCTCATGAACCCAACAAATATGGTTTAAGGACCAGTTTAAAGCCTTCAAGCCAATTGCTAGCTTGAGTCAGGGTCAGCTACCCACCTTCAAGCAAGTTACCAGGCAGTACCTGAGAAGCCTACCCATCACCACAGACACTGTATATGAATAATACTGTAAATTTCATGACATGCTGAAGTGAAGACTCGCTCAAGACCTTAACTGCAAAAAGGAGTAAGAGCTAAGACAGGCAATCACAACAGAGACACAGATTATCTTGAAAGAAGCGGAAAATTACTTGGAAAAACATCTGTTCAAACAGGAAATAACAGGGGGGTAGGTGGGGGAATGATGATAGATTGTAAGTTTACATCCAGTGCTGTCTGTGGATGGGGTTTTGAATTCATAAAGTCATTCATGACCTCACTTATCTATATTCAATTCTTCATCTCATTTTATTTCTTATGGTCAATTCCAGGTAACTGGGAGTAGAAAATCTATTCTGTTTTCCTAGTGAGTGGGATAAGCTTTCAATTGCTTACTTACTTGCATCAAGAGATAAATGAGTGGAGCGGCTTGTGAGTGACTAGAAATAAACCATAAAATATTTTAGATTGGAAGAGACCTCTAAGATCATTGAGTCCAACTATGACGAGGGGTTAGGTGATGAGTTCCATTCTGAAAGCGTTACAGTACAAAGTGTTTAGCTGTGCACACACACAGATGTCACAGCTGTGCCTTCCAATCTTTTCCCAGCTTCTTATTTTGTCCCTTTAGCTTTGTCATTGGAAATGATACGTTTCGAAAGGCTTGGTACAAAAAGCTCTTCTGTCACATCTGCTCAAGAGGTTTTTATAAATTGACCTTAATTGTCAGGTTCATTCAACTGCTTTCAGTACCCTCTTCTTCCCAGATTTTCCCTAGAATTCAATGCATCAGAAACAAGAAGAAATACAGTCAGGCTGAAAATGCCATCAGCTCAAACACTAAATTGAATTCAGATACCCACATTTAAAGCTGTACTCTATGTCTGCATGAGAAAAGCTGTTTCCTTAGGTTGTGCCCTGAGATTCAGTTCCATCCCTCATCTATAAAATAGGAGCCTTTTGGAGGCAGACATGCACTTGAAAAAATGCCAGCAGTCTGAGATGGTGGCAGATGAGTCATCGTAGAATCACAGAACCACAGAACCATTTAAGTTGGAAAAGATCTCTAGGATCATCCAGTCAAACTGTTAACCCAACACTGCCGTGTCCATGATGAAGATGTGTCCCTTACGGCTGTATCTACACAGCTTTTAAATCCCCCCAGGGTTGGC
Source organism: Melanocharis versteri (assembly GCA_013397845.1). Taxonomy (NCBI): domain Eukaryota; kingdom Metazoa; phylum Chordata; class Aves; order Passeriformes; family Melanocharitidae; genus Melanocharis; species Melanocharis versteri. The sequence goes on along the minus strand of VZTG01001869.1, from coordinate 892,425 downwards.
AACTCAAGCACTCCCCTGGGCAGCCTGTTCCAATGCTTGACAACCCTTACAGTGATGAAATATTTCCTAATATCCAAGCTAAACCTCCCCTTGTGCAACTTGAAGTTTTTTCCTCTCATGCTATCATTTGCTACCCAGGACAGTAGATCAACACCCACCTTGGTACAAACTTCTTTCAGGTAAAAAGAGAAAAACAATTTCCTTAACTCTCAAAGGAGTTCAGAAGGAGGAGCAATAGGTGAGTACCACAGCTCTAGCACAATGTTAAAAGTCATGGGCTCAGCAGTCTGGATGCATGAGCTGCCACATTACTGTGGAATTTACTGTCTATGTACTCTCAGGAGGTACAGAAACACCACCACTGACTAGCAGGATGAAGAGATTGACACCTTTAGTTTTAACTTGCATATTTTTTAGATTTTGTACTGCGTTAGTGTGTCTGTAACTCTGGGCTTCTTGTATAGTGCTAACAGCTCTTCTCGTAGCCTGGCTAGACAAAACACACCGTTTCCAGCCCGCAGAACCAAGGATGTTTGCAGCTTCAGACCCCAAGAATGTAAACAGCCATGGATTGAGAGGGGACAGTCCGGAAGGATGGGACTGCGTAGACTGAAGCTGTGGTTGGACAATGGGCCCGAGTACGTAAACGGGCCAAAATTTTTAAAAAGGGCAAGAACGTGTGACCCGGAGTCCATCTCGGGGATCCATCTTGGGGGTCCATCTTAGGTGTAGTCTTGGCCAGACTTTTGTACTCCCAGGGTGTGTCCTGTGAAGGCCTTTCAATAAATATCTGCTTTATTCTTTAACTCTGTCCAGCCTCTGTTCCAGGTAGCCTTCCTTTAGGCATCAGATAACCTCATGACCTTGGCTACACGTCCAATAAGATGAAAATTAGAAAATTTATGTCCTCTGGATTACTGCCTGGTGCTTTAGGCATTAGGTTCTCTCTTGCTGTGGTGCAGCCCATGTGCTGCATGAAGAACATCAGCCTTCCTGATATCTGTCACACAAAGCCCAGGCTTTACTGCAATTAAAATCTTCCCACTGGCCTCCCCAACAGACTTTTTCCATAAAATTCTTAAATCTTGCCATTAGAAAGGCGCTGATTTCCGAACAACCTGTTCTCTGAGCATGGAGAGAAAGGTTCCTTGTTCTGAAAAAAGCTGTGCAGGCTGTGACATGGTCACAGTCACAGCTGGAGACTTTAAAAGAGCACCCGATGGAAAAACATTGTGAGGTCTCTCCTTTGCTCCCACTGCTGTGTGCTCTCCCACTGCCTCTGCAACTGCTAAGAAATCTTCCAGGTAACTCAAGATTTCCAAACTGCTCAATGCAGCTAAAGAGATTTTAGAGATTTCACATCCTGATTGTCTTTGTTTGACCCACTGGCAGGCTAGAAAACAGCTCCATTACTTCCAAGGTGTCATTTCTGTTCAGTTTGCAGACAACTAGCTCCTACCACACTCTCATGTCTGCCTTGGGTCTGAGAACTGGCCACAGGTGAGTGACACACAGTCTTCTTTACCTGAGGAAAAACGAGGAAATGAAACGCAGACTTCTGCTGTTACACATTGCATTGTTTCCTCCAATTCTTTTTCTCTCAAGCTTTCTGTTTCAAGCCACGATTTTTTTAAAAGCTGTAAGTTGAATGTAAAATGTCAGCTGGCTGAGCCTGCTCATTTAGCAGTCAGCTGATTTCAGCTGGTATCTGCAGTGCCTCTGTTCCAGCAGGTCACCTTCGGTTCCTAATTTCCTGCCAGTTTTAGTAATTTAGAAAAATATATTACCTTTTTTTGTCACAGATCTATCTCTAAGAGTGTGCCAGAATATTGCATTGAACTCAGGGGTCTCTCCCATTCAGGTGTCACAGAACTGCTTCACATAGATGTTTCCACCACTCCATGTCTTTCCTGGTTGTTCACAATCTTGCAGAAAGCAACCCAGGTGTGACACACCATTATCTTTGTGGGAAACAGCCCTGGGGAACTCAGATCCAGACACACAACTTTGGTGTAGTGGTCTCATGCATCCCCCGGGTGAGCTGTGTCACAGCAGCTCACCCTGTTAACCCATTCCCATAGGAGGGAAAATCTTTCACCTTGAGCTTCAGTAAAGAGGCTTTAAATAGCCATTTATCTTATCCAATCTACAAGATTCAAAAAAATACACAAGGAAAATGAAGTGCTGAGCACTTCATTTGAGCTAATATGAAACAACATACAGTTGGGCTAATATGAAATAATATGAAATATGAAATAATATGAAATAACTCTGTAAATACCAAAATTAGGTAATGCCTGAGCTGTTAGACAAAATTTTCACTTCTTGTATAACAGCAGACACTGTTTTCACCATTTCAACAGCAATTCTAACTACCCACAGCATCTTCTCACTCTTGGACAGGTTCTCCTGGCCCCCACACCTTTTGATTCCTCACATGGGTGCCTAGGCCAGTTTCTCAGCTCATTGAAACCACTCAGAAACCTATTTTATGTCGGTGAAATGATGCAGATTTATGCTTACTGATCTACTCAGTTTACCTACCAACAAAGAAAGTGGGTCTTCAGGTAAAAAACCTTTTTCTTTTGGCTGCTTTCTAGCATCCACACTCAGGCAGAAAAATCGATTTATCTGACACAGATGTTTTAGCAGTTGAGCAAGGAAAGAAATGATTGCAGATTATAATACTTTGTTGTTGATGTGTTCCTCATTAGGACCATATGTCCACAGCAATTACAAAGCACTATACAAAACCACACTTCTATGTCATTGCTAGCCATCCTGAACCAGCACGGTCTATAGATAGAAGAACCTTGTCATGCATTTGCCTTTACTTGCCTTTAACTCTGCTTGTTCCACCTCTATTGTCTTGACTGCAGCTCCAGGCCAGCCACAGTGCCACCTCTCTCAAGGCAGCAAATGTTCTGCTGATGTAACCACTGCTATAATTCTTTGCATTTTAATGTCTTCAGAAGCTGAGATAGCAAGGGGAAAACATTAATCTTATCAGAAGATGTTTACATGAAATGTGGCAGAATCTTTCCCCCTCTCATAGTAAAGAAACCTGAACCACAAACAAAAATCTGGCTATTGAATTACTTTTTCCCTGGTTAGTGTTGTTTAGAGGATCTAGAGGCTTAAACTCCCTCATGACAGGGAGGTAGGAACCTGGTGATCTCGAAAGGTGCCTTCCAACCCAAAGCACACTATGATTCTATTCCTTGATGATTGATACTGGGGCTGGGACAGACATGCTGTTCAGAGGTGAAACCTGACCTTCAATTCACATGCCACAGACTAACGAATTATGCCCATTTTCCTGTACTTGCATGGTGAGGCTGAAGGTAGATGTTCTTGAGAAACTGCAACTAGATGCAGTACGCAGAGCTCGTGTCTTTAAAAACACGGTTGCCGTGACAGACGTATCTATGTATTTTAAAGGAGTCATGATGTGCTTGTGCCTCTATTGTACTCAGCTCTGAGAGCAGGGTACAATAATTTGGATAGAAAAATGAAACTAAGAACCTTGAGGACAGCTGTTCTTTCTTGTAGGCTGCTTGCCATCAGAAGCTTCTTCTTTCTCGTCTTCATTTTTTTTATGAAGGATCCATTACAGGACTTATCCCATGCCTTTTCTACTCCAAAAGCATGCAGAAAATGGAAACTTGTGTGTGTTGTGCAGTTGTAATGTAGATGGAAATTTCTGAAATACACAAAGAATAACCCAATACTTCAAATTCCTTGTGTGTGTGTTAGTAAAATATGTCACCTTGGAGCAAAAATCACAGAGAAGTTGAATCAATCCATTTAATGTTCCAAGCATGTTTTGGTTAAGATGCTGCCTTGGGAGATCAAGCTTCCAATTTAATCTTTTCTTATTTTGGCTTCTTTCATGAATGAAATCCTTTTTCTTATATAAGGTAAATATATTCCCCATGGATAAACTGTTCTGGGGGTAAGAGTAGCCTGGGGTCTGGGGTCTTGCAACATTGATTTAATTTATGATTTTAATACTTTTATCAGTTCCTATCCTCAAGAACATGCTGGAACATTAATCTTTCCTGTTTCAAGGTTTGTTTTTACTTTAGTGGTAGATTCATTAATTACTTCATAAATATGTAGTCATTTACCGCATGTGATTGTGCTTCCGTTGTTTTTAAGAGTGTAAATTCTTTCTATTTTCATGTATTTTGTAAAAGTGATAGCATATTTTGCTGCCTTTCCCAAAGACATAAGGCTTCCATTGGCTACCCTTGTCTGTCTGTGACTGTATGTACTGATTCTCATTATGTCTTAACAGCTTCAGAGCTACTCAGTGGATACCTTTTTGAAAGTACATCTTTTGGTGAATGTAAAGCTGGATGTTTACAAACATGGTATTATAGGTTTTGCATCAGGAAGAGGCTTCCCTTGCGTTTGTCTGGGGCTCATTCCTGCCATGAGGAACAAATACTTTCACTTTCAGGGACATTTCCCAGAGCCCAAGGAGAAAAAACCCCTCTGTGTTATTTCTGCTGATAACAAAAAGGCATCAGGAATAGTCTTTTGTAGGCAACCTCCTCCCAGGCTGCCGAAGCATTCACTCCATGTGGTGTACATGCTACCTAGCAATACAGAGCACAGCACTGTAAAAGCACAAATAAAGCTAAAGCAATTGTTTTGGGTGTGCAAACAGAGAAAAAAGAAAGAAAAACCCAAACCAGAACATAACAAAAAAACCACAAAGGATTTTATTTTCTACTTCCCACCAGGAAGCAATGTCTGGCCACTTCCCAGGAAGCAGGGCTTCCATACACACAGCAGATGCTCCAAAGGGCAAACGCCATAAGCAATGAATGCCACACCTTCCTCCTCCGTTCCCTTAGGTTTTGTGCCGGGACAGACATCCCACGGTGCGGAATACCCCTTTGGTCAGTTTGGGCTGGCTGTCCCGCCCATGTCCCCTCCCAGGACCCTGCCCACTGCCAGCCTCCTGGCCTGTGTGGGGGGGAGTGTTGGGGAGAGGGGCTGGTGCTGTGCCAGCTCTGCTCAGCAGCAGCCGAGGCACCGCTGTGTTGTCAGCACCTTTCCAGCTACTAATGCAAAGCACAGCACTGCCAGGGCTGCTGTGGGAAAATTAACTCCACCTCAGACAGACTCAATCCACTCTGACATAAGGACGTGGTGTCTTTCTGAGGAGAGAAAGAGGGATAGTGCACAGGGATCCATTGGCAACTCTTTAGATTAGGAAAGATGCTAATGTGTGAGCTATTTTTTTCCAAAGATAATTAATTCAGTTATTGAGTTTAAATAGCTGCTTGCATTTATATCCATAGGAGCATTTGTGCTGGTTGGGGATAAGGCATAAGAAAATGTAGAGGAAATAAAGGAAAAAACATGGAGGGGGGAGGGAGGGAGGGAAGGAAGGAAGGAAGGAAGGAAGGAAGGAAGGAAGGAAGGAAGGAAGGAAGGAAGGAGTGAAAATGAAAAGGTGTCATACATCCTTCTAATGTCCATTGGTGAGAGAGCTTCTCTATAATGAGCAAAGTCTGATCAAGATGGGCTTGGCTAAAATACCAAGGCCCGGAGGGAGATTTATTCCTGTTCCTCTTCCTTTTACCTCCTAGGAAACCAGAGAGCAAAGCAAATTGCAACAATTTGTGACTGTAAAGCAAACACAGAGTTCTAATTATATTGTTTTTCACCAACAGTTGCTTTAAATACACTGTCCCGGCGTATATTTGCTTTTCTAAAGCCCATTAGTTCTGTCAGTAGTGTTTTTTCCCGGGGGAGAAAGTTACTCTAGCTGAGAAGCCTTTGATTATTTTCATTATTATCTGAGATACTCGCACGACTTAGAAAACATTCACTATGGCCCCCGGCCTCTTCAAATGCTGCTGTCTCTCTTCAGCATCCCTTGATTTGGTTTAAGAGTTTCATCTAATTCAACTGACAGAAAATAATTTAGTCAGGTCTTAAAGCAGGTTTCTTTCTTGACCTACAAATCTAATTTCCAATCAGCAGTTGCTCTTTGGTTGCCTTAGAAATTTAGACATAGACAGACAGATGGACAGATGTGCTCTATTCTGGTGCCCCTTTATTTACTTTGCATTCTGGATGTCACAACATTTTCTCACCGGGCACATCCTTGCACATACTTTGTCTTTCACAGTGCTGGTTGTAAGTACGTTCTGAACAGCAGCTGATTGGCCACTTGTTGTCGGTCTAAGTGTTCAGTGGAGAGCACCAAAAACCAAGGCTGTTTCTCTAAGGATGACTAACAAAGGAGGAATGCAGATTAGGCAATTTTAAGTTAATGTCTGTACTGAGTGGCTCTAACAAACTATAAAAACAACGTACATTTTGGGAAAGTGCCTTGTGTCATAGCTTACATGAATATCCTTTTCTTTCAAAATTTTAAGCTGCTTCCCTCTTGCTGAGGCTGGAAGTGATTACATCCTTGGTCTATATAAGAAGCCAGGAAAGGAAGGGAAGAGACCACCATGGATGAGTCAAGATCTGCTGGTTAAACTGAAGGACAAGAAAGAAGTGCACAGGCAGAGGAAGCAGAGATCTGATGATGGTGCTTTATCTTTACAATTTGCTTTGTCATGCGTTTAATGTATATGTAAACTAATGTAGATGTAAAGTCATTTCCTTTGGCTAATGCCAGATGAAAGAACACCTCCCATCAGAATGTTGTTGCAGTTAACTTAAGAAATGGCAGTAATTATGAACAGCTTTTCCGCCAGAGGGAAGAACAGTGCATTTAAAATGCCTCTTAGTTTGTGAACTTTCAGCCTCTTACAGTGGAGCTGGGAGAAGGCGAAAGTGTAACATTTCAGGTTGGTTGTGAGGTGTAATCGCTGAAACACTCCTATGTGGGATGAAGGCCAAGGGCCCAGGCAATGGCACTTATCTACAGCCCTTATCTACAGCCTGCCCTGTGTACCCACTGTGTTATCTTTGCAGATGACATAATTGACATGGAGAAAATATGAGATGGCTGGAGGACAGGGTCTGCTGGAGATAGAATAAGGGTTTTTTATCTCTGAAGAGTTGAGCAGAACTAAAAAAAATTTTATGACCAGAACATTGAAGGATAATATGGACAAAAATTAACTTTTGCTTCATTCAGGGTTATTTAAATATTAAATATCAAAATGTATCATGTGCTAATAATCTTGATGAAGTACATGCTACCACATATATGACTGTATTTCTTAAGTCTCAATCTAGATCATGCTGTATGTAAAGAAGTGGAGGAGGATAGGATTGGGCTGTATATAAGGAGGGTAGAAATTTCACATAGTAGGGAGGAAGACCAAGAAAGACCTTGAAGACTGCTGATGAATACCTGCATCTTCACGGTAGTTCTCCTCCTACAATCCATCTTGGATCAGTGTGGGAAATCCTCTCAGTGCATATTCTGAGTTGAAGAAAAGTGGTTACTAGAGTAACAGGGGATCCTGCAGCCTAAACTTCGTATGCAGGCTCAGATGGGTAAATATAAGCAGGAAAACCACACAGGAACATGTTTCACACACAATTGCATTCAAGGTGGAAAACAAAACTGTGTAATTCTATTACAATTCCCCGTCTGTGCCAGAAACCACAAATTCAGTAAACCAAAATGGTCCTGGTATTAGTTGAGTTACTCCCTCAAATATACAAAGGTGGGCAAGTCCATACTGGGGTATCCTTGCAATTTGACTAGCAGGTCTCAGGAGCAGAGACCAATTTTTGGTCCACAACCACACAACTAGTAATGCATTGCATATTATGGGGGATATTACCTGACACCTGGGGAGATGCTCAAAGAACTGAGCATCTATAAAGGCATTTTTGGAGTTTGTCTAACTCCAAGGCTCTGAAATTGTTCATGACAGATTGCCCTGTTCCTCTGTAGATGAATTAAGTCAGGACCATAATTAGAAGTTTGATACAGCATTGTGGGTGTGACCTTGTCATGTGGAAAATCACTTTGAAAAGAGAAAAGATCAGGGATTCAGAGAGTTTGTTTTCTAATTTTCATCAAAAAGGTCTTTGAAATGCAAAAGAATTGTGACTGCAAATGGAACATTCATTCTAAGTAAGTGAGAGATGGTTAATAACTTCGACAATGTCTTTTTTATCCATTTCTGTCTGAAATAGGAAATATAAGAAATAATATAAATTCAAGAAAGAGGACTTATCAGTATGGACTTTGTCTCTTTCTGGGATAATACATTTTTGCTTTTTTATCCACAGAAGTTGCTTGGTTTTTAATAGTGACAGAAATACAAATAGCAGTATCCATCCCGTTATCTTATTTTCTTTCTTTTAAAGAGTTAATGGGGAATATCCACACAAAGTATGGTGACCTATTCTAACTACAAACAAGAGTTCAGGAGTATTCTGAAGGTTATTGGTAATAACTCTGTAATTTGCATAACTGAGGAATGAACAAGGGTGGGTCCTTCCCTGTGTCTGACATTTGAGAACAGGAAAGAAGGGATCAGGGGTGTGAATGGTGGGAGCTGCTGGACAGCACCACTGCAGAGAAGGACCTGGGGGTCCTGGTGGACAGCGAGCTGACCATGAGCCAGCCATGGACCCTCTGGCCACCAGCAGCCTGGACTGCACAAGGAACAGAACTGTCAGCAGAGCAAGGGATGCGATCCTTCCCTTCTTTCTCTCAGAAGCGTTGAAGCCGTGGATGGAATGTGGGGGTTCAGTTCCGTGTTCCCCAGTACAACAGAAACACAGACTTTCTGGAGAAAGTTCAGCGAAGGCACTGGAGCATCTTTTGTACAAGAAGAGGGTGAGAGAGCTGTGGCTGTTCAGCCCAGAGAAGTGAAGGCTCAGGAGAGCACTACCAATGTGTGTAAATAGTTGAGAGAAGGGAATGAAAAAGGGGGAGCCTGAAAATTCTTAGAGTTACCCGGTGACAGAATCAGAGGTAATGGGCACAAGCTGGAACATGAGAAATTTCATTAAAGCATAAGAAAAAATAAATTTATTTCAAGGGTGATCAAAGAGTAGAATGGGCTGCCCAGACAAATTGTGAAGTCTCCAACTTCACAGGCATTCACAGTCCAACAGGAAATGGTCTGGGATATCTCAGTCCTTCAGACTCTGCTATGAGTGGAGAAATTATCTATTGTCAGTTATAAAACAGAATGCTGTTGTTAGTTCAATGATGCAAACTCATGTAATTCAAACCCATTAGCAACAGGCCCAAAGGGTCCTTGCCAAACTCATGACAAAGTCCATCTGTGTACAAACAAAAAGGATTCTTTGCTTTTACCCCATAACACAAAGTCATCGTCAGACCAAAGCTGTGTTGTTCTGCTGCCTTGCCAGAATACCCAAAAAACCAAGGAGCTGCAGTAAACTGAAGTTCCAAATCTTAACTCCAGAGCAATGGTGTTACCTCCTTTTTTAACTGGAACCTGGGATGTTGACTACATTGTGCGAGACAGTTTGTCTTCCTTTGATGAAGGCATATGAGTCCCTCTACTTCTCAGACAGACTTCTAATCATGTAATATCCGGAAAAAAAATGAATCCTATCAGGAGATCTACTCTTCATTTCTATTGCACTACCATTTTTAAAAAGTGTAAATTATTACAACTAATGTGCAACAGAACAAAACACTTGTTTTTCTTCAATCAGGAGAAACCCCTAGTCAATTTGGAATGGTTCATTTTTTTTTCTTGATGTGTGATTTAGATGCTGGACTGAAAGCCTGGTATTCAGAGGGAATTTTATAGAGATTGAAAGAAAAAGTAGAAGCCATTTTTCCATGTTTTTTGTTTCCAAAATATAAATTCCCTCTCAGGGATTCTACTGTTCTGGAAAAGCCTCTCTTAGTCCTGCAGAGTTCTATGACATTTCATTATACTCTGACTTCAGTTTGTAGAAGATTCGTTGAAGCTTTCACTGCTCTAATGAGTAGGAACAAACATTGTGATGTTTCAAGCACATCTGTTTCACAATTTTATTTTCTGGTTTGCTTTCACCTTCTAGACTCAGACACTTGAAGAACAAAACTTTCAGCCATGTGTAAAAATAGACTTTCTTTTCCTGATGCAGTCAAATTGTACAGTCTGTAGCAAGTGCCAGGATATTTGATGAGGTAGCCCAGGTCTTTTTGTCTTCTTTCCAGAAAGTAAAAAAAAAAAGGCCGAAGACTAGTATATTCTCTTCGTGGTGTAGGTAAGGTTTATTACGTTCTCGTTTTGTTGGATTTACTTTGACCTTTTAAAGAAAATAACCTGCAAGAACCATTCCACTTGAAACTGTCACATTTCCCTTTTGGAAGAGGCAAGATCCTTGAAAGAAGAGACTGAAGAGCTCGTTGTTGATACACTGATCTAGTCTATGACATTTGAATTACGAGAAAGCCGCTGGGAAGGAAAGTGGAATGGAGCCTTAACATCTGTCATCCCTCTTGAGCTTGTTTTCTTCATGATCAAATTTTGAACAATTTCCTTGATATTACTTTCACTCCATTCCTTCAGAGTACCCACCTGGAGCAGGTTGGTACATGTGAGGAAGAGATAGGAGACATTAGTGCTCCATCACAAAGCTGTTGTTGCTATCACAGTATTCAATTCTTGTTGTTATGGCTAGTAGTTCCTCTACGTAACTATTCATTTTAACATTTGTGTTTACCTGGAGGCATATGAACACATCAATCAAAATAATAAATACCTAGCTATAGATAATATCTCTAGGATAACATCAGGCCGGTTGCCATCCCAAGCTTGCCCCATTCAGGCTGGAAATCCAGTGCAAGTCTTAAATATTTTTTCTTGGCCAGTGCAACAATCTCACCTGTCTGATATTCAGTGAATGATGGTGGAAGTGTTGCAGTTAGTAGCTCTTGGAAGGCTGTATTGTGCTTGGTCAAATTACGCTAGATTTAATGGGAAAAATAGTAAATATGATTAATTACCAGAAGATTTCCTATAGAAAATGTTGGTCTTCACTGGCAGTAAGACACTTCACACGGAAGACCTTGCAGGCTGATTGTAGCAATCAGGCTTGGAAAGTTTCTGGTTTAGAGAATAGCAGGTGTTCTACTACTCATTTCCAAGCACAACACCCACTTGGAACTCTGTTCTCACTGCATGCTATGACCCAAAAAAGAGAGGAGGTTTATGGCATCTCCAGCATCATGGCCTGTCTGGGAGTTGCCTTTTTTCCCCACCAGAGACCACAAGTTTACAATGGCCTAATAGCATAAATAATGCCATAGGTCAGCCAGTTTTCATCCTATACAAATAAAATTATGTTCTGTTTGATGTCCTTTAAGGAGTCTGGAAGTGCCATTCTTTTACAGATCTGTCCAATACATGATCCTGTAACACGACTGTGTATTGTCCTTAGTAGTTCACCTCTTGAGTAAGTATTGTCTTGACTTACAGGAAAAGTTTGTTCATAAAATGTGAAACCTAGAAAATTGTATCTGAGGGAATGCAGACAAAGAGAAAATAAGTCCTAGCTGTGCTGATATGTTCTCAGTGAATCTCTTCAATAGGTAGAAAAATCATCTCTTTGTAGCTCCTGCTCAGAATAAAAGAGTCAGACATCATTATAGTGTGAATCACCAGCAAAGATGTCTTTCTCCCATCCTAACAAATCCATTTCCCTCAAGTATCATGATTCTTTTCTCTCACAAAGGTGTGAGGCTGTAATAATTTTTGACTTCAAAAACAATTCTCAATCCATTTAAGTTTCTGACAACCAAATTGAAACTCTTATATCCTGACAAATGGAATAGAATTGGAAACAATGTTTCTATATTTTAAACTCCAAAATGGTGAGGCAGATGTCCATGAAACCTTAAGAAAGGTTTCTTGTTGATGCTAGTAATATGTGCCATGAGATAGTCACATTTCCAAACCCGCCTGAAGAACATAGTTTCTTTCTGGGGAGAACTGGTCAATGAGATGATCAGAGGAGGGAGAAAGTCTGACAAGTACCTTAGTGCATTCATGCACAGACAAAAGGATGTCACTGTAACCCACAGACTGATGTCTCGTTCCTGTGCCATGCTGATTCTCCTCTCTTGACTCTAAGCAGCTGTCTTTGTGTGGCATGAGATGGTGCTCTGCTCTACTTTGGGTCATTCCATAAACAATTGCCTTGTTTGAATTCAACTCATACTCGCTGGCTTGTCACAGAAGTGACCCACACCACAGAAATCTTAAGGTCCTTCACCCAGTCTAGAGCAGACTTCCAAAAGGCAGGAATAGCCATGTTCAGGTACATGATGTGGCAGGTGTTCCTAAAGCATATTCCCAAAGTGCAAAGCATAAAATCCCCAAAGAAAACCCCAAAAGCAAACATGGTCAGATAATGTTGCTGTGTCTCTGAGCTGCTGGCAAAAGGAAGAATATTGCATACAACTCCTCAGTCTTTGCTAGAGTAGCTGAACAATTGAGCTAAAATTACTCAGGTCACTACAAAACATTTGCTTGTGACCAGTATCTTAATCTGCCCCTTTCCTAGATGTTCATGCCATCTTTCTGCCGTTTCTTTCATTGTTTTAAGCTGCCCATTTTGGGGACTTATGCATCATACTTACAAACGTAGAGGAAAATCTGCAGAGGAGACTGAAATTCTTTCCTCATTCTGTCAAATTACAGTATCACGCAGGAAAGCATGTGAGAGGTCACAGAACATAGCTAAAGGCAGAGATCACAGTTTAATGCGGTGCGTATGTGCTCCAGTCCACCAAAGTCATATGAGCTTTGAAATGGTTCACAAGACATGTGAAATGTGCCAGGGAAATGGCACATGCCAGAAGTTTCGCATGCTGGATCTATAAAGTACCAGATCAGGACGTGTTCCCTGTAGTGGGCTGTTGCCTGGGCACAAGTGGCCAGGCAGGATAGAAGGTGGGAAGGATGTTAGGAAGTAGAGAGTTGTCAGAAGTTACATGTGGGGAATGAAACGGAAAGAGGCACTCAGGTACCAAGGAATTTGGTCAGTGCAGGCTGTGGAACAGCAGTGACGGTATCTTGGTGGTCAAGGCAAACCTGCTGCAGGAACAATACTGCTGGGGTGAGTTTAGGAAGGCAGGCATCAATTGTATCAATAGACTATGAATGGTGTGCAATTGCATTTCATTCAAGGAGGTCTCCAGCTTTCAGCAGGTGACAGATTTCCTTGGAAAAGGTCCTTCCATTTCTCTAGTCTGCCAACATCCACTTCAGAGAGCAAAGGCTATCCCTTTCCTTATTTCAGGCAAGAAAAGCAGGGTGGGGAAGAGCTATCCAGTACAAGATCTTAGAAAGAGCAGCTGTGCAAGCATTCAGAGAGAAAAATTTTCCAGGGATCAACCTCAAGTCATAAAACAAGAGAGAGACACTACCTTTGCATCTGACTCCACAAAAGGGATCCTCCTGTTGTTTGTTTTTTAAATGTCAAAGCTTTTAACAGGACCAGAAATTGGAGTCACTGGAAAAAAGAAGCTGCAGAATCCTCAGTAAAATAGCAGCGATAAATATTTGAAGGATTTTTAGAGCTTGCTGGCCTGTGATTAAAAGCAGAGTTAAACACCAGCAGACCCTGTCTTCCCTCTGCATCCCAGCATCAGCAGAAGAACCCACAGAACAGTGACATACTTGTAAAACTAAAACCTTCCTGAAGATATGTTAGAGGCTAAAAGTTAATGCTTTATGGCTCATCATTAGAAAATAATAGATGGCATGGCTTTCATCACTCATCTATGCTGTAGCTCCAAGCTGGCAAATATCCAATGGAGTTTTCCACATTGTGTACATACAGGTAGGTGTGACAGGTAGAGTGAGACTGCTCAGTGTTCAAATCAGGCCTGAAGGCTGCACCCATCCTGGTAAGTTAGCCCAGGAATATCCCAGGCATCTCTAGCAGCATGGCATGGGTTGACCACTTAGTAAACTGTCTTAGTTTCCACAGTGAGTGGCTGGATGCAAAATGCCTGTAGCAAATGTTCCCTGAAAGATCCCGTTTGGGACAGTGTGCAGCTAATCAGGAACATGGATTATAGTCTGTCAGTCCCTGAAAATGTGTTCTAGGAATGCTCCCCTACAAATCCAGACCCATTAATACAGATACAGATAATATTATTTACAAGATTAAACTAAACTGAAGAGGTAAGGTACTGAAAGTGTCTCTAAGTATCTCAATAACCACTGTGACACAGTAGATTAAAAACACAGTCTCTGATTCTGGGTGTAATGGAGTCAACAAACGGGATCCTTGGACTATTTCAGCTGTGTTTTGGCCATCTCCCTATGTCTTTACAGACATCTAACCAAGTGATGGTCATTTGGAATAGAAATAACTACATGAGGTAAGTTCTTGAGACAACTACCAAGTGATTAAAATTCACAACCAAGCAGAGCGCTTCCTGTGTACCACTATCTGTCTATCCACAAACCTCCAAGTGTAGTTTCCTACACTGTCTTAGCTGATGCATGGGATAGGGTTGAGGTATACTGCATGGCCTCTCACACTGTTGGATTTGCTCTCTCCTGCATTAAGCAAAGCTGCAGCCCAGGAAAAAAAATTGTCAATATCACTTAGTCATTGGAGACGCCAATGGGAGAAAATCTCTCTTAGATTCAAGCTTTGTATATGAAATAATTTTTTTGTTGTTGTTAAAGGAGGTAAAGTAAGCAGAAAAAAAGCATGCTCAGGCAAAAGCAAAATTATATTGCATTTAGTTAAAAATCTAAAAAAAAAAACCTTTAAAAATTAAGGCTAGAAGAAAGTTTTGGAAGAGAAATATAATATAGGACTGACTCTTAATCCCAGTACTTTTAATTCAGCTATATTTTCTGAATAAAATGATATTTAATTTTTCCAAGTTATAAAAAGATGTGTTTTCCCAGTAAAAGGATAATTCTAATAAGTGTTAAATAGAAAATGTCAGTCCCCCTTCCCCAAAAGAGCAAGCAAGAAGACAAATAAACAAAAACTCATTATGCATGTAGTAGCTAGTATTGAATCTGTAAGAAATGCCATTACTATAAGCTGCCAAGGACTACTGAGATAAAGCAGATGGTTATATCACAATTCATAGGGAGCTGGAAAACCAGACCAATAGCAATCTGATGTAGGGCAGGAAGGGAAAATGAAAAGTCCTGCCCATGGAGAGGAAAAAATTCACACCCTCTGAGGGGGCAACCAGGTGGACAGCAACACTGCACTCCCAGAAGGACCTGGGGGTCCTGGTGGACAGTGAGCTGACCATGAGCCCTCAGGATGGTCCAAGGACAGGAGTTGCCAGCAGGCTGAAGACAGAACGCCTCCTCACCAAGTGTGCCTGGTGACCAATACCCAGAGGGCTCTGTGGCCCTGCAGAAGGACCTCAACAGGCTGGAGCGCTGGGCAGAGAAGAGCTCTCTGAAATTCAATAAGCGCAGATGCAGGGTCCTGTACGTGGGGAGGAACAACCCCAGGCACCAGCACTGGCTTGGGCAGACCTATGGGAAAGCAGCTCTGTGGGGGAGGACCTGAGGTCCTGGTGGACAGCAAGCTGTCCATGAGCCGTGAAGGACCAGGTAGAACATTAAGGGACCAAAGCATCTTTTGTACAGGAAGAGTGTGAGAGAGCTGTGACTGCTCAGCCCAGAGAGGTGAAGGCTCAGGGTGACATTACCAATATATTTAAATAGCTAAACAGAGGGAGTGGAGAAGAGGGATACTGACTCCTCTTGGTGGATCCCAGTGACAGGGAAAGAGATAATGAGCACACACATACATCACAATACACATTTTTGCTCTGGTTGTGGTTGAGCACTCAAACAGGCTGCCCAGAGAGGCTGTGGAGTCTCCAGCCTTGCAGACTGTCACAGACAAACTGGGCAGCTTTATCCAGCTGAACATACATGAGGGAGTGACCTAGACAGTCTCCAGTTCCTGCCAAAGTCAGTTCCTGTAGCTGTCATGTAACTTTGTGAGTTTGTGATTCTGTGAGGTGGATCACAGCATTGAAATGACTTTTCTCCTGATTTCTGCCCTAGAAATGCAAAAACATCAATTAGATAGAGGTAGGTGTTGCATAATGTGATTTTTATGCCAGTTCAATTTGATAACTTAAGTTAATTTTATATTGCATACAGAACCCTTGTGTGGAGAGGTTACTGGCCTCATTTAAGTAATTTGTAGACCCTACAATATGTTAATAGGAATGTACACACACTGTCCTTTAGAGTGTTTATTGTACAAAGCACCACCTTTCACACTTCCCCACTGGAAGATATTTTTCAGATCACGGTATTTAGAAACAAAACATTGTTCCAGCTATTCACTAGCTGCTTCTACAGGGCTAAACATTACAGAATGTTGTGCATGGCAGTCTTTCTCCAAATATTTTAACCTGTTCCTGTTATATCTGTGTAAAGCAATGATGCCTTAGACCTCTAGAATACCCATTTCAGCATTCAAAATCCTTCTGTCAGTGTATAGATATATTAAAAAAAAAAAAACCAGAAAGAAAACAAAACCCCCAAAGATGCCTAAACTGTTTATAAATATGGACCAATATTGTAGCAAATGCCACTGTCTCTAAATGAATTACTGTTTACTTTAATAGGGGGAAAAAACTCCCAGGGAATGAAGAGTTTCATTACAGTGTAGAATGAGGTCGCCTTCATAATTACAAAGAGTTACTTAATAATTACTCCCAAATGTGGTTGGTTTATATTTGGTCACTTACATACATGGTTATTGAGAAAAAATAATTCATGGTCTTCGCCATTCCTATAAACTGAATGTGGGTCTTTCTCTTATCTTTCTCAATTTCACACCATGCTGTGCCATGTGATCCCCCACCTTTCACACCCTACTGGTCTCTTGCTGACATCTCTTTTAACCCTGCTTTTTAGTACTTTCAAAGTAGTAAACAGTTTTGGTTCCCATTGTTCACATGCTCCATTTTGTATTATCTTAGAACAATATTTAGCAGAAGGGCCGGCTAAACCTAAAATAATGAGATCTAATTTGGATGATCTAATTTGGATCATGTGTAGGTATCTCCACTAATGTAGCCCATTTGTTCTATTTGATTTAAGCAGTTCTTTGTTTGACTAATTTGCTCTTCCCTCTGCAGCCTGGTCCCTTATCCAAATATCTCGTCTGTTAAAACTTTCTCCTGATAATCATGCTAATCAAGTTAAACCAAGCCTGTAATTGTTTCTCAGTTTTCTAGTTTAACTGTTGAAACCCACTCCTCCTCTACAGACATTTTTGTCAGTCTCCTTAGAAGGTGGAATTTTTATTTGATATGAGTAAAATCTTTCGAACTCCCAGAATATATACAAATTTGAGAAAACAGTAAAAGAGTCCACTTTAAACCAAAGAAGAGAGCTAAAAGGAAAGACAGAAACACTTGAAACACAATAAGAACAGACAATTATCCATAAGCTTCTTTTACCTACCTCTACTCATACGAAAAGCTTGCCCAAACCTCAACCCATCGCAGGTATTCTTGTTCATTATATTTGAAGAATAGCATTGTGTAAATTGCCCTCTTCAACTATCTTGTAAAACCCTTTAATTCTGATATGGAAGAAACATACAATATAAAAATACTGCATTCTTTTCAAATTGCTTCTAACTGCTTTTTTTTTTTTCTAAGAGCCTGTAACAACAAGCCTTATGCAAACTGAAATTCAGAAAACATGCTTCTTTGAAGCATGCTGTGATTTCCATCTTACAGTACCAGCAGAAGCTACGGCTAATGCTACTTTTCAATTTATATTCTAAACAGTTCCCTTTCCATTCCCTTTGTTCTGATGAGCTCTCTTTGTTTTCTTTGTTCTCACAAAGTGGAAGAATGAGAAAATCATACATGAATCTGGGGGAAAGGACATAGATTTTTGCATTGTAGGATCATGAAAAATGTTTAAATATGAG
The DNA here is from genome assembly GCA_013397845.1 of Melanocharis versteri. Lineage (NCBI taxonomy): Eukaryota > Metazoa > Chordata > Aves > Passeriformes > Melanocharitidae > Melanocharis > Melanocharis versteri. The sequence continues at coordinate 874,548 of VZTG01001869.1, read as the reverse complement.
AATTACATAGAAAGTCAGAGGACCAAACTTACACATGAAACTAGATGCATGAAACTGTGAACTAGCTTGTTGATGTTATCTTTTCAAGGCCCACAGCTGCGCTTCAGAAGAAGAGCAAAGTCAGTCCCAAACATGTTCTGTCTGGTTTAAGGACCTTGGCCACTGTCACCGAAGTTCTTTCAATCATTGCTATACAGACATATTCTCTACTGAATTCTGCTAAATATTTGCCAGCAAAACAACGCATGACAAGGTAACATAAAAATATGCAGGACTGCACTAATCTGGCCCATCTAGCTATTTTATATCTCGACTCTTTCAGTGACACATACAAGATGCTGTAGATGAAACTGCCAAGACTCCTTAATGAAAGATAGGAGATAATCCCTGTTCCTGTAGCATCTCCTTCCAATAGTGTCATCTAAGTCTGCAGAGCTGAGGAAGGAACTGAGCCCAGAAGCTTGATGTTGAACTTTCCTTCCAGAGTGTGCATTCGGATATGTATGAGCTCTATACTTTGTGATGAGAATACAGTTGTTTCAAAATGTGGCTTGGAACAGAAGTTCCCATTGATAACCTGTTAAGTTCAAAGGGCAGAAGGCTAGGAGACCCCACTGGGTTTCACTCTGATCCCATTCTTCCCAGTAGTTCAATTATCAGCTTAAATAGCACAACCTGCAGAAGTTGTACCCAGCCCAAGGGTAAGGGGAAAGTATACACAAGCCATCCGACCTCGGGAGCCAAGATCCCAACAGGAGAGCTAGTCACTGGCTGTGATGGCTGCAAACACAATAATGGATTCCAAAAATAAGGAAGGAGGAGTTAAATATGAAAATAAATGGGGAAGTATCAGTTAGTCAACAGAAAGGCAGAAAACGATTCTGAGTTATATTGGATAAAAAATTAAGTTTATATATGTCAGGGAGATGCAACTGGGCATTGTATATATTAAAAGTACATTGCTTTATCTGAGAGGCCAGATAACTCTCTTCCAGCCTATTTCTAGTTTGTGTTAACTGGAGAAGTCAGTACTTTCCAGGGAGATTCCAGAGCCCAAGGAAGATGAAGAAAAACTGTAAAACCCAGAGAGGCGGAGAAAATGTGGCATCTCAGAGAAAGCTGGAAAAAGCTGAGTTAATTTCACTTCAAAAAAGAGGTACAGAATGTGAGTAATTTGCTAATGTCTTCCTAATGCTCCATTTGAGGTCGACGAAACTTATTGCTCCCACCTCTCTAGGAAATGTCATTAGCAGTCAAATGTAGCATGAAAAAGATGGCAGGCACTTCCAATATCAAAATCGGTGGGACCTGGTATAAGGTATAAGCCTTCAAAAAGGCTTAGGTCCCTGTTCTAGGCTAGAGGATTCTGGGATCAGGATCTGCACAGGTAGAGACTGGGTCCTCATTTAGAGGGCACACACTTTTAGCAGTTCCTTGTAATGATGAGTTTAAAGGCAGCATTTCACCCAAGATAAGAGATTTTTGTCTCTCCATTCAGAAATATCCATCCTCTCCTTACCTACTGCACATAGAGTCCTGCCATGCTACATTACTCACAAAAGTCGAGTGTAAATAAACTGAGCAGCATCGGTCTGAGATACTCAGATACTCTGAGTGTTTAAAATAAAAGCATAAACAAAAGGAACACCCCGTGCTGCCGAATCAGCACACTCCATGTGACGATCCTAACAGGAAGACCACTGTACACAGAAGAACTAGTGATCCATGTAATAGGCAGTGTGAGGGGACAAAAGCCCGGGCTGTGCCATGCTCTGCTGTGCTGTGTGACGTGCACAGCTTGGCCTCCGGGCTGTCTCGAGCTGTGTGCCTCTGTTAACTACAGGATAAACATACCTGGCTGACCGTAGCAGAGAAACCTACAGGCAGGTCCTGCTCTGTATTGGTGATTACACCACCTGCATGCCCTTGTCTTTATCTAACAGTGAAGCAACAAGTTCATGTTGGAACCCCCTTATTCTTGAACAATGAACATGATGAATAGGATTATTTTCCTTGCAAGAAAATATTGTAAGAGGAACAAAAAATGAATAAACTTTGCATAGGTGAATGTGCACAGCATGCCACACCCATTCTACACTGCCCAGCTTGAGATTACCAGCACCTGAGGCAAGTTTGTCTATACTTTGATTTCTTTCTTAATAGTATTATCTCTAAGAAATACAATTTTAAGCAGTACTTTACCAAGTCTGAGCATAGAGAGTTTATAAAAAACCAGACCCTTCTGGTGCTAAATAGTCCTGTCATTCCTTTATCTGGATTTTCCGCTCCAAATCCTGAAATGAGCTATCATTATTAGGACTCCTGAGAGACATAGGGTATGATGCTGTAGGTATGTAATTATGTTGCCATGCATCTTCAGGGAAACACTAGAGTGCATGTTAAAAAGGGCTGGGATGCCAGAAGAATGTTGCTTAATCCATTGTACCATAAGAAATCACCATTTTGCACCTTTCAACTCAAAGAATTTTTGCCTTACACTGAAAAAGCAGAAAAATGTTTCTGTTTGTAAAGACTGTCTTTCTCAGTTGTTTTTTACAATGCCAGATTATGTTTGATTGGTTCATTCCAGTAATAAAACTTCTCAAAATTATAATTTATTCAGTGTAAGTGAAATCTGCATATCCTTACAAAAATGAGTGCAACATCAGTCATGGAGTGAAGAAGGGATTCTGCCATGGAGATGACCGCCTGCAGTTTGTTTCAGGTGTTGCAAGGTTTTGGCAGGAAGCAGGAGTCAGAACAAGCAATTTTCTTCATGTGCAGGGAAAAAAAAAATTAAAAGGAAGCTGGAAGCCTTATTGTGGAGCAGCAATGCTTTATGGTGGTGATTAGAGGAGGGATGGGGCACTGCTTCCAATTTCAAAGAATGGCGTTACCATACCGACTGTCAATGTCCACTCACAGGTGAAAATAAATGAATTGGACAAAGATATGGCACCTCTGCAGTTGAAGCCCAAACCACAGTAACGTAACTGTTTATTGGGAAATTGAGTGGAAATTTTCTGTCTAATTATTGTATGTGAGAGACACACAATAGTGTATCTGACCGGAAGATTTGAAATGGTTTAATAATTCCCGCAGCTGTTTTGTCTGTTGTCTCTTCATAAACTGCTACCTCCTCTATGGACCTCATTACCAGAAGCTCTTTTAGTTTCTTTTTCTGACAGAGATTAATGAAACTTCCTAAGTTTATTGAGTGAAATTATCAACTGATAGTTACACATAGAGACACCAATCCATAATTCTTCAGGATCAAGGGTGTTCTTCACATTTCCTCCAAAGGATTTTGCATCAAGCTCTGATCTGTAAGAGACGTGTTGTGGAGTACACTTAAGGGTGAAATTAATGCATTGTGCAAATACATTCAAATTTTGTACAACGTTCATGATTATGTTTCTACCAGTCAGCATGCATTTTAATGCATTCTTCCCGCACCTGGTGCCTGAATAACTAAATTGCACACTACCAGCAGAGCTTATTTGCTTTATTGAGTTATAAATGCATAAGCGAGAGAGGGATCCAAAATGTTTGTGCTTCATATAATTCAGATTTTTACTTCAGAACTCACTGTTCTTCCTACCTGTACTTCTCCCAGTAAAATCATCCAAGCACCTGCTAAGCATCTGCAAGGACTCTCACTCCTTTCCTACCACTTGATTTGTGCGCATATATGTGGACACATGATGGCACAAGCTTGGCTAAAGTGGAATAAAGTCCCAAAGTAGCCAATTGTGTGCTGTACTCCAGGTCAACTGAGTAGACAACTATTCCTCCTATCAGATGGACAGCACCTGTATCTGCACAGGGGTTGAAACAGTGTTGTCCACAGTGGGTTTCTAGTCCTTACAAATTAATTAATTAACTGCAAACCACAGTGAACCGCAGTGTTTACTCCAACTCGCCCAGCATGGACAAAGAGGAAAGGACAGGTAATTTGAGGCATTGTCTGAGAGAAAAACAGGAGTTCTGCTAAATCCCTGAGCATCTGTGTGAAATGTTACCATTTGTTTTCCTCTGCCACTATTGCAGTCTGCCCAGCTGTCAAACCAGGGTGTCACACTCAGCTCTGCAGGGTCTTCAAAACTACAGCTGCACAGAAGAAAATGTCTTAGTCACAAAAGGAGACAAGCAGGCTCCATTTCTAAGCAAGTGTTAGCAACAGGATCAGCTGGTGAAAGGAATTGCAAGTGCTGAAATAATAATTTCCTTACATATTTGGCAAAAGAGATTCTCACAGAACCATATGAAAGGGGCAAGAACAAGCATCTTGTGTTTTGTTGCCCAGAAACACATCTGCAAGACTGAGCTGAAGCATTTTTTGCACAAACTGAAACTTTCTATGTGAATTCAAAGTCCTATGTAGAACATTTCGTGGAAATCCAAAATTAGGCCACCACAATAGAGGTGACTGGAGAAAGCTTGGAAAGATTGAACAAAGAGTGAGTGTTTTTTTCTTGATGGAGAAAGCTTTCTCCCTGAGGCCTGAAGAGAGAATACAAACCCAGCCAAAATGGACCACAAAGCACGGGAGGATCCTGGAAATAGGTGTAAGAGCTGCTCATGTTAGTAGGAGGTGATCAAGACAGCACTCCATTTCAACCTACTGTTTTACATTTGATGGTCTTCAAGACACTGTGAATTACTGCTGAGCATTGTCTAGGCAGCATTTCCTATCATGTTTCTTTGGTATGGAAAATAATTTAATTCAATAAAATATAAGTAGTTGTTTCTCTGATTTCAAAGTTCTACAAAAGCTTTGTCAGTCCCAACCATTCACAGTTTTTGTCCTTGTCTTTAGGCTCTAGTCCCTGAAGTAGCATCATGAGATGAAAAATCAGCTTCCACTAACAAAGAGCTACCTAACTGTGCTCCTACAGTTATGGGAATAAAGGCCTAAAGCTCTGTGTTCTAACATTTATAGTTATTTAATTTTGGCATCTAAAATAGTTTGTGTGCATAAGGTTTACTTAAAAAGAAACATTTTGAAATTATGTATGATTTCCCTTTTTGGCTCTGTGATTTTTTTTCTGGTTGGAGTCTTGAAAAGTTGAAAATGTTAGAGTCTCAAGCTTTCTGTGCACTGGAGACCTCTAAAAGCCTGTTATTTAGATGAAAAAAGGAAATAATCTCTTAACTTCAGAAACTGGTGATTTGCAACAGGAAATCGGATGAAATGGGAAGTGACAGTCATTCTGTATTGTTTCACATTTCTTCAGGAGCAGGTCTCTGCCCCTAACACCATTCTTGCAAGACTCACTCACCTGTATTGGAGAGTTAATAATCCCAGGGAGAACCATGGGGAGCAGTTTATACAGAATTTGCATAATGTATTACCAACATAGCTCAGAAGATGCACTTGACAATACACTGCACAAAATCTGTCTTATTCCTGCTGAGACAATGCTAAGGAGATTGCAACTACCTGCTATAACTGAGTAACAATGTTTTAGACTCAACTCATACTTTATTCAGAGAATCAGATTTGTTTGACAGTTTCACACCCTCAGGCATGATTTAATTAATATTAGGAGTAAGCTAATAGTTGTTTTATTCTTCCTAGTGACTAACTCCACTTAGGTGAGGAAAGGCATTACTATAACCTAGTGCTACCTCACCTGGTCTCCTTCGTTTTCTGTCAAAAACATGAGGTGTAATAAGGAGTTTTGTGGTTAGTGTGAAGGCCCTACTATCTAGTGCAAATTGAATTTCCAAGTGTATTTCTAGGGCTTTCTGGTTTCTGGCACACAGCTTAATGTCAATGGATGACTACATCTCAGTGACTGGAAACAAAGAAAAAGTTTGAAGCAATGATGGTATATGCTTTACAGCTCTAGCCACACTGCCTCCACATGTCTCATTCCACTGTCAAAAGACCAGAAAACAGCTTCAGTTTTATCAGCAGGGTACAGTGCCCTCCTCCCTGGACCTCAAATAAAACAAGTATCAGCATCTCCACCAAGAAAAAAAAAAACATAGTGAAAAATAATCTGTAATAATCTGTAACCTACAAGAAATTGAGAGTTCCTTCTAAGCCTTTATGGTCTGTATGAGACCTGCAGACAGAACTAAGCCATGAAATCTGAATTGCCATATCAGTAGCCATTACACTTGTGTCTATTATTCTGTTGATATTATGACAGCATGGAGAGGGGAAGTGTCTCTGGTAAAACTCCAAGTAGATACACAGTCAGAAAGAACCCCTTCCCTGAAGTATCTGCACCTCAGGCAGGTGACACAGGGTGGGTTTTACTGATGCCAGGCATGAGTTTAGCAGAAGAGAACACTTCAGGATTTGTGTTGCCTTAATGCTATAACAGTGTCTGATGTATTATGATATGCTCTAGCCTGAATGACTTTGTTCTTATTCCATGATAGACTCAGCTGAACCAAAATCTCCCCCAAGATAACGAAGTAACATTTCAAACCTCAAAGCCAAGAACTATAGAGTCCCTGTCTCCTGAGCCTTGCAGCACAGACGACTCAAATACACCTCAAGTTTGATAGAGCAAAAAGAAAATCTTATTTGACACCCTAGCCTTCACCCACTGCCGGTGGGACAAACACTGGATGCCGATAAGTCTTGGAAAAGGAGGAAAACCCTGGAGAGTAGAGTGCTTGCAGCCTACTAAATTTTCCTATGCTACTAGCAATAGATGAAAGACCAGTAAATTCAGTCCAGGCATTCTTACATCTCTAGACTACTGAATTGCCTACAGCCACTGGGGCAGTGCTTCACTAAGACTTGAAATACATGGAAGTGGGAAGAAAGCATTTCGTCATAAATGCAATGTAAGCCACACAGAGGGTTAAAGTTATATGCAATTCATTTCGTATCCTGGTGGACACAGAAGATTCTTATCTCCAGTGGGATTAATCTGCCATTTAATGGCAATACCTTCTCCAGTGGAGCCTGCAGCATACTCTGATCCTTGGTGCTTGGGGTAGCTATGTTGCTTACTGACTTCTTTTGAAACCTCTTCAGAGCATGAAGAGTTCGTCCTAATGAATAGCTCTTTTGCAGGTCCTGACCTGCACAGAAAGGCTGAGCACAGCCCGGATAAGGGCTAGATATTTAGGAACACACAAGAGAAGGATTTTGAGAGAATACAGACTTCTGCTGCTAAGTCTATTTCTGGGTACACTCCAACTTGCTGCTGCTGTCATTTTAACATCATACGACAATGACCAGTTAGCTTCACTTAGGCTGCCAGTCAATTTTCAGATTTGAGCTGTAAAGTGAGTCATATAAGGCTTTCCTACTTGACAGCAATAAAAAATGATCCTAAGAATGCAGAGCTGAGTTTAATAGGGAAGCACCATTATCCCTAGCTCAGTCATATTCTCATGAAAGCTCTCCTAACCCTGTCCTATCTCACAATGTCTGTCTCTCTCCCCTGAAAGCCGTGTTCTGATTCAGTGGCCAGCGATGGAGAAGTCAGCTTTGTCTCCATTACTGCTGTAGAATTGTTCTTTGGCTTTGTGTGGACCATCCAGGCCTGATAGCTCAGCCTGCTTTTGATAGTTATCAAGGGCAAGACAGGTCTCTTGCAGTGGCACAGACTTTTCTGCCTTACTTGGGGGGTGTAGCTGGTTAGAAACAGCTTAGAAGAACAGAAGCCTGAGAGACCTTCAAACAAAGAAGTTGCCAGTCAGCAGAAACAGACAGTCCTATTCCAGAAGGCAATTCAGACTGCTCCATGGGATGAATCACAGTGGTTCCTCTCACTGCCTGAAGGGCTTTTTGTTCTCCACATTTTCTGTCAAAGAAGTCCAGGGAAACCATGCTCAGAGACTTTGTTGGTATCAGGAACTATCACACTGGCAACTTCCCTCTTACCTGTAAGGCCAGATGTGCTGTCAAAGAAGAAAATTGTATCACTTTGGTATGATTTATTCTTGACTAATCCATACCAGTTGCTTTCCATCCTTGCAATATGCTTTTGAGTGCTTCTAGAGGTAATTATTAATAATGTGCCTGAGAATCTTTCCCCAGGTTCAAACTGTCCCTATGGTCCCATTTTCCCTTTTTAGAAAGAAGTAAGATGCCTGAACTTCCTGGGCTCCTGGGAATCCCTTCAGCCTTTGTGACTCATTAAATATTGCATTTTGGCCTCATGTGTCCCTAGTAATAAAATCTGGTAGTGAAGAATTGGATCTCAGGAGCTGCTTAAGGGATCTTGCCACTCTGAGTGCCTTCTCCCCTGTTCAATTAGTGATAACTGTCTGTCTTGTATCCCAGGTAATTTTTAGTTCTCTGTGATTTGAAAAAAATAATTGCAGAGACATCAGATGGGACAGCACTGGCAGTAGTGATGTGAATGAATCCCTTTGAGGTTATTCAGGCAGCCAGGGACTCTGTCCCAACTTTCTTGCAGGTGGCTCTTTCCGATGCAGCTCAGTTAGTAGGAATCTGTCACTCAATGGCTTGTGCTGTAAATCAGTTCCTCAAGATTCACTGCATAATTGAATGTGCAGATTGATTCCAAGCCCTGAGATAAACTAAAGAAAGAAAGAAAGAACACCTGTGACTTAAAATACTGAAGCAGCATATATTTAATAAGTATTTCTGTGATTTCCTTTTCTTTTCAAGCTGTGACAGAATTTCCTTCCCTGTTCTGTTAATGCAACAGACTTGAAAGAACCCTAAGCCTTTCAGAGAGTCTGTTTCTGTCGTTAGCCTTTGATTCCTCTCCTATAGATTACCAGGACTGAAAGACCATATGTGTCAGGACAATGACCACCACAACGTGGCATGATTTATTCATTAGCCAAGCGTGATGTTTACAGTAAGGTCTAAGTCAGTGCAACAGGACAAGCCACAAAACAAAAATGTTACACGTATTTTAATTATACTTACATGATATATGCAAGATATCTAATATATGGATAGTATAATATGTCTATACCTACATCTACATCTGTGTATGTGTTATTGTCTGTTAAAACCTGTACCTAGCTTCATTGCTCTGTACAAAGTGTCAGATAGCCTTCCTCTTTGATTGGGATCTGCACAGGTGATCTAACAAGTTGCCACGCCCTCAACACAGATAAAGTTCACAGTATTGTGGGTAATTTTCCCATTGTTGGCTAACCAGAGTTCATCCAAGGCATTAAATTATATATGTAAGCTGGCACATCACAGATGCCGGCACATCTTTTAGCAAGTTGCTGAAATGTTCGAGTACCCTGTGCCTTGAAACAGGAACTTCATTTCTAATCTGAATACAGCCTGGCTATATTTTCCAGGCACTGGTTTCTTGTGGCAGAAGCCTTAGTCATGCAGACCTGTGGGTCCCATGAGTTGTTATCAAGTTCCTGGCTCCTAACCTTTTCACTAATTTAACTGGAAGAAATAGGTTTCTTCACACTTAATTGAACTTGTTCTGTCCTCTCTTTTTCTCCTAGATTTTACCATTTCCAGCAACTGTTAAAATAGTGGGACTGCAGTTTTAACCATAGCTTGGTTAAAAGCCAGGATACCACTCCTGGCAGAAAGATGGTCTTCCTCCAAAGAATACTCATGTCCCCTGTGACTGAGGAGAAGATGAACTTGGAGCGATAACCTCCATCTCATTCTTTTGGTTTTGGTTTGGTTTTTTTTCACTTTCACAAGAAAAATGTGTTTGTTTTCCTTTAATTATATCAAATTTCCATGGAAGTTTCTATATGAGAAATATTTTAAAAATTTGACTTCTCCCACTCAAAAAAAAAAAGGTAAAATCTTGATTTGATATGTGTGCTGTGTCTCGATGACACAGAACAGTGCATTATATTCAGTGTTCTCAATGTTATCTCAAAATTCATCACCACAGGACAACATTCTCTTGTCTGTAAACCAAGAATGTAAAGTATGTTGCCAAGACTTTGAAATTGAAAAACAATCTCAGAAGATACACAAATGACAAAATACATTCTGGAATTCTTGTCATAGTGCATAATAAATGCTTACTTGTGCTTTTTGACAATATACCAAGACATGGAGAGATATTCACTTACATATAGGTCCAGCTCCAAGAAGCAGAGGAGGGATGGATGGATGGATGGATGGATGGATGGATGGATGGATGGATGGATGGATAGCTGTATGAAGGAATTATTTTGTGGACTACTGACTAATAGGATGGGAAGATGGAGGTGGTACCGTGAGAACTGCCTTCAAAATTTCAGAAAGAGACAAAGTAACGAATTGAAATTTCCATTTAATCTATTTAATCTATGCATCTGGATATGTATGCATACAAGTGTTTTATTCATATTGTGACAAGGCTGGGGTCAGGACATTCCCAGAAGTATATTGAAAACAAAAACTTACATCACTGAATATTAAGAATTGTGTTTTCTCTGTGCTGCAGACAATCTCACAAACAAAAGATATAGATTGTAGAACTGTCACTCATAAAACACTTGGGGTTTTCATGGAAATATGACCCGTAAAGTTTTGAAATGTGGGTCAATGGACATTCTGAAAAATTCAGCCTTCTCCAGGAAAATATAGGAGAGAGGATTCTGATCTAAGGGCATTAAGACAATAAAGCACAAAGTATGAACTTAATCTGATATTTGCAAAGAGATTAATATTGGGTATAACAACAAGTACAAACAGGAGACAATCTTGTCTGAAGCACCATTGGGGAAATAAGGTTACTCGTACTTTTCATTATTTAATCAAATACAAAGGCTCAGGGGTACTCAGTATCTTGAGCTAGAAAATTATTCTTCCTGGAATAAATAAAGTATATATGGATTTTTTTTTCCTTTCTTAGCCCCTAATACAAAGAAAAGATTGGCCAATGTTCTCCAAATTTTTCGTTGCACAAGCCTATCAAAAACCAGTTTTTGAGCACACAACTTCAATATTTGTGCATATGATTGTTTATTTAGTAGTTGTATAAATGTATTACTGAAACAAAATGCTAGGTACATCATAAAACATGGACCAAAATAGATATTGAAAAAAATCACAATATTTTAATTTTTTAAAATTTTATTTTATTTATAAATGATACAGAAAATATTTTCTTCACGCAAACCAATGGGTTGTTTTGTGCAACCTCTGCAGAGCATCTCACACAGAGTTTCTCAACTTTAGAGACCATGTCCCTACAGGATGTCATTGAAGACAGAGATGAGGAAAAGTGACAGAAGTGCAGAAAGGTGAGTACCAACTACCTATGGAGAGAGGGAGGACAGGTCTTGGATTTAAGACACAAAATAGAAACACTTGTCAGGATTTTCAGGTAAAAGCAGCATTGTCCTTCAAATTCAAATCTGCAAATTCATCAAGTGCCTTTAAAATGTGGAATTTGGATGGCCTTTCCCTTTGCCATCCAGTTCATGCTTGCTGCTTTGTATGGTTTACTAAGGTGTACATTAAGGTTTGCTTTCATCAGCCATGGAAACTACATTAAAGGTTTTTTGAAAAGAAAAGAAAATCCCAGTGTCCTGCTCTCCCTGTTCCTAGGTCAGCTGTTGGCTGTGCCCTTTAAATCTTGCCTTCCCCTTCCATCTCACTCGTCAATAGCATACGTGGACTTAACCATTTATAAGCAACAAAGGCAGGACATCCAGCTCCTGAAGCAGATGGGAAGGAAGGTAACAGTGCATGAGCCTGCAGGATTTCTTCTCTTGCCATATGTTCTAATTATCCTTGGTGCTATATACAAGCAGGAAAAAATTGGCTCCCTGAACAATACCTGAAAAGCTATTGCTTTTCAGCAATACAGATGGATCATATTGAAAATGTGTTAACTTTTTACAGTATCAAAGAAACACTAGACTCCAAGCTAAACAGGGAGTTCTCCCATGGGCACAAAAATTTTCATGAATTCAACAATCAAGTAGAGAGGTTATCAGCTGCCTGCCACGTTAATTTTGAAGGTAATGTGTGCGATAGGCAGAAAAGCAGCATAAATTTCACACAGTAAATCCATCTGATAACCTCCTAAAGGCCTGCTGATGGTATAGCCAGTGCTGCAGTTTCTGCTGCCTCAGTTTCCCTGCCATGGCACACATGCTTCCCAGATTGATGTTGACTCAGGTACAAGTCATCTTGGAAGCAATATGTGCTCTGGATGTTGGCATCACCCTAACACCAGATCCTGGGCATACCTTGGTAAAATGCTTCCCTCTTTCTCTGCAAAGCTGCTGGGCCCTGAATAGTGAACAGTAGAGAGGTGACACCACATTTGCACGTTTCAAAACTCATTCACTATGAACCTACAGCATAGGTAGCACCTTCAGCACATTTCTTCAGTTTCTATTAAGTGACTATTAAAACAGTGGCAATGTCTGTGCCAAAGGAGAAAAAAATGAAACTAATTTCCAGTCCTTTAATGTTCTTTTACTTCTCACAAAGGTAATGATGAAATAATTTTGCTGCTTCACTGTTAAATCCTCCTTGAGGACCAGAATCAGTTCCCAATCCCAGCTCCCATCTTCATTCTCTTTTAGCCAACTCCAGAAATGTATGGATATTAAATGCAAAACTAATTGAAGGCAAATGGAAATGAGGTTGATTGAGTAATCCAACAAAATACTGATAGAACTCTGCTGTAGGACCTAAAGGAAACTTAATGAAACAAAACCAGTTTTCACTGTTAGTATTTCCCGAGAGGATCGCTTCTTGGTGAAAACTGCCATTCCTCTGTATGAAATATTCAACAAAAAATCTGCTTCCACATTCTTAGGAAAATTAATCTTGAGTCTCTCTTGAGACTGGAAATGCCACAGTATTGAAAGCTAGAGCAAAGTAAGCTCTATGTCCTGGAGTGTTACTTCTCATTGAATGCCATGGACTTATTTACGTTCAGGTTCATCAGCTGGTCCCAAAGCTGAACTTCATTCCCCCAGTTCCTGCTTTGAGATTCAGGGGCTTTAGAAATGTTGGAAGATAGTTTACCATTTAAAGCTGAAGTTAAAATAATTGCTGAGTAACTCAGCTTCTTCACACGGATTGCCGCAAGTTCTGTCTTATTTATTGAGGGGGCACATTTTCCTTAATCTTCCTTTTCTATCCAACATACCTGTAGGAGCCCTTATTATTCTTTGAATCCCTCGACAGCTGCAGCTCCTACTGTGCCTTAGCTTTCCTGTTCCCTTACCCATACATCTAGACAGTGTCTATATTCTTCCCAGGATGGGTATCTGTCCTTTGCATTTCTGTCTTTAGTTGGACTGGGAGGTCAAACTGAGCCATGCTGGCCTCATGCCTTCCTTTCCTGGTTACCAACAGGGAAACAAGACCTTTTGCACACTGAGAAGAATGTCCGTAAGGAGCTGATAGAAGTTTTTACCTCCTTTATCCCTGAGGGCAATTTCCCAGGCTCTCAGTGCGCTGGTTCCTCAAACAACTTTTGCTTTCCTAAACATGAGGATTCTTCATCTGGCCCATATCCCTCAAGACTGTAAATTCAGTCCAAGGAAGATCACTTCAGGCCAGGCTGACACCAGTTTTGACATCTCTAATTACTTCATCTATGTTGGTAAATAACAGGTCTGGTAATGCTTCTCCTCTTGTTGGGATGTCTATCACCTGGATTAATAAATTATCCTCAACACATTCCAGGAGTCTCCTGGCCTGCTTACATCCTGCTGGCTGCTTTTCCAGCAGATGTCAGAGTGGTTGAAGCCCCCCATCAGGATCAGAGCCTGGAGTGTGAATGCTCCTATAGCTGAAGTAAAAACACTTCATTAACATCCTCCCCTAGGTGGCCTGTAGTAAACATCAGCCATGAGGTTTCCCTTGTTGGCTTGACCCCAATTTTTACCCATGAATTTTTACCCATTTTACCTGTTCACTGCTGGTTTTCCATTGCAGCTCTGTTACGTGTTATCCATTTTTCACACAGAGGGTAACATCCTCCCCGCTGCCGCCCGCTCCTCCTTCCTTGCCTGTCCCTTCTGGACAGTTTGTAGCCTCTGATGCAGAGCTCCAGCCGTGCAATCCGTCCCTCCACATCTCAGTGACAGTGACCAGACCACAGCGTGCAGCTGCACAGTGGCTTCCAGCTGTTGCTGCTGCTCATGCTGTGGGCATCGCTACACGGGCACTTCACCTGGGTTACAGGCTGTCTCAGCTCTCAAGAGGAATACTCCCCAATGCCTTTGAGGAATTCCACAGGTATTTCTGTGTTGGTACACTATACCAACTAATACACTAGCAGCCCCTAGTTTTTCTCTGTTGCCCAAAACTTCATCCCCTTCCCCACTAAATCTAGTTAATGCTCTCCGTATAAGTCTGGACAGTTTGTTGGTGAACAACCTTCTGCCCCACTTTGTCAGGTGAAGCTCACAACAGACTCAGCTTCCAAAGGCAGGTCCCCGATCATGGAAGCTAAAACTTGAGTATGGCATCAGACAACGCAGGCAGGCATTCACCTTTCAATTTGACTCTCTTTCCTGAACTCCTTCATCTGACTGGGAGGACAGAGAACATAACCGGTGCTCCAGGGAATTTGGTATTGCTATGAGGGATATACAGTCTTTTCTGAGTGTTCGAAGTTGCCTTGCCACAGACCCTACATCGAATGGTATTGGAGCAGATGGCAATTTGTAGGGTTCACTAGGCTCAGCAGTCTCTCAGGGACGTTGTGAATGTAGTCTGTTGATAGGCAGCGAACTTCTCTAGAGAAAAAGTCTGAATGGGAAATAGGTGCTTTGGTGCCTCACAGCAAAGAATCTCCAATTACATCTTTTTCTGAAGCTACTGTTTCTCACGCAAGTGATGGAATTGAATGGTTGTTGTTTCCTGGATCCTGTCCGTTATTACTGTGACCCTCATCCTGCATGCCCACAGCACAGTATCTGTTGCGTAGAGACACTTCAGGGGAAGGTTCTCCATGCAGAGACAATGGTGCAATCTCCTTTATCTCATTAGTTACTAGTGTCAGAAAGTTTGAGGTTAGATTCCGTTGTACAGCCTTAGGGCGAGGCTGTTGTTCAGTCTGGGACAGCACATAATATCACTTATCGACCTCCCTCTCACATTCCCAGGTACTGCACTGCCTGTTGAACTCCTCCTGTAACAGAGCAAGTTGCCTGAAGATTTCTTCCAGCTGGGTCCACTTGCAGCTACGACATCCACTGCTAGGGATGATGCTAGAGGGATTTCCAGGTACAGGAGCAACAACAGCTATTCTGGACAGGTATTTTAGTTTTTTGGCAGATCTCTTTGAGTGGAGACATCAACACAGGTGTAATGTTTCTGCCTGGGTTTCAGCCTCAGCCTTACAGTTGCAGGGAGTGGGCACCACTTTCTTTCCATGGGCAGTCTTGATGCAGATTACAGGGGGCAGGGGGAGAAAGCAAACAACACCTGCTTTGAAAAGACAATTCTATTGATAGTCTTTTGAAAGACTTTGCCCTTCTAATTAAAATTTGCCAGAGACCTCAAGTTTCTGTGTAGGGTTGAACAGCCACCAGCTAGCTGGGGTGGCTGTCAGGGCTGCAGCATAAGCCTGCTGCTGAGCAGAGTAGGCAGCGACCGAACAGCTGCCAGTGCACTGCCCTTCTTGCACCATTTTTCATGTTAATGCCCCTTTATCACATGGACAGCCCAGAGTTTCCAAGTTGAATAAGTTGCATTTTTGAAATTCTGTTTCTTTTTTGCATTTGCTTGCTCTTCTGGCAGAACTAGGGACTGTGCTTTTTTCCAGAAGCCTCTGCTCCATATTTTTAAATTTTTTTGAATGTATTTCATTTCATAAATATTGCTCAGTTTTACAGGGAAATGAGAAGTCATGAGACAAATAAACCTCAGCAGATAGAAAACAGTGGCAAAATCCCAGAAGTCTAAATATTCATATTAATGTGTTTTTAAAGCCTTTCTAAGGGAGAGTGGAAAAATAAAAATTACAGTAAAGTCTGGAATTCCAGCTTTAATTTTCTGAAGTTCCTTTCCTGTGGAAATGTTGCTTTACAGACCAGGCACAATAAGAATGCAGAAACGTTATTAAGATATTGGGACAAAAGCTAAGAAATAAAAATAGGAATTTCCCTATTTTGAATCTCAGGAAAGGGCTAAAACACTGTTGAAATCACTATTGGCACCTCTTCTTTGCACCACTCAGTATCTAGTATAAAGCAACTGAAGTTTGATTATTCGGTACCTTTCCAGTATTTGCTTTCCCTTTTCTCTTTCCCCAAACAACATGTGCTTTGTGACATTTTGCTATGAAAGCAGTTTGTAGTAGTTTCACGTATAATGTGATAACTGGCATCTTCTGCCAACTGTCATCTTTCCATGGAAATATGAAGCAGAGCAGGAAAGATCCAGCACCCATTGGTGCGCTGTGGCTGGCTTCTGTCAGATACTCAGTAGTGCAAGTTTAGCAACATACAGTAGCTTGGCTGAGGTCAGAAGTAGCAGAAGTGGGTTTTATGTAAAAGAAAGTAAATTAAGGAGTTAGCACATATTTGAAAGATAGTGACATTATACTCTGGGAAAATACTGAATGTAAAAGCTGTCTCTCCAACTGTCTTAAAGTAACTCAGTTCCTTGGGTTTTGTTCCTTGGTTAAGAGGAAAACAGAAAGCAGTTCTTGTTATCACAGCATAACCAGAGACTCACAACTGTCCTGGTGCACTAACAGAAATTAACACAAGGAGTGACAGTTCTGTTACAAGATTAATAAACTCACCTCAGTTCTTCCATAACACTCAGGACAGTTAGCCTTGTGGCAAAACAAAATCACTTAGTATCTTACCTCTTTTTAAGAAAACTCATGCACAGAGTATTTACTCCGAGGTAAAAATAAAGTGCCATTTTCTTAAGGCATGAAGTCCCATCCCTGGGCGTCCACTCACTTCAGAATGGGCTCAGTGTCTTATGAGACATAAACCTGACAAATGTCAAACTTGCCAGGAACTAATCTGTTTCCCATCCCTCTGTTTCTCTGTCTCTGTAGTTCCCATTTGAGCAGAAGACTTTGTCATCACAAATTAGAAATCTTTCAGAGACAGAAAGTGTTCAGTGTCATGAAAAGAATGAACAGAAGGAAGCAGGGTCCAGAAAGGGTGAGTAAAAGATGGTTATATCTATGTGTTATGCATGAGATTTACTGGTGACAATAATGTTTGACTAGTAGTCCAGACTTAGAGAAGAACTTTTATGAAAAAATAGATATTTTCCAGGTATATTTAAAAAAAGGTCATGATATTTGGGATCATGATAAAAAAAGATGACTGGGCTAAGGGTACAGATGCAGGAAAATCATTGAATGTCACTGACCTTGAACTCAGCAAGATTTTCAACATGGTTTCTTACAATATCCTTTTATCCAAGAAGGAACTTAAAGGTTTTGTCAGGCAGATAATTGCCCGGATGAAATATTGAGAGGATCACTGGGTTCAAAACAAAGTGGCTGATGTGTACTCCACTTGGGAAGAATGACAGGTGGCTTTTCTCAGGGATTTTTCCTGGGCCCTATCTGATATTTGATATTGTTATCTATGACCTCCATGAGTAGACAATGCACCTCGTCACATCTGAGGATGACCCCAAATTGGAGCTGTAGCTCATACATTCGAGGGCAGACCTGTCATTCACAGAGACATAAATAAGCCAGAGAAACGGGCTTGCAGAAACTTCACAAAATTCAGTGAAGAGAAATGAGGAGTCCTGCACCTGTGAAAAAAGCTTGTGCAGCCTGGAGAAAAAGGTTCAGAGGTACCTCATAATTGCCTTACAGCACCTACAAGACTATAAAGAGGACATAGCAAGACACTTCACTGTACTGTATGGAAGAAGAATCGGAGACAGTTGTCAAAAATTAACTCAGTGGAGGTTCAGATGGATATAAGGAAAAGAAATGGAAGAGTTTTCCTAGAGGAAATGTCCAATCTTCTTTTGGAGGTTTACAAGACTTTTTGGATACAGCCCTTGCATCCTGGTCTGAATTCAGTATTAGTCCTGCTTTGAGGGTGAAATTGGATTATATATCTGTGAATCAAGTGTTGGATTCTATGAATCTTGCAAGGAATGAGAAATAAATAATATCTATTATCTGGCTTCCTGATTTCCCAGACTCTGAGGAGCCTCACCAGCCTGTCCAGCCTTACATGAGCTTTGTCATTCTGACAGGGATTAGGGCTAATCCTCCCTGTCCTGAGAAACCACCGCAGCAGAAGCTGTGCGGCGAAAAGTCATAGCACAGTTTTGCACAAAGAGGTAACATGCTCAAAGGCCACTTGCAAAGAATGTTCTCTAAAGGGACGTGCCATATCCACCCACAGCAGATCCAGGCTGCCAAACCTACCAAAGGTTATTGTCCATGTACTGTGGCAAACGACGATTGCAACTTCCACAGATCATCTGACTCAGTTGTAAGCCACATGCCTCATCCTTTAGGTGCAGAAAAGCAGAGGTTCTCTCCTCATTGCATCAAATACTTCAAGCAAAATACAGGCTTTTTTATCCTGGGCTTGATGAAAGCAGAAGAGACTTATGAATTTTACCATGTTCTCCCAACAAAAAAGAAGAAAAAAAAAAAAAAAAAGATAATTCTGGTCTCACTACTCTTCTTACAGATACATCAGTCCTCTATAATGGAATGATTCTACACCACACAAAGCATCCATTGCCTCAACATATGGCATTTGTATGTATCTTGCTCAAGAAGGGTTTTGTATGGAAACAATACTGAAATATTAAAGCTGAAAAATTAATTTTCATTTAGGGCTGAGTTCCAGATGCCATTTTTCAATGGAATGTGTATGACGACACAAACTGAGGGAGGCAAGAAATATTTAACAGGCAGGCCAGTTGATCAGGACACCAGGAACTTGAATTAAACACCTTGGCTTTAATTCAAAGAAGGTCTTCCATCTCAGAGTGAGTACTTGAGTTTCATCACAAAGCAAAGAGCTAATAACAATCAGACTTTATAGAGGCCAAGAAAATGCATTGCTGCAGTAAGATTGTAAGTTTTTGTGCATGATGCAGCAAGTGATTATATTTGCTGTCTTTAGTCATAGACACTGTGCTGCAGTTGCTCTGAAGTTTGCCGTGAAGAAACTGAAGCCAGAAATATGTCAAGCATACGAAAGAGTTAGGTACGATGGGGTAGAAGGTGAGGAGCAAAATGAGAAACAAAGAACAGTGCTTTGCAATCTTACTCCTTATGTGTAACTATTGACTTTTGAAAATTCACAGAGAGAATCTCTACAACTTCTTCTGTAAATACATGTAATTAGGAATTTATATTGTGCCCTGAATACAAAGGCCTCAACATGATCAGTGAAAGTCAAACTCATCCCCATCTGAGACAATGAATTTTATATCTTAGAACTGAAAGAACTCATAAAATCAGGAAACATTTCAGACTTTCAAATTTTTCCTTAAGTCAGCCACTTACCGTATTTATGGCTACACTTAATCCTCAGTTGCCTCCATTATTTATGTTAAATCTGCTAATGATACTGTAATGAGTTCTCAAAATGGGAACTCATTTTTCAGGGGAAATGAAAAACCAAGTGTATCCATGTTTCATTTCTTAAGGAGCTATAAAAACCACTCTATGTTCTAATGAAATTAAATCAAAAAAATTAGAGTACAGATGGAAAACAGATAGAATCAAATTAGAGAAAAGACCAGGACTTCATTAGGGAAGTTCACCGTAGTACACCACGTAGTCAAAAACTTGTGGAAACAAACATGATGGGAACAAAGGATAATCTGACGCCTGCTGCCAGATTTACCTGCAGATTTACCTGCACTGCATCTGAACTATTACGAATCCCTGTCACAGGTTCATATGGCAGATGGGTGAAAAGCAAGGCTCTTTTAAGCCAACAAGCTCTACTTTACTGTAGAAGAGCAAAGCCACGCTGGGTGCAATATGACACTGTGAGAGGTACCATTCTGAGCATAATCTCTGAAGGCTAATAAGGAGAAGTTTGAGGGTTTTTTTAGCGTGCTTCCTTCAAGTCACAACAAGACTTATGTTCCTCTGTCTGGCCTCCATAACTTCCTAAAAACTGATTAAAATGAAATGTCATTGGAGTCTTTGTTTCTATCAGCAGTGAAAAATAAGTATTAAAATTATTAAATGGAGGAAATTATCCATGCAGATTTATAGTAAATTGACTAGCAACATACTCTTAATTTCTCTGAGGTAGACAATAAAAGTTGAGATTCAAGAGAGCCAATGTCCTATGCTGGTGTCTGCTTCTTTATCTCCTATTGTGTCTCTGCAGAGGGTGAATGATTAATTCACTGAAATTTTTTGGTTTGTTTGATTTTCCCTGACTGATTTTTACTGTGGAGGGAATGGAGAAAATGAGTCCACTCTCTACTGGAATCTAAAGTGATTTCTCTTCCATACTATGTAGAAATATCTCCCACTGTGTTAGACATTTTTAAAATACAGACTTTTGACCCCCATTTCATATATTTTGTTAAAAGACACACTTGTGGGAAAAGGCTTTCAATCTTATCAGAATTTTATGTATTCGTTCTTACAGTGATTGGGGAAGAAAGTGCAAGAAAAAATGGTTTTCAACCAGGCACTCTTCTCCTGAATTACGGAAACATTTTTATTTTTAAATAATGGAGCTATTCTTAATAGAGACATTTGGAAAGACCAGGGGAATGCCCTGTACCTAGCTTGTTATTTTTATAACACAAACTGACACTTGCAGCTAGCCATAGTTTTGCTCCTTCCCTGTAGGTTCCAGTCAGATGTCAGTGCTCCTTGCTGATAGAGGAGCTTTCAAACAGATAGAAGGCATGTGATGGAGGGAATGCAGCATGTGAAGAAGGGCTGCACTCTCACACATGTGCCACAAATGTGAAAGCTGTGTTCTGCATAGCCAGGATCCATCTCTGTATTCAGTGGTCATTCTGGAAGACTGTCTAGCTATGATCTCATCTGAGGCAAAGGCAAAACTGGTGTTTGGTGATAGCCAGGCTTTTGATGCCCATGTTTAGATGCTTACCTGGGTGGCCTTGTTTTCTGAAGCTCCCAGACCTAAAGGGTTTTGCGACCAAACACATCCTTATTCCCACTGAGTATCTTACAACCCAGTATCAGGCTTCCTGTTCCAAAAAATGGCTTCCAAAAATTGTCCACGTGTCAAAAAAAACCAGCACAAGGTTCCTTTGATTTCGCTCTTCTTTTAAGCTCACATCAGGCAGCACAAAAAAAGGAGATGAAGTTTTATCTAATCTCTGCAACTCACAGGATTTAATTCAATGAGGAGCATATCACAGGCCTGAAGGAATTAAACTGGTAAAAGTTCCGAGTGTCTGAGGAGAAGTATCTCTGTCAGTTCTTTTTTAAAATTTGGTCACTGCTCAGGTACAGAGGTAGAAAATTAGGCATGCCAGTTTGGATATAATAGGGAGCCACAGTGAGGGGAGCTGCATGCATCCTCTGGCAGGCAACAATTCTGCTTTTTTGTCCCAATGGAAAAAAACTCATTCTGACACAAACTGGAGCACGCTTTTCTTACATGGTGGACAAACAGGTCTATCTTACATGAAAGTAAGGTACCTGAAAAATGAATTATAATTTCCACAAAGAGTTTGGCTTTTTCTTTTGCTTTGTAAAAATCGTGGTTTCATAAAAAAGCAAAGAGTATCTCAACCCATACATGGGTTGAAAGAATATAAGTGTGGGAGCGAGTTCAGAGGAGGGCTTGAAAAAATCATCAGACGGATCATGAGGAAGTACTTGGATCTTATACGAAAGAGGGAAGCAGACTCTTTGACAAAGTCTGTAGCAATATGACAAGAGGTAATGGTTTTAAACTAAAGGAGGGTAGATCCCAACTAAATACAAGGAAGAATTATTTTACTGTGAGGGTGATGAGGGAACAGAGAAGTGCTGGATACCCCATCCCTGGTCAAGTTGGATGGGGCTCTGAGCAACCAGATTTAATTCAAAATGTCTGTTCACTGCAGAGGAGTTGTACTAGATGACCTTCAAAGGTCCCTTCCAACTGATTCTATGATTAGAATATTCTATGCAATCACAACTTAAATGTTTGTTACCATAAAAATTTCATGATGAACAGAAGATGTATTTCCAAGTGACTTTTTAAACAGAAATAAAACTTACTACTAACAAGGGTGGTTTTTTATGGACTAGAAAGGAATTAAATAAATGAAAACAAATAGAAATAAATGGAATAAAGTTCCATCTAGTAAAAGGTACAATAATGAACTCCCTAAAAGTGTATAATGAAAATAATACCTCATAAAAGCTATTTCAATTAAAATATTCCCCTTTTATTAATCGAGCATTAAACTACTGTACTTTCAATCACATATTTAATTTCCTTTGTACTCTTCCTTTCACCAGAGCATAAAATCAACATTTCTAGTACAGACTGGTTCTCTTGAATGCTCTAAAAGGACTCAGTGATTTTTATGGTGACATAAAAAAATATACAGGCATCCAAATATACTTGCTACCAATGGTAGCCTCTTTTCTTGTTTAGGACATTTAGCCTTATGTGAATTATTCATGTCCTGTTGCTTTAAGATAACAAATCTCTTTGCAACAGAGCCAACACTGAAACTTGCATCAGAACCCTCCGATTACAACAACCTCACCCTAAACCAGCACCCTCAAAGGAAAGGTCTTTGCAGCTGCTTTGAATATTCCCCAGGACTGAAAACCAGCACAAGGAAGAGACAAAAATTCTTATATGCTTCGACTTGTGAGTAGGCTCTCAGAGAATCACCACAGCTATTTCAATTTTGTACATGCAAACGTGCTAAAATAATGGTCAGTTACATTTAAACAGATTTGGTAGGATTCTACTTTGATATAATGACTGAGATGTCTCATAAACATAATTAATTCCAGAGTTTGACCATAATCTGATCTTCTAATTTCTTTTATTTATCTAATTCTCTGCTATTTTTTTAAAATAGAAAAAAAAATTACATTTCCCAGTTTATATTTTACAGTCTTTGCTCTTTTTTAAAGATCTCTCTTAAACACCACCATTAAGCTTACATAGGTAATACAAAAGCAAGCACACTAACAAGGTAACAGTCTATTTACTTCCTCTCCTTGGCAACTGATGAATCACAGATTAAATATTTTTTAAAGATTTAACAGCCAAATAGAGAGACAATCCCTTCTGAATGTGTTATGTAAACAATAACTGAACAAGAAATGTGCAGGACTGAAGCTGCACATACATCTTATTTTGAGCTGTCCATTGTGTTAGAAGTGCGAGACTGGCTCTTACTAGCTTGAAAAAAGGACTGTGTATTAAAAATAGGTTTCTGAAGAAGGGATCTTTCTGCAGAATTCAGAGGAGAAATTATCGCTCTGCAGTCAGATCTTGTCTCTCACCCTTTTCGCAGAGTACTAAGAGGTTCTTCTCGTTCCAAGATGCAGGTGGTTATTTGTTTATAGTGCCAGGCAAAAGGGGCCTGTGTATTTCTTGGCTGATTCTGGTGTTAAAAGGATATAATGTTTCCTGCTACTGTCTAACCCTGAAAAAAAAGTCGAAACAAAAAGACCAGCAGAACTTGAGAACAGCCTTTCTTGTGTCTAACCAAGCACCCATCTGCCACAGGATCTCCCCTATAAACTGGTCACATCTGAGAGTTTACAAAAACAAGGTATGTATAACATCATCCTCCCCTCTCAGATACATGGCTTCTGTCTTCAGCACTCCCAAACCTCTGCTTCTTAGCAGTGGGTTTCAGGGGCTGCTGCAGTCCTTTTTCTTAGGAGAAACTTATTTCTGGTGAGAAACATAGACATCATCCTGGGTTTTATTCCTCTTATTCACCTAGCAGTACTCTTTGTATGATCATTTGAAGTACAGCTCAGCTTTACATAATTATCCATACTCGTGTATAAAGGGGCACAGTTGCCTATAATTGGACTTATTTGCATCTGAATATACACGTCTGTGACAGAAGTCCTTGTCTAGACACCCCACATTCCATGTGGGAACTGCAACAGGAGAAGGCTGAATGGTAAATTTGCTCATTGAAGAGTAGAACAGAACCATCTCTGCTGCTCGTGGAGAGATAGAGACCCATCTGTTTTTAAATATAGATGTTCAAATATATCAAAACGTTTTGTACTGTCTTCATTAGGAGCACAGGGACAGATTATAAATATCTGAAGCCAATTCTAGGACAGGTTAACTCAACTTATAAAAAGCTGCCTTCCAGTGATTTCTTCTTGGCACATGACTGGCTTTAAGAGAGCATGACCCTAAAAAGATGCTACAAGAGCAATATCCTTTGATGTCCCTGACAAGAGCAATTAGCAGGTATACAAAGAATGTGCTACAACAGTGGTCTGCTCCATAGTGCCCTCCTCATCTGCTTCCTGTCCAAATATCCTCACAGAGTCTTATTGTCTTCAAGTAGCTCTGATCAACAACTAGTTTGAAGGTGTTATTTTGAACATGCCATTTTTCACCCGTCAGGACCACCAGTGATGGTTAAGGGTATGTTAAGAAAAGGAGAGAGTTTTCTCACCTCAAAAAGAGAGCTGTTATGCTCCTCATCCTACCAAATTAGCTATTCATCATAATGGTCCAACAGCACTAGCCCTACCTAGCCCTGAGAAAGATAACAGGAAAGATTTACAGATTCCTGTTGGATTTTCCTGAGGAAAGCCAGGTCGTTCAAATAAAACACCCTCAGCAGTCCTATTGAGCAGGAATTTCTTTCTCTGTGTCAGCTGCCTATTTTGTGCTGCTGCTGGCCTCTCCTCCCTTTCACCAATACCACAGGGTACAACAAAAGGTAAATCTTGGGGCTTTCTGCATAGTTTTTTTGCAAACAATGCAGCATGCAAACTGCTCTGGGGCAGCACTCAGATGTATATAAGAAGGCTGTCAGAGCCAGCCCCTTTTTCTCCCACCTGACAGGAAAACAGAGGGTTGATTTTCCTTTTAGCTTGTGGCTCCTACAGAAACATTTGCAAAGAACACAGTCTGCTGACAAACAGCAAAACAGGCTTAATCCTGCCAGTGAACACTTTGCTTGTTCAACCAGATCTAACTGCGGCTTTTCAAAAGCTCAGCATCTCTGCAGTGTAGCCTTGCAGTCTTACACTGCAGCCTCCAAAGTCTGCATTGAGAGCTGATGACCGCGCACTGCAGTGTGACGCACTCCTACCACTGCTGCAGTCTGTACAGACTGAGTAAAGGACAGCAACAAAACAAGAGCTTCTGGCAGAGCTCAGCATCCCAGTCAACTTCAAGGGCATTGCTTTGTTGAAGCAGAGCTTAATGTTTTTAATGCAAAACCCAAACAGTAGAGTGACTCTGCTTTGATTTCAGTTGTGACAAATTGAAGCCTGTTTAAGGATTAACCCTAAGATGGCAGTGGGACCTTTGGAAGCTCTGTACTGCATTTATCCCCACATTTTTTCTGATGGAAAGAAGCTCCCGACAAACCTTTTCAGCACTGAATAGCTTTGCACAGCAAAGAGCATGTGGACTTTCAGGACCCATGTCATACAGCCAGCTGCACTAGGACATCAAAATGGCTTTAAAGGGGTAATCAGACATGAACAATTTGTCATTTCTACCTCACTTTGGCTCACCTTCACTTTGCAGCACTCCTATGTCAACTAGCAGCATTATGTTTCAGAAGGCCGATCTGATGGTGTATAGTTCAGACTGCAGAAGCAAGCCCAGGACTGAAACCTGAAGACTGTAGTTGTTCCTTGCCCAGCTCTCTCAAAAGATGAGTTTCACCGGCAGAGCATATATGTTTCACATATAGCAGATAATGGACAGAACAGAAACAAAATTCAATAAATATCCCAAGGCATAAGAGACTTTAAAAGAAACATAAATATTATTGAAAGACTTACCTGTTCTTGATTGAAAAACCTGAATACACAGCCACAAGCACGAAGAGACCTGAAGGAAATACTGGAACGTACAATCACATGAACTTACCTAAACCCTCTTTGTTGCATTACAGGAAAAATAGACTCACTGAACCTTCATCTTCCATTAAAGTCTGTGGGATTACCATTTATTAACTCATGTGGTTTGACTCTAATGTTATTACAAAGAGAATCAAAAAGTGCAGAATAAAAGAACACTCAAAGCACATTCTAAACCCCATCTTGCCATGCTGTCTGCTTACAGTGCAAGAGAAGCACTCTCCTCTATAACAAAGGACAGAGACATTTCTTTTATGGCACTGCTGTAGTTAAGGGGGTTTGAGTAAAAATACTCATTCTTGGCATTCCTTCTTGGTTCTTAATGCTGAGTTGGGTCTGGTAACAAGACGCGAGAGAGTAGTCAGGCGCTTTCAGGAAATACCGCCCAACAGATTGATTTCTCTCATAATAGCTCTTGGCATTTCAATACCTCAAGCTAGCACTATTTCTGGAGATATTCAATAATGCTGCTTTAGTATTCTCAGAACAGAAGAAGCTAGCAAACTGAATGCTTGCAAACCAGGGGAAACAAAATGTTCTCAATGTCACCTGCAGAGAGGACTCTGGGCAGCAGGTCAATGGATTCCTTTAAACCACAGGATAGACTTCCGCAAGCTGAAAGAAATATTCTTTTTATTTGCCTTGACAAATAGTTATTTTAGCCTGGTCTGTAATTTTCTATTTCAATTTCACATCATAGGAAATCCAGATGAATTTTTGTTTCTTTTCTCATTTTCTCGGAGGAGTATTTTGCTCCACCGGCTTTCACACTTACCTTTGACTTCAAAAAGTTAGCACAGATTATCTTAATTCTCTTCTTTTGCAATCTGTTCTGCCTTTCATAACTCAAGCTGTGCTTCTCTGGTCTGACCCTACACCCCGACAGATCAGAATTGAGACCTCCTACTGGCAGATCTGCAGAAACATCAGATTCAGCACAGATAGGAGAATCCACTCCCAAAGTCATAGCAGCACAAACAATTAAAAAATTCAGTTTGCTTTTGTGCTTATGTCTTCTGAATACACCACCAGAAGGAAAGGAACATCTCCAAAAGGACAATTTGCAGTGTCATGTACATGTCCAGATCATTTTCTGACATAGACCAGAATGATTATAGCTCTTACAGAAGCTCACCAGCTCACTCAATTTCTTTCTCTTATGCTCAGAGCCAAGGTGCCTGCATCTGTGCAAAAGCTTCTTCCATGTTATGTCCGGAGCTCTGTCTAAGGGACCAGAATCCAATTCTGAAAAAAGAGTTTTCCATAAGGAATCTCTCACAGCCTCTCACTGCCAAAAGAGTTCCTTAGACCTGTGTTAATGTCCCTTTTTTCTCCCACAAATCATACTAAAACTTGCCACAGCCTAGAGAAGAGAGCATGAATCATAACTCTCTATTATGCTAATAAAAACTACACACTGCTTCTTGTGATGCCATGTCCATCCACACCCACCAGTGCTGTCTTACCTCCAAATGCAATTACATCTTTCTGTTCAACACAGCTACCTGTGGCAATGAGATAAGATTCCCTGTCTGGTAGCACAAGTTGCTAAAAGGATGCACATGAACAACCAGTTGTGACAATCCATTCTTGATCTCTGGGCCAAATATCTCCCCAGGGTGATGAGAGCAAAACATAGGCATAAATGGACTGCTGATGCATTGAAGAAAGAGGTTGTGTTGCTACTTGAGGTTTAGCAAGGACAGCAGTGATGCTACAAGATTGTTTCCAAGAGATGCAAGCAAATTCAGGAAGAGAACACTAAGGAATGTCCAATTTGGGACCAGAAAAAAAAAAAAAGTCAGATGCAGTATGCAGAATAAAATCCTGCAAACATTTTCGTTATTAAGAAGTGCCATGAAAATGGCAGGGGGAAAAAAACCCCAGCAAAACTAAATGTAGAACCTGGTTAGGCACAACTACTTGTTAGATTGTCCAAGTCCTGTTGCGTGCTCTTGCCACATTAGGAAACACCTTTGTGGCTACTTTTCTGCCACACTGACAAGCAATCACATGATGACAAGAGCACCAGACAATGCTTCATAAGGTATGTAGAAACACTCCAAGATTTGAATTGCAGCCCAGGTGGGTGAAAATATCAGGAGTAAAATATGCAATATTGGAGAAGAGAGCAGAAACACGTCCCAGAAGTGCAGGCTGACAGTAAAGGAGAAAAATTAGTGTTATCTTTATGGCAGAAGGGTACTGTATTTCCTGATGTCCCTGACAGCAGCCCCAGTGTCAGACTGCCACTTCCTCCGAGGTTGCTGTTCCTTTCCTGTGACAGCACTCATATTGCTGACAGGCACTGTTCACAGGGACTTGCCTAGATAAAGTGTGAGAGCTGCCTTGGGTCTCTGACATGCTGTTTCCAGGTGTTGGTGCTTACCATAAACACGTGTCATTCAAGAGGCACATCAGAGCTGTCTCCTCTGCATACACCCAAGGGGACATGGAAAGGCAAATCTAAGACCAACTCAGTGCGAAGCCTAGTGCTTGCTGAAGCTGGACCTGCTGAGCAGTGGGATGACTGAGGGAAAGCTGTCACTCACCTAAGGATGTCAGAAGCTACCTGCCCCCTGTGAAGCATTGCCTATTGTATATCACCCATGAGCACTGACTCAGTCCTAACTTCCAACTTCTTCTGGACCCAAAGCAACATCTGACCCAGGTGGGGTTTTTCCCCTATGTCAGAGGCATTCAGGTCATGACTATTCTGTTCTGACTGTCTTTGTTAATATGAGCTGAATTATGGCACTCTAAACACAGGCGCTGATTATTTTTGCAGATTACAATTAGGTGCAGATGTAGGTAGTCATGTAGACTACAATTGTAGTCTTGCAGACTAAAATTAGGTGCAGACCTGAACAGAAGAGGCATCTCCTTTCTAAGCTTGCCCCCTGCAGCACAGGCTCCACAAGTCTCATTCTCCATCTGGTTCCACTTTCATGCACAGCCCTCTTTCCATGCCTGTAGGGTGTTATGGGAAAGATTGCTTAGTAAAGTTCATGCCCTTGTGCTCTCTGGCAGAAGATACACAGAGATTTCTTGCTTTCCTTTTCCTGTTCTGCTCAGCTACGAGGCAAAATACGGTCTTGCTTTAGCCCAGGGGTAAGCTTTCTAAAGCATCTGAAGCAGATGTATTACCAGTTTTCTTAGGGCTATTGTGGTTATGAGTAGCCTGAAAACACACTTGCTGGGAATATTTAGCTGGACCTGAGGAGCACAATCACAGCTAAAACAGAATAGACAGCATGGACAAAGACATACATCCTACAAAACACAGGTAGTTCTGGGCTACTGCCTTGACAGGAGCTCTAAAGACATTTTCTTGCAGCAGAAGAACAGAACACAACAAGACTAGTAGGTCTGGATATACAACAGATATCATTCAGTGTGTTCAGTTAGCAGTTGGAAATGACGCTGCTGCCAAGCATCCTCCCGCAGATAGAAGAACAGACTGTCAGGACTGGAGATACTGATAGCATCTTCCAATAAGAATTGGCAGGGCAAGAGATGTCAAAATGGGGCTGTTCTAACAACACATTCTTTTGGATGTGGAGAAATGACAGACTCAATCCTCTTGCTCTTGGGAAGGACTGTGTAATGTCAAGTCTGCAAATTAGGCTTATAGGGAATTGGGGAAAAGCAAGTTTCAAAGTGAAAATTGCTGTAGTTTCTGCCTTACTTTCCTGTCTCTGCAATGGACAAGCCAAAGAGGAGATTAAATGGAAGCTTGAAAGGAGAAACCTTTGTCTAGACTTTTATATTATTACCATACAATTATTTCTTCAATAGAAAGTCTCACTCAAGATCACTACATCCAGGACCAGCTTTCAGTATTTAAGCTGGCACCCAAGGTAAAGCTAATGAGCCCCACTCTCTCATTTGTGTAGGCACATCTTTCTAATATGCATGAGTACAGAGAGATTGCACATGCAGATCAAGCACGCACAAAGCCCACAGGAGCTTTGGTAAATCTACCTGTGCATCAGCAGGTTTGGAAAGACAAGCTGGATACTGGTAAGGTTTCATTTTTCTGCCCAGGAAATCAGTGGCACTTTGAAGTACCCACCACAGACTTTAGACCAAATGAGAATAAAAAGTAAGCAAAGATGATTTTCAGTTTTCCTAAGCAGGAAAAAAAAATGGAAGTTGTCCATTTAAACTGTGTAAGATAATGACCCAGTAGAAGTTGTTCATTTTTTCAAGAACCTTATTAAGCTGACCAATAACTCTTTATGGAAAAGAGAGAGGAAGTTTTGCTCTGGTTTTCTACTCATGGTTCCAATTCTATAACCTGGGGACTGGCTCTTGTTGTGTGAATAGATAATTTCAAAGAGGACTGTCCAAAGGCCTTGGAACTTCTGTGATAAACTAAGTCACAACAATTACATTTTAGACAACATGGCTATGCTAAGCTATAGTCATACATACCTCTTCTGGTCTTCAAAACCAGGTACTACTTTAAAAAAAATTGGAGATCAACCCTTTCTTTGGAAAAATATAATGAAAGTGACACTGTTAACAACTACACCGTCATAGGGGTTTTTCATACAGCAAATAAATTTTCTAATTCAGTGGTGACTGAAATGTATTCTTGCATAGTTTAGCCAGGATTTGAGTGGCCAGCACATTAGATAAAGGTGTACAAGGTCTGGACCGTAGTCCAAATTCAGCTACTGATCTGAAGCATGCCTTTATGCAAGCCATTTACTCCCCATTTCTCAGCATATTTCCTTCTAGCCCTTCTGAATTTACATGTGAAAATCTCCAGGAGCAGGGAAAGGCACTAAGTGTGTGCATATATCCAGCACAGGGAGGGCATCCCATTGTGAGTCAGGGTCTGCAGCTGCTGAGGCTGCATAATGCTTAAGACATGGATATGGATATGGATATGGATATGGATATGGATATGGATATGGATATGGATATGGATATGGATATGGATATGGATATGGATGTGGATATGGATATGGATATGGGTAAGCATGTGAGCAGAGTGTCCAGGGAGAGAAATCGTACTTCGGCATTTAAAATCAAGGGCCACTGTTTTAGTTATGCTTTTGTGACCTTCCATTTTTAATCACTATACTTTAAAGTCTCAGCTAGGCAAAACAGCAGATTGCTTTTAAAATGTCACCCAATAGCTATTTTAACTAAAAGAATCCACCAAACACTGGAAATTGTATTACTATGAAATCAAAACCACTAATTTGACATTAAAGTAACCTTTAAAAATCATTCCTCAGAGACAAACCTAACCTTTTTAGCCAAGCAGTAGGAAACACACTTTGCATAAGCCATATTAGATCTGATACTTCTCATGAGCTCCTGAGAACGTAGGGAGGGCATCAAGTGCCTTTAACCTCCAAAGGCAGCTGTCTCAGATATATCTCACAAGACGCAATCCTTCAAATAAAGATGAACTAACTTGTCTGGAATTTTTATTACATACATAGTCCCAAATGACACGTAGAGGCAAATGGGGGGATCCATTGATCTGTCATCATCCGGGCTTCCCAAGGGATGGAAATAGATGAAAAGTACTATCTGTCACCTCACTGTTCTCAACTGAGAGCAGAACCCAAGTGCTCAGTGCACCCCTGCTGAGAAAATTCACACTCCACATCAGAGAATATGGGTTGTTCTGAGTGTGAATCAATTTATGGCCTTTCCTGATTTCCCTGTGGAACAGGTTTAGCCTTGAACAAGGCATAGCATGAGGATGAATCCAAGTTCTGGACATCCCCAGCACAGAGGACAGTTAACAGATTTTCCTTGTTTTTTTCACTCTAGTAAAGCCAAGGTGGAAACACAGTGAAACAGACTCTACAAGGCACAAATGGAAAACACTTGCATTGATTAGTCCAATTTAGCAATGTCTAATTTAGCAAGAAACATGATAAATGGTGTTTTGCGGAGTGTGCTGGCATTTTTTCAGCTAATTCATGAAATAACATGAAGAAAACTTGCCGCAGATGGCCTTTAATTGAGAAATAAATAGGTAGAGTGCTGGCTGCTAAAAATATCTGATGAGAGCTATATTTACAATGCATGAGCTAACCAAACTGTGCGTTATCTACACCTCATTTAGGGGAGTGGTGTCCAAGTCATTTTATTACTTACCCAGGAAATCTGGCAAGGGGAACAAAAAGGCATACAACAACATACTTCACACTATTGCTCAATGTGTTTGTAACTCTGTATTCTTCTGTGCTTAGAACCTGTGATGACAGCACAAAGAAGGCTGCTGAACAGCAGTGTAGCTTCATGATTTCTTTTCAAGTATGGATAAAGTAAAGGTGCGCCCTCATACTTACACCTTCATATTTAATGAATTCTGAACGCTGTCCAAAGAGCCTTTTGAGTCAGAAACATCTTTTAGTTCCGATCTGTACATTTAGGGCCTGCAAGAATGTTTTGGCAGAAATATTTTTCCCCAACATGAGTGGTTTCTTCCTGCAAACGCTGTTTGCTGTGCTGCAGAGATGTTCAAGAATCAAGCTCAGGACAACAATTACCTCTCAATCACTGAAATGCTACAGGAAAAGCAGCACCAAAAAGGGTAACACGTGACAGAGATTGCAACCTAACAATGCAGTTTCTGATCAAACCCATGTCCAAGACAGTCAGCATCAATACCATTTTGCAGATGGGTGAAATAAGGTTTCAAGAGCACTTCCAGAACTTGCCCCCCTTCTCCATGACCTTAATTGCAGCCGGGTGGCATAGTGCACTCATTGCACCCTAATTTGGAGGGGCAGTTTCAAGTGCCACAAAGCAAATGAAGCCAAACAGCCTAGAGATTCCTGTGTCATCTGCCCTAATATCTCCTCATAAATTAGCACCTTTCCCATCCTCCACCATCCCTCACCTCTTTGCCATTGCTCCTTTCTCCCTCTTGAGTGGGCTAGAGGCAGTGTGTGCCACAACTGACCTGGAGCTCCTGGAGCACTGGCTGGTGCAAACAGAAGTAATGACCAGCTGGCTGCTGCCTCCGAAAAGGATTGAGTTCCACCCGCCTTTCCCTGAGCCAAGCACATGGTATTTGGATTTCTTTCCTCTGGAACATCTCTGTACCTCAATCAATTTCAACTTTCTTTGTCTCAATTTTAAAATAAGTTGTGGGAAGGAAAAGAGAAGAGATGTTAAAAACCAGCTGGGTAAATATAGAAAGAAGGCGCTTTTTTTTAATTAAGAAATAAGATAAAAGTCTAAGTTTGTATGAAGTGGAATAATATAATATCAGAAGAAAAACCTGATCAAATGTGTCTATCTACTTTTGTTACTAATCTAGAGAGGGTGGGGAAATGTATTTCTATGTCACCCTCCCAGAAGTGGCTAAGAACCAGCTGCTGTGCTCTGAAGAGGCTCTAGCTACACCTCTCCACTCAGGAAAATGTAGAGAAGGCAACAGGGCCAGATCTCTGCTGGGCTAGTTAGTACTGACTGATTACTGCACAGTGTAAGCTGTCAAGAGTGAAATGAATTAAGAAGAGCTCTTCCAAAATAATGGGGTGGGAGAAATGTGCTGGAATTGAATTGGGCATCCAGAAAACAATTTTGTTGTTAATGTTATACAAGAAAAAGCCAGGTAGGAAAAAAACTTTGCAGTTGACAGAAGACTGAAGAACATGTCTTTCAATTTGTAGGACTAGAACCGTGTAGATGTTATAGAAAAGCAGAGAAATAGGCCTCTTGGGAGATGGAGGGTGTTGGCAGCAGAGGAAGACATCGTGTAAGATCCCAAATAAACTTTTGATAAAGCAATGATAATTTTACATTCTGAGGAAGCCTTGCATATCATGAGAAATCCATAATGAGGACCACAAGGCTTTGCCATTTTGAATGTGAGCCTAAATAATGGAAATATCTAAGACAGAAAGGTATACAGAGGTCATAAGACAGGAAACAATGTGGGCTTTTATCTTTGCTGCAATAGACACTGCAGATTGAGATTGTGCTGGCACAGGATGCAGAAGCCTCATCTCCCTATGAGTCTCTTCGGGCATTCAGAACAGAGTAGCAGAAAGAGCCTGAAAACAACACCAGAGAGATTGTTTACAGGAGCAGTAGACAGTGCTGTATCAAATGACAAATGGACTATCAGGCTGGAGGCAAATGGGGTATTTGTTCATTTTATGTTGAAAACAAGCGCATCAGCCAATAGGCACAATTCTGCCAAAAATAGTGATGGAAAAAAAAGGAGAATTCAATGGCAGATAAGCAGGTAAGACCCCAGGGCTTACAGTAATCATTTTGCTGCAACTAAGTACATGAATTAACTGGATGAATAAATAGCAATTTGAAAAAGAGAGTTGGAAAAGTACCACGATCAGGTGAAAGTGTCCTTTATCTCATCTAGCTGATGAGAGTTTTTTTTAGAAGAGACTGCTGAAGAAAGGTTTTCCAGAGAGAGTAACCCTCACCAGGACATAGTTGTTAAAGAGAAGGAGTTATCTGGGAAATGGGCATTAATCGAAGATGAACCAGGACTGCAGCATGAGGAGACAGCTGCTACTGATGACAGTACAGCAACTTTGAACAGAGCCAGATACTGGTGGTGAGGTAATCACGAGACCCTGTGATACAGCCCTGCCATTCTTAGTGAAGACTACAAGCTTTGCAAGTGATGTGCAAGACCTGTGAACTGAGACCTCTCAGGTTTGCCCTCTCTGAACTTTCCTTGACTGCCTGTAGCTTTATTTTCCTTCTCTCCGCTGTGA
Source organism: Melanocharis versteri (assembly GCA_013397845.1). Lineage (NCBI taxonomy): Eukaryota > Metazoa > Chordata > Aves > Passeriformes > Melanocharitidae > Melanocharis > Melanocharis versteri. Next base: position 839,915 of record VZTG01001869.1, on the reverse strand, counting down.
CAGCAATTCCTCCAGCTGATCACGTGCCTGTGCCTGATCTGTTTTACTTTTGCTTCTCTTGGTGTGCTACGACCACAGTTTTGCACAGACGGCAATGACAAGCTGCTAGTCCATGTGCAAAGAGATTTATACAATAGCAACTTGGTGACAAAGTGCTGACAAACCCAGGCCTGGTAGCACAGCAGAGGCCTTGAGAAGGACACAGGATGTGGCACAGAGGAGCACAGCTGCAGAGTGCCCATAGTCAGTTAAAGTGTGAATCTGGAGCTGGACAAACTGGGTTCAGGGGTAATGAACAGAACAAAGGGAGAACCTACCGAGATGGCCCAGGGTGTAGCAAATTTGGATGTTACACGGGGCTGCAGATCAGTGTAGAAGAGAGCAGTATCTCACCAATATATAAAAATGATCCCAAGTGATCCTGGAGAGACAAAGAAGAATTCATAACATGAGTGTTCTTCCTGGCAAAGGACTCTGGATGCTGACAGCTCCCAGCGACATCCCCCCCGACCTCCACCAGTGTGGAACCTCTCAAAACACGGGAGCAGTGGAAGCACAACAGAGAAAGGGGTAAAATGAATGAGAAAATGTATGTGTGATGACAATTTCATAGCTGTTCTCCCACTGCATTGCTATTCCTTCATTTTTGCGGCAATTGGAACTGGATTAAAGCTGAAGAATCCCATGATATTTCAGTTAAACAAACATTAAATTCTTGGCTTTAGTAATAAATGAAATGTGCTTACTTCTTGTCCATAAACAAGATTTTCAATGTAACAGCTTGCTTGTTGCAGGGCAATTAAGAGCAACAATTTGCAAGGAGTAATGAACAGTAAAAGTTCATGGTTTTAAACAGAAGAGTGCCTTTTCCCTTCAGCAAAATGGAAGTAAAATCCAAGTCTAGCACTCAGAAGGGCCAGAACCTATTAAAACTGGCAGCACCAAAAGGCAACAGGCAGTTAACGCACAAAACAGAGCTCATTCACTTCACAAAACCATGGAACGGTGAAGTTTGAAAGGGTTGTCTTGAGATCCTCTTGTCCAGCCTGCCTGCTGAAGCAGAGTGAGCTAGAGCAGGTTACCCAGGAACATATCCAGCTGGGTTTTAAGTATCTCCATAGATGGAGACTACACAACTCCTCTTGGCATCCTACGACAGTGTTTGACTACCCTCTCAGTAGAGAAAGATTTTTCATGCCTTCAGATAGAATTTCCAGAGAATGGCCTTTTCTGTTGTTGTTATGGCTGAGAGTTTGGAGCAAGGAAGCTCCCTACATTTGCTGCTTTCCCCTTTTTTATGATTATTGTACCCATGTTAAAGAATACAGAGATGTTTGAAGGGCAAAGTTGCTATCTAGATTCAAACATGCTCATGAAGAATTTATTACAGTGGAAATTCTCCTTTCTGAGGCTAAGCGTAGATCCTAAGTGAGAAGGTCTTTAGAAAGCAGGAGGCTCCTTTCTGTACCTCATGATTCAATGGGAGGGTTTCTCTGATAAAATTTGTTTGAAGCTCCCATTCTGTCTGCCATAACCAGTTTATAAGGAATTCAGCATTTTACTGTTGTGCCAGGGGTAATATGCAAATTGCTGGTTGATTCCACGTCATGATAAATGGTTCCTCTCATCCACAGATTAAATACTGACAGAAAATTAAACATAAAAAGCAAAATCTCTTCTGAGATCCGTGACAAGAGAATGCAAGATGTATTCCCAACTAAGGTTTCAGCAGGAATACTATTTACAGTATAGGGACCTGACATTTTGAGAAATATATGTGGCACATCAGGCAAGCAAAAAGAAAAAGCAGATGTTTACATAACTGGAATTCCAAAAAAAAAAAACTTGAGCTCCAGCAACAGCTTCAAACACATAAAGTGCTGCTGGAAAGAGGCAGAGAATAACATTTCTTATGTACAAAGTGGGCAGGACAGGAAGCAATGGAACTAAATAAACATAAGGAAGTTGTGTGTTAGATACTAAGGGAAATCAGGCAAATTGTGCTGTAGAGAGAATTGTGATCTTCACCCTTGGAAGCTTTTAAATACAATCTAGGCAATGATGGCCCAGGATGTGTTAGGCAGATTTTGTCCTGCAGTGAGACATGAAGGTAGGCTACATGTCCCTTTTACAGCACTCTTCTGTCTGATTCTGCACTTTCTATCGCAACTTAACAAATCATTAAGCAGAGTTTATCTACAGTGAAATAACTGATTCTTGTTGACTTTAGCAAGACTACTAAAGCATGTAGAATTAGAGGAAATAAAACTTGCCTGAACCAGGCCCTAGGAAGAATTAATGAATTAACATGTAAATTCCATATAAAAGAAGATTGAGCTTGTACCTCATATGAAACTGGATTATTTTTAAAATATAATTTGGTTTCCTTTCTCTTCTTCTTTGGGTTTTTTTTTTTTTTTTCAAGAATAAATATTCCCAGAAGTAATGCAGACTTTATAGACAAACATGACATTTCTACGTTTTATTACATTTATAACTCTGTCAAAGTACACAGAAATTTTTTTCAGTGCTCTTTGAAGAGGATAAGTGGGAAAGATTCTCAGTGATTCTGGAGCATTCAGTACAGATAAGACCAGGAATGAAAGAAGAGAAGGTTAAATATCCTCTCATAATTCTATTAGGGTAACAGAGCTTTTGGATATTTTTAATGACTTATTATGGACTAGACTGTCAAGCGCTATAAGCTTTCTGATCTCCATATATACCTCATTCATTATATCATTCCCTCAGCCATGGTAATACAGAAAGATCCAAAATTTTCTGATCGTCTGACATTAGAAAAATATGTAATCCGAGTCACGAAGAAACTCATTGAGGGGACAAGGAATAACCAGGATGGTTCCCTTGCAGTCTAACAAGGAACTAGGGTGTGTGTTCACTTTTTTTCCTCTCTCCACTGACATACATTTACAATAACTGGGTCACACCCACAAGAGCTGTCACTACGTATATTGGTGCCTCATTGGGCAATCCACTGAAATAGATGAAGATGAGAAAAAATTACACTAGTTTTCACAGGCTGCGTGGGAAGACACCGAAAATCCTCTGGCCCTTGTCTGATAGTTTTTTACCCATTGTCCCAAAAGCTGTTTTGATTATGAGATCAACATCTTTTCCTTCTGAGGGGTGCCTGAGCTCAAGCACAAGATGTAAATGGCCAAGGAACACACAATAATATCAACCCACAACTTTATAATGTCATATTAAAAGTAATTTTTTAAAAATTTAACCTTAATGAAGTATGTGAAACCACCAAATAAAATCAATGTTTTATGCGGACAAAATATTTTCTAAAAGCAGTTGGGGAAGAAAAAGATTTATGTAAGTAATGAAGGCACAATGAACAATATTGTTAGAATGAGTCCTTTTTATTTATAACATTAACCCAAATATTCTCCAGGCAATTTATATTTAAATACCCTCCTGTGAATATATTACAACTGTAAAAGATTATTTGATATGAATATAAATGTTATGACTATAGGCAGCCACACACTGCATATTAACAGAATACTTATTGAACTGAGCTGAGGCCATCAGCTAGGGCATCCAGTTATCCCTGTGGCTGTACTTGATATGGTCTTGTTATAATGAAACCAGTCAAAAATAAGTCTTATGAAAAGCTGTGATATGATCTCAAGAAATTGCAGTGAGAGGGGAGAGTGTTCAAACATAGTGGCAGTACTTCATAAAATAAAATGTACTTCCATATGTTTCTTCAGCTAGGAAACTTTTCCCCTTCAATGGGGAAATTTCCTGAAAGATGAAGACTTCATGAAAGGTGCAGGCAAGGCAACTACAGGGCATCCAGCTTCATTTGTTCCCTGGAATGTCATTTTGAGGAGGGAACATTTGCATTCTTGATTCTTCATCACACTAAGGGGGCAGCAAAGAATTTTGTATCAGCCAAATCCCTGACCTCAGAAGGAGCAGGACAGGGTAAAGGGTGGCTGGACTGCACCTAGGCTTCTTTCTGAAACCAGTGTCCCTGCTGTACTGATCTGCACTTTACTCGTTCTCGCTTCCTGCTAACCTGTTGAGATCTGCCTGGCTTTCCTCCTCCCTTCAGCTTCTCTGTTGTTATGAGGTCCAGAGGTACACGGAAGTATGGCATTCCCTACTAAAGATGTTTTGGTCATCAGAATCAAAGGGGGATAGACAGGCTACTTCCTGTTGCCGGTGTCTTCCCCAGCCAGTCCTTCCAGTAATTAGCAGGGATAACAAACCCAAGGAGGAATTCAGGTCAACACTAGCCTGTTATTCAGTGTCTGGCTGAATGACTTCAGATAAAAACTCCTTCTCTCGTAAAGAGAGCTGCCCTACTGTCCTGATGGTGAAACATCAACTTACACACACCTGCCATGGATAAGATACCACCTTTCACGTGAAGTCAGCTGTTAGCATGTGATATCAGTGAAGCAAGGGGGAAATTTCAGTTCAAGACTGAGGAATGCTGTGGGAGGATGGCAACCTGCTCAGTAGAAGCTGCAGTCCCTCTTAGGCTACGGAACTGCAGTCAACGACAGCACTTCAGCATTGTGGCTTTCCACCTGTGGTACCTCTGCAGCACCAAAACACAGTTTCCATTTTATGAGCAAGCAGTCTGAAGGCTTCTTCTCTCGCAGTCATCAAGGAGAACGTCTCCAACTAATGAAGACTTCAGATTTAAAGCAGATTTGTTGAAGTACAAAAAGGCCCTGTTAATCTGGTGTTTTACAGAAGAACATCACCTTTTATTCAGTGTAATTTCCCTCCACTTTTTATGTAGTCTAAAGGTGTCTTCCAAGGAACATGCAGACAGCAGCCACATCACTCATGGAAAAATGTATTGTACCATGTGCCTATTACATGGATGAGACATGATGATAAGTGTGGGACTGTTTGCTAGCATTATTAAGGTTTAAGACAGGAACATTTCTCCATGTTTCTACAGAGTTTTATTTGCTCTATAATGTTTACCAGAAATAATATTGACTTTTATACCTCCTTTTTTAAAGTTAAGTATTGCCTTAAATAAATCTCAGAAAATCTGAAGAAAGTGCATAGACTTATCTGAGTTTCCTTTTCACTCTCCTCACACACATCAATGGATGAACTATTCAAGCTTTAACCTCTTTCCACATAAGGTCAGCCAGCTCCTTCAGAAGGTTTTGTGCAGTCTTTTTCAGAAGTATGAATGATGGCATGTTCAATTGTGTGGTGTGCACTCACTGTACCTTTTTCATGACTTGGATGAATTGTGCCGTGCAGATATTATAAATCAAACCCAGCATAGCATGAAACACAGGCAACAACTGGGTGACGTGATTTGTATCCCAGTCACAGGTGTGTTGTTGCTGCTAAAGATGATGTCCTGGAGTTTGTCTAACAGGGCAAATCTGGCTCTCTGAGAGAAGAAGAAGATTCCTGTTCATCTAGCTGAGGTCCAGAGCTGGCAGTGCATAGCAGAAAGTCACTAAGTGTTATCTATTCTTTGTGGTAGTGCTCGGTGGAAGTGTTGGTTTGATTTCAGTGTTGCATTCTGTTTAAATTGCCCTTCTGTGAAGTACACTGAAAGACTCACTGAAGCAATGAAAGCTGTTTTCCTGTTTGGAAATATCAGCACCATCAAGTTCAGTTTGCCATCACTGTGCCAAAGAGTAACTGAAGGAACATGCATCATGAATTACAACAGCTCAGCAAAAATCAAAAAATACATCTTTCCTTGCCCACCCTCTCCTCCCTGCCCCAAGCTGTTCGGCATATGAAGTTAGCAAAAAGAAACGGAGAGCAACAGACAGTGCACTCTTGTGCACAGCCCTGGAAGGGGATGGTGGTATACAGCTCAAGAAATCTCTGAGGATATTCGGGGTTTCTAGGTCTAAGATCTCAGGAGGTGGTCAAGAAAGGTGGCATGAAATTCGGACTTCTTTCCAATACAGCAGATTCACTCTGTACAACAGCACAAGAAAGGAAATGCTGTTTGTCTTCCAGATGGGAGAAAATTTCATTAGCTACATCTTGCATACCTAAAAGCCGTGTGAAGACCCTCATCAGTAATTTTTGTATGTATTACTCTGAATTTTGATCTCTTCACTCTTCCCAGTACTCCAGACACTGAGGAGTTGCTCCACAGGAGAAAGAACTTGCTTGATAAAACTCTCTTTACACACAGCCTAGATGTTTAAAAAGAAAAAAAAAAACCACAAACACAGATGAAGTACAACAACTTCAACTATTTTTACCTATATAGAACTCTTTATATAATAGTTCGACTCTTTAAACAAGGAACTCTTACTTTTCATTTCCATAAACATACTAGAAACCAGCTTCAAAATCAGTCTTAATGCAACTGTGCATGGACATAGCAGGACTGATGATTCCGATTTCATTTTACACATTGCAAATAATAGCATTCTTTATAGATCTTTCACCACCTCTTTGTGCCTTAGATGCTTTTACAGCTTCTAGCTTTGAGGGGTGTGGCCCATTCCCACTTTCTTTCTATCAATTTGTATTCACTGTTCTCTCAGTCCTTCTTTTAAGGTTGCCTGAGATTGGTGTGAGAGGAGAGAAAGAAGAGAAAGCAAGAAGAGACTCATTGTCACTGAATCTGGCATCAACACTGATGCAAATGGTTCTTTCTCACCCAGCAAATTAAGAATAATGAAAAGAATTCCCCAATTTACAGCAAGAGAAGTAATATGATACTACCTTTGAGCTTTTTGTGCAATGGTTTTTTATTTCACTGTTAGTAATGAAGGATGATTTTAGCTGGGTGCCTGGTAGGTAGAAAAGACTCTGGATCCAAGTAATGCTACAATTCAAGTAAATCCTTTATTTCTGTGTACTTAATTCTCACCAGTTACAGAAACACAGAGCTCAATGGTTGATTTTCCATGGATAAACAATTTTACATATGCTCTGCTTTAATACACCATTAGTAATGGCTTGATGCTCAACCCCTTCTTTGTTGGGCAGGGTTTGATTTTCATCCATTGCGTTGTTTCCTGCTTGCTTGTGCCCATTAAAAACAATAACTGTGCTGGGCCTCACCAGGCAGGGAAGCAGCCCACCTGGGGGGCTGTCATGGCTGAACAGTTCCTCCAGAATTTTCTACATGTTTCGTAATTTTAAAAACTAAAAGACCAATAGCAGTAGGTACAGTTGTCACGGCTTGAATTTTCCAGAGGGCTCCTGTGCTGCAGAAGGTTAGAACAAGACTGTCTTTCTCCACACTGCATAGTGACTCCCTGTGATTCTATGGTGAGAAACACCAGTACACAGTGAGGTAGCACAGAAATTTCTGCATGAGATGCTTCACTGTAGTTCCTTTATACCTAGGAATTTCCAGACTTTTTTGTTTGCTTCTTGGTAAATATAATCTGCTAAGTACAATGCTGACATATCCCAGTGCTTTTGACATAGCTGTGAGTTGGGTTTAAAGACCACCGCTCCTGCTTCCACCTTCCACATCTTGATATGAGATTTGTTTTGGGAAGGACATGATCAAATGCATAAAGTAACAGCAGGAATAATGCAGTTGCCTCTTCTCTCTCTGAAGAAGATGGAGGAAAGCACTGAGAAAAATTCATCCACGGAGAGGGAACACTCTAAGCATGCATATTTGTCTAGCAGAACACACTTGTGTTACACACCTGACTGTATTGGAAACTGACAGTGCTGCTGGACTGTTTTCACAAGAATAACATCACAGAGAGAACAAAATTATTGCCCATTCTCTCAGTAGGGGCCCTTAAGCTTTCTTGCTGTAATCTCCCCAAACTGATTTTCTAAAGCCAATTCTAACATAGTGTGGAAGCTTGAAGCAGAGAAGCAACTTCCCTTTTTTGTTGCATCAGGAGACCTTGTTGTATCATTCATGCAGGCAGTGAAAGGTCACAGCCTGGCCTAGTCACTGTTAATAAGTTGTACACTGACTGTCCAGCATGCCGGCTGTGAGTTATACCGAGTGAAAGAGAGGGAAAGCTACCACTTCTGGCTGATTTGAGCTGGCTCAGACCAAAGCAGGTTGATTAAGACTGACGAGGTACCCTTCACCTTCTTTTCATTCTCCACCCCCAAATACTTTTTTGCAATTTGGCTCCAAACCATGGATGCAGTAAGCTCCTCACAAAGTACAGTTAATGGAAGCTTCAGAGGGAGAAACACAGGCAGCCTGAGCACAGAGCAGGTGCAGGCAGACAGCTGGGCTGGCAGGGCAGTAATCATGGGAAAACACTTGGCTTGGAATTTAGCACACCACCACACACCTTCATTAGTGGCAAATCAGCACACAGAAGGAGAACCAAAGAGCAGCTTTGTGACTGCCTCTTCTAGAGGACTGAAGGAAGCAGTGAGATGAGATGTAGGTCAGGACACAGAGGCTGACTTAAAATGATCCTAAACTAGCAGAATGACAAACTGGACCTCTGACTTGAATTTCCATGGAAAGAGGGACACAGAGACAGCTACAGAAACTCTGAGAAAAAAATCAATCAATGAAAGTGCTTCCAAGACATCAACGTTTTGCTTAAGTTCCAGGAAAAGGAATATGTACAGTCTGAATCTACGCTACCTCTTCTCTAAAGACATTTGTAAGAAAGTGAGAAGCATGCTAACCTGTAGGAGACCTAAATAATGCGATACCTCTTAAAATATGTAGTCAGTGACAAATGTTGCACTTGGAAAATTACTTCTCAGCAGATTAATTGCTATTTCCAGCATGCATTGCTTAATAGTCCTTTCTAATCCGTTGTGGTCTGCATGATGTATTTCTTACAGAACTAGCAGCATTTCTTTCTACATTGCCTCTTCTTTGAATCTAGAAACAATAAGCAATAGAAAAGGAGGAAAGAAATGTAGTCAGTGAAATAGAGTCAGTGGGAATTCCAGTTCACCAGCTTTATACAAATAATGATTCCCATTTATTTCTCCAATCTCTAGCTTCTCTAGCCTATATAAATAAAAGCAATGGTCAACTAGCAAAAATTAAACCAGCATGATTTCCCTTTTTTTCAGAGCTTTTTGACAAGGACTAATATCTTTTTGTGGGTGGAATATGAGATTTAGTCCTTATATTTGCAAAAGACCCAAACAACAACATTTAATGCTATAATCAGTTTGTTGCTTTGTCTAGCACTATGTCTGTTATGGATCCATAGAAACAATTATTTCAGTTGGTGTTCCCATGTCAGCTCAGAGGCTCTAGAGACCCTTGCATCCCCTTCTTACATGCTTTTAGAAAACAGTTCCTCTCATACAAGCTGAAGAGCAGTCTGAAAATTGAATATTCAAGAAATAGTGACAAAAATGTGGTTTTAATGCAATTGGTAAGACACAAGCTTCAATCTTAACACATACATTAGTTAACCATCTCAAAATTTGTCCTCCATAGTAGGTGAAATCTATCCTCCATGTTACATATATGAAGATTAACTAAACCTATACAGATAAGACAAAAATGGACATGACTCCACAGAACAGGTAAAATAAACAGAGGGTTGATCCTGCAGCTGTAGGAGAGCCTGGTACTACTCCCTCAGGACCGTGACTAGGGAGAGAACCCTCATTTGGTGGAGGGAAAACAAAGGACTGCCCTTGCAGGAGAGGAGGCTTTGATGCTGTACTGCAGTGGCAGGACCTGGTGGAGGCCAACAGAGTAGTGCCAGGTAACATGCTGAAAATCCAAACGCATGAGGAGACCTGGCTGTGCCACAGGATACATACACCTGTCCCCAACAAATGAGCAGTCCTGAGCAGACAGCTGGTCCTGTGCACACATCACATAGCTACACCACGCCGGAGGAAAGGCAGAGGAATTAGACAGCTTAAAAGCTCTTGAACTGTAGAGGTTCAGGGTCAGAGTTTCTGCTGACGTACACTAGCAATAGGCTTGTGGGGTCTGTCCTTCAATCTAATTCACCCCTAAAGAAAGAAGCAAATCAAGCAGTTCAAGAGCAACTTCATCCTTTAAAATTGCCTTTCCTCACTGCCCTTTATGCCCTCCTCTCTCTTCACTTAAGCACTGCATTTCAGTGTGGGTGCCTCAAATTGGTTGCAATTTATAAGCATGTTATCCTCACAGCCAGATATTGATGGGAGCAGCATGGAGCCCTGGGGCTCTGTGGACACCCTGCAGGCAATTTCTGGGATACTGCAGGTGGATTAATTATTTCTATTTCTACAGGCTGCTGCTCTGAGGCATAACATCCTTTCTAGGCACATAAAATAGCAATTAACAATGCCAAGCATGTCCCAACAACTGTCTACTTTGAAACAGTCACACACATCTTCAGGATGATCTGTTAAACTATTCACATTCACCACTGCAGTTGCTATGGGCTCAGCTGCCAGTAAACACCAGACAAAGGGCAGAAGTCAGGGATCAGAAATGGCATTTTCAGTGCATTAGACCATGGCACTCTGAGCATCCTCAAAGCTCTCAGCTGGCTTGATTGGGAACAGGAAGGGTCTTCAGGGGCACAAAAATTACTATTAGGGCCCATATTAGCAGCTGCCATAAAGTACCAAAGTTTATTGGTTCTCTTGCTTGCAGGATAGCTATCCATGGTAGCATGCCACTTATTCCAGCAGATGAGGATGAACGAAGGAAGACTTTGAACATGGACTAGGGCCCAAAACAATCATCTGGTGGAAATAACAGGGTGGGCAATACCATGGTGCCATTCCAGACTCTGCAAAGTCTGGAGCAGCCTGGGAGCTATGAAGCTTCATGAGTAGTGCTGGACTGCTGGGGAAAAACCAACAATGTACAGGGATGGACTTGCTGGGAGAAAAGAGTAATATTCTGTTTCAGCAAGCCTTAGCAGAAACACTGAGAGAACTGTATTTGTTTGGAGCATAGTCCTTCTGAAAGGTATTGAGTACTTTTGGTGGGGCAGTAAAAAGGACATTCCAGATAAGCTGGGAAAATGATGACTACCACAAAGGAGGACTTCAGGGTGGGGAAGCAAAACTGACTAAAAGCCTGGCAAAGGAATCAACCTTATACATAGGTGAAGATGCTTAGGACATCAGAATAGTATTCTCCAAATATATTTCCTGTTGTGATTAGGGACAAAATCTTTTAGATGTGACAGCATAAAAAAAGGATCAGAATGATATTTCATTTTCCCTTGTAATTTTCCACTTCGATTAAGTGAGTAGAATAATAAGATTTAATATTTTGCATTTTACTCTAATATTGCATTATGAATTAAAATTATGATTAATGAAAATGGTTGTTTGAATTGCATTTGAAGACTGTTTATACCAGTGCAGGACTTCTGACTTTTGTCTCGTAGGCAGAACACTTTTTAAGCGTTTGCTCTATCCATGAGATTAATTGTGGACAGAAGGTGTGTCAGGGAATATGTGACAAAAAACAGATGCCTACATGATAGCAAGTCCAATCTGTGTATTGGAAATTCCTCAACTAGCATTTTCAAAATTTCTTCTGAAGTTGAAAAAAGCATTTAAAATAGTTCTTTCACTCTAAGTGAAAATACAATATTTCAGCCCCTAGTCTCTTTTTTTCCATCAAAATAAGGAAACTGAGAACTGAAAGAAGTTTTTCTTTACAATAATTTCCTTCTATTAGAAGTTAGAAGTTAGTTTTGCTTCATTAGAGCAAAAGCAACAGCAACTTAAAACCCACTCAAACCTAAGAAATGCTCAAAACACACTGAAAAAAAACCATCCCAGAAACATTAGAAAGCCTGGAAGTGCGCTTCTCCCTGTCCTGAACCTCGGGCCACATTATGATCTCAGAAATGTTTGTTAGGCCTTAGTCTTGATGAACAGCACCTGAGCTCAGCTCCTCTTGAGCTTATGAGAAACACTGTCACCTCCCAGGAACTGGTGCTGTCTAACAAGCTCCTGATTTTAACTAACACCATTAGAAACTTATTTTTCTCGTCTGAATAACAAGCCGAGAGGAACAACAGCTTTGTTATTGAGCTTTGAAAGGAAGTTACCAACTCAAATTGTGGCCAGGATGTCAATGTGCTAAATTCCAGTGCTCTTGTGAACCTATAAACAGAGGTCCTAAGTGAGACTCTTTGACCTCCAGCATCTCTGTCTGAGTGGGGCCTCTCAGAGCCAGAGAACTCTCAGATTTGCTGTACTTGAAGGACCACTGCTGAACAATGATGGCAAAGCCTGGGCTGATACCCCCACTCCTCAAGGCTCAACCCTTTGCCTGTTGAGAAGATGCAAAGACATCTGACATGACCACTTCATTGAGCTCGAGGGAGAATTTTCACAGGTACCTTGTACACACTCTAGGTTTGTGTGGAAGGCTACAGGAAATGTACCTGGAATCTTAGATTCTTAAGCGCTTTAGATTGGTAAGTTAGGCCTATAAATAAGGCTTGAAGTAAATTCTATAGAATCTTTTGTAAATTGTTTAAATTAGATCATTGTTTTAGTGTTGTTAATGTCTTTGGGCACAAACTACTGTTCAAGTCCAAGGCTAAGTTTTGCACAGGAGTTCACGTTGATACTTGTGACTCAGTGGGAGGGCCTTCCTTGTTTTTTTAGTGCTTACCCTTTCTCACCTTTACCCTTTTCCATCCCCAGGCTCCACACAGATAATTTTTGGTTGATTTCAGTTTCAGATTAATTGATTTTACATTTCAGTCCAGTTTTTCGTCTGTGTGCTTTAACCACGTAGCAAGTAGTAAAATGAACTGAGCAATGAACTTCGTTACGATTTCACTTTTATGTTAAACCTGGTTTTGCCAGTATCTTTGCTGGTGATTCTGTGGGCAACCTAAAACACTCATTCACACAGAAAGACGCCTTTGCAAAACAGTAAGTTTCTGTTATCTTCTCTAGAATTGCATGCCTGTTTTTGGCCAGAGACCACAGCACAAAAATGGGACCTGAGACAGAAGCAGGAGCAATGTCTTTGTTGTGCTGAGCTGTTCAAAAGCTCTGAAGTATCTAAAGCATAGAGTGGCTAGAGCAGACTGGGAATGTTTAGAAGTGACATGTGAGATCACATGGAAACTGCAGAAGAAAGTGAGCTCTTCTAGAGTGATCACCAGGTCATCGTGACTTCCAAGAAGTATTACACAAAAAACGAGAGATCAGGGTCAAAACAATCATGGAGAGGTAGCTCCCCATACAAAGTCTCATTATGCTGGTAGTACTTCTTGTCAAAAGATTCCAATTCCTGAAGTTTGCTAGAACCTGAAGAATACCAGAGAAATTCTAAGAACAGATTCTCTTAAACAGAAAGAAACAATTTATTCAGAAAATCCCCTGAGCAGATGCAAGCAAGTATGCTCTTAGGAAAAATATATAACTTGGCATGTTCTCACCATTTTCCAGGCATCCATTCAAAGCCACCATGTTTTGTTCTCATGGGGGATTTTTGTGCTTCAGAAATAGTATTTCTTCATCAACAATGCCAGAGTCACAAACTTCAGCTGCGTAAAGACAGAGTTTGCAGATACTTGGAATCATAGCACCATAGAATCGTAGTATCATTAAGGCTGGAAAATACCACTAAGATATCAAGTCCAACTATTAACCTAGCATTGCCATTTCCACCACTAAACCATGTCCCTAGGCACCATATCTACATGTTTTTTAAATAGCTCCAGGGATGGTGATTCCACCACTTCCCTGAGAAGTGTGTTCCAATGCCTGATCACTCTTCATAGAATAATTTTTTCTAGTATCTAACCTAAACCTCCCCTGCTGCCACTTGAGACCGTTTTCTTTCCTGTCAGAAGCACATTTAAGGAACACATTGCCTCTCCTACTGCTCCCACAAACCACATGTACAAGACTGAAATCTCAGCACATTGTTACTGAGTAGGGAGGTCTCATGTACCTGTGTAGTGGAAAGGCTGAGCTAAATCTCGTGTACTGTTCCGCCCAAAGCTTGGGAGGGGAAAAGGCGTTGAAGTCACACACAATTATCCAAGGAGAGTCCTGAGCAGAGGAAGATTGAAGGGCAAGGCTAACAATCAGGTGCTCTTACAGAAATATTCTAAATAGCAGATGAAATCAAGACAGCACAAAAATGATAATTAAGGGGACTTGACTTAGCATGTGCATTTGCAGAAAACATTAAAGCCTGGCATGGTTGTGCAGAACTGCTTATCTACAGACACGCTTTTTAAACCTCTACTTTGAACACTCGCGTAGCAGAGCAAAGGAACATTGTAGTGAGAGAAGCTTGCCAGTCCCAGACAACCCTGTCTGACCTGCAGCCTAGAGGGTTTTAAATGACGTGATTCTCCTAGACCAGAAAAGTCTGGTGATGAATGGGATCACCTGGATAACAGAACTAAACTATTGGGTCTGAGTATTATTCAGTTTCCTCTTTTCTCACTAAACAGCAAAAACTGACCATATTCCTCTTTTCTCAAAAAACAGCAACACACCTTGCTGCCTGTAGGAGCACACCTAAATCTGAGAGAGCTACGCCTCTTGTCATTTCAATGCATTCTTCAAAACCAGTGGCTATGACTAAAGTGCTGATGAAGATATACCAGGCCTTCAGCCGTATCAACAGTGCAATATGGAAGCATAATAGTGCAATACAGTGACTTTCTCAAAACAGACCAACTAGGCCAGATCAGGTGAAATAAATCACTAATGTCCTGGCACTGCACTGGTAGCCTGCCCTACTCCATATTTACTCAGGACTGCAAAGCCTTCCATCTCAGAACAATTTTTTTCTTTTCCCATTATTTCCTCTCCACAGAAAGGAATGCTTAGGGACCAAGGAAGCTATTAATCCACTATACATAAAATTTTCCTCTGATTTTCCATCTGTGAGTGAAGACAGGAAGCTACTGAGTCCAGAGAGCTTCACTGAGTATTATGGCCTCCAGAGTTCAAAGTTATACTTACCTATATCTTTTGCCTGAGTCATCCGCTGTGGTGAAGTTTTCTAAGAGAGCCCAGCACCGGCTGTTTGCAAGGGACAAAATGAGTCAGGGAAGCAGCAGAAATCAGCAGAATCTTTGCAGTCAGCAGAAATATGACCCTAAATGAAAACTGTTCAGAAGCAGCCCAAGCTGCCAAAAATGAAAAGCAAAAAAATAAAAGAAATAAAAAAGAAAAAATGCAGAGTATTTCTGGAGCTGAGATTTGTCAATGAGAACAGAAACTGCCAGGTGCGGGGGAAAGCTGTTACAGTTCTGCACACCAGAACTACCCTAGCTCCAGTTTCTCAACTAATCAACGCACAAGAGATAGGGGATAACCCTGGCAAGGTTAAAATGCAAGAGCTGAATGCTGAAGTAGATAGACCAAACTGTCAGAAAATCAGATTATTTAAGGTGTCAGAAGACAACTACCCCAAAATGTGGTAAGCAGAACCACTCAGTCTCTGCAGAACACTGGCAGCCTCTCAGGCTTAAGTGCTGATTTAAGCCAGTGAGGACAAGTCCACTCAGTGGGGAAAAGGCAAGGGGCGTTTAGGATGCAACTGCCTGTTTCTGGTTCAATAGGCCATTTCAATAGGCCCCCAAAGCCTAAAGGCTACGAAGGATAGCAGGAAAAGATGTTCTGTCCAAACATGCTGACTGTTCCATGGAACAAAGCCAAACAGGAGCAGGGAGACAGAGGAGCACATAGGAAAAATACATCACTACTACACATAATGGCAGACTGTGGGTATGATAAATTAAACTTTTTCTGAGTGCAGCTCAGCAAAGGTGTGCTTTAAAGATAGAAATTGAAAAAGAGCTGGAATCCTTCCTTTCAGGATCAGAAGCTGAATGTCTTAGCTTTTATTACCCAGTTGATTTAAAGAAAGAAAGAACAAGGCATGTATCTACTTCAAAATAAATATTCTTTTAAAAATTGCTGTTCCTGTGCAGTATTCCCATGCCAACAAATATGGGACTAGGT
Organism: Melanocharis versteri; assembly: GCA_013397845.1. Taxonomy (NCBI): domain Eukaryota; kingdom Metazoa; phylum Chordata; class Aves; order Passeriformes; family Melanocharitidae; genus Melanocharis; species Melanocharis versteri. Next base: position 824,036 of record VZTG01001869.1, on the reverse strand, counting down.
GAACAGTCCAATCAAGCTTTGCAAAGTATAATGATAAAGAGCTATTATATTGCTGGACCAATATTTAAACAAAGCCCACAATTTGCTGTTATGGTGGGGAGTGAGGGAGGGAAGGGCATAAAAAAAATGCATTTGATCTGAGTGTCTTCATGGTTGTTACATCTGATATATTCTGATCTTTTAATAGTCTAAATTCTGTGGTTCAGGAGATTTGGCTTCAAATCACAGCTCTGCTGCAGATGTCATTGTGTGACCTTGAGAAAAATCCACTTGACCTCTTTTCTCTTCGTCTGTGAAACAGCAACGACACTTCTGCCCTCCTTCATTAGGGCAACAGGAGCAAAAATATTCCAATTATCTCTGTAGACAACCACAGTCCTGCTGAGAAACTAAAATAGAAAGGGAAAGAAACAGCAGTTACATAATTTTATATATATATAAATATTTATATATATACATACATACATATATGTATACCGATTAAGTAAAGCATGTATTTTTAATATGAGAGAGTTTTTTGGGAGGGAGTTTTTTCTTTTATTGTTTGGTTTTCTTTTTTAGGGATAGGATTGTGGATGACTCTGTATGACAAATGTACCTTGAAAATGATAATTTTTATACAGTTTTATCAGAAGCTGACATACAATATCATAGTTCCAGTACAATTTCACCTTCTAGCATTCTGCATGGACAGTTTATTTAACAGCCTTACATTATTTCTTCATGTCAGAAGTTCTGTAAAAAACACCTGAACATGTTTTTAACTCAAGATACTCCCAAGATGGCTGCTAACAGTTAAAATACAAGCATATACATTTATGATCTCAGTCACTGAATAAAGCCCAAACTGTAGTAAAAACGACAGGGGAAAAAAAGCAGTAGCTTTTAGTAGAAAGGAAGCAGCATAATCTTCTGCAGAGGTAACAATTCACAGCACCAGGAACATGAATATCAATATAGCAGAAGATATGGGAGTTTTCAAGCAGGAAAGCTACCAGTCCTCTTAGTTTACCCATAGGAGCAGGAACTGTATTTAAAAATGAAAAAAAACAAAAACCAAAAGAAAACAAAAAGAAAATAAACATGGATTAGATCCCTAGCTGTCCTTTTTAAAATTATTATTTCTCTGGCATTTTCAAGGGCCCTGTCACAGTCTACAAGCTTAAGCAAGTGCAACAATGACATTCAAACTCATGGCATGTGGATAGCCTCTTACTCCCACAGGCTCACCATGCATCCTAATACAACCTGCCTGTTTTCAAAAACAAACTTCCTGGGGGTAATTTCTGACTCAGTTCTTGGCATACTCCTGCTGCTGGCAACTGAAAAGACATGTATTTTTGATTGTGTAGGCCACCCAAGGTTTGCTGTTTATGTTTGCAAAATGCTCTGCAGAATTATGGGCTTTTGAATAATACAAGGTTTCTCCTCGTGACATTGTTTTTGTTTTATATGAAAAGATGCTGAATTATGGAAATTTTTTTTTTTTCATTAATAAAAGACTGAATAACTAATTTCCTAAGAACTACTGACATCCTCCCCTGAATTATCTCTCTTTGTAGGACAACAGGATGCTTGTGGACGTTGGGGAAGTATATGACTTCCAGTTGACTGTTACTGTTAATTTTCTTCTGAGACATCTGCCGTTCCAGTTAACACTAACTCACAGAACTGGAAAGCAGGGGCAAGTATCTGGCCCTTCCAATAAGCTGACTACAGCCTATATATACATTGTTAGCAGTACGACATCCAGTTTGCATTCAAGTTTTGATGAAAACCAGCATATTTCAATGGCTGTGTGTTTGCTGTTTATCTTACTCCATCTGCTGGGACATGCAGCTCTTTGCAGAAGCACAGCAGAGGACAAAAACTTCAGATGTACTTATGACACCAGTGTATACTCCTCTACCTACAAAGCAAAGCCAAAGAAGACCAACAAGAACTTACAGAGTTCTCGTGAACCTGTTAGTCAGCAGATCAGCGCTGCCGCTGCTCCATGCCTCTGAAATCCCAGTGGGAACCAAGGCTAGCACACGGAAACTGAGCTGAAAGACAAGAAGAAAATGAGGCAAATAGGTGTTAAAATGAAAAAAAAAAAAAAAAAAAAAAGATGAAAAAAAGGTGAAAAAAAAAAAAAAAAAAAAAAAAAAAAAAAAAAAAAGGCTAGTGTTTTGTAAACTGCCAGAAGCAGATGACAAACATTTATTATTTGTCAATTCCTACTTCGAAAGTGAATCAAAGGAAGACAGCATGCATGTAGCAACAAAACCATCTAGTAAGCACAGCAAAGGACAACAAAATGTCACATACTCAGTATTTGACAGTGGCAACCATGTTCCCAGTTGTTCAGATTTATCATCATGTTGTGAATGATGAAATGGTACAGAGAGAGATTGCCTGTGCTCCTCCTCCCCCTGTCCTCCTGCCCTTTCTCAAATAATGGCAAAAGACAGCCAATGCAGGAACTACTAAAGTATAATTTCAGAAGTAGCATCTTTCCACTGGATTGCACATGGTATATGTAATATGAAACAGATTTTGCCTTTCAGCATAAACTGTCAAATATGGTGGGAGAAAGGAAAAGTCACTCTTCCCATTTAGCAGTCAAAAAGCTGGCCCTGAAGTCTCATGTTCTGAACCCCACAGCCTGTACATTCTGCATCAATACTCCTCACCAGTGCTTTTGAAAAATTGCCAGGAAAGAAGTATTGTGAGTCCTATCTGTTGCTAATGTTGGAAATAAGGGACCATCTTTGCACACAACTCAGAAATTTTTTATGCTCATAAACCTGCTATGCAACAACATAGGCAGCAAATGTCTAGCACCATCATTTTGTCTTCTTCTAAACTGATAACTAAAGTACCATCAAGTACTGATGTTGTCCAGGCTTTTTTCCTTTCTGCTACAGCAAATGCAGAAGCCACTCCAATATTCTTTACTGTGCTCACACAATGGCACAAGTATTATCAAACCTAGTACTATCACTTTTTATTGACAGTTTTCATATTCTATATTCTTATCAATGTTGCAGGAAATTCTCCACAGGCATCTGGAAAACCTGATATTGCATGAAAACAGATCACACACATATGCATGCACACTTATGGAAACCAGAAGTTCAGATTTTGGGTGGAGTATTGAGATGGTGAATATAATAAGAAAACCACAGTCAAACAAGTAGTTTCATATTTGAACTGGTATTCTCCTACAGACGCTAAAAGAGTCCTCATGATCCAAAGGGACTAAGATATTTCAGTGATATTAGACAGATTATATAAATTACAGAAGTCAGTGTAAATGTGTCTCTAAACGTATAACCTACTAATTTACTCACACCTAGGGAAATATTCCACACAATTTCACATACAGGGCTTAGATGTCATCATGTCCTGCTTTGAAACCTGTGTTCCTCTCAGTTCAGAAAGCAGCAAGGCCAGCTGGTCAAGGATTGTCTAATGAGCCCCAAGTTTATTACACACTTTACATCCATTTTCCTTATCTCAGAGTTGGAAGAGATCAGGGAAGGTTCAGTTTGTTTGTATGTCTCAGCATCACTTACTTCTCCTGAGGACATCACAGAAATGAGACCTGGAAGAGAGAATGAAAAATACTGCAAGCACAATGATACAAATTGCTGGACAACATGTGGCATAAACTAGGCATCAAATGTGCTGGTTAGTGCACCTACCAAACAATTGCTTTTTTCCAAATTGCCTGTGTACTATATAAATCTATATACAATCTACTATATACAATCCTTATAAAACTTTGATAATTTGCCACTGTTACCAAAAGAAGGAAAAACTCATTAAAAGAGGGTGCTGGTATGACCCATGTTTGGGCATCTGTCATGCCAGCAGTTGATGTCAGGGATAAGTAAGGCTCCTCTGCTCTTACGAGGATTTGGGGCCCTCCTGGCCAGACCTGGGATGTGTTACCAATCTGAATCAACAGGGCACCCAAAGCCAGGAGCTTGAGAACAGATGGGGACACTATTGATTGGAAAGCAGTACATGCCTCAAGAAGTAGCCTAAAAATGAAAGTGTATTTACGCTTTATCAATGTGACAGAGATCAGGAAAAAAAGCTCACCTGCCCTTAGCCCTTAGTTTACCGTAGAGAAAGGCCAGGCCTGGGAAAAGTAGTATGAGTTTCATTTCATAGGCACCCCCACACTGCAGGAGTCAGAGATGAACTGAGAAATCAGGTATGCTCTGAGCAGGCTGCAAGCACTGCCAAGCCCCGTAGTTACACGGACCCTCCCACAAGCAATCAGCTCATTCCATATCATGAGGTGGTCACTTTTGGCAGCAGCAATAGCTAGTGGCACAGTGTATACAACTCTCACAGCAGCAACCTGCAAAGCCCCTCTGATCAATTGTACCTTAAGCAGGTATACACCCTATACAGGTGGAATGGTTGAGCAAGGCACAGAAGAAAACCAGCCCTTATTGCTGATGAGTAATGCATCTGCAACAGTTTTGAGACTCCAGTCTAGCTATAGAAGAATTATATACAGTGAGTCTGAGAAAAATAGTCATAAAAAATACCTAAAGAAAAATTTAGTTACTTGGAATGTGATCAAATACTGGAACAGGCTGACCAGAGAAGTTGTGAAATCTTCATCTTGAAAATGCTCATGACTGAGCTGGACACATCTTTGAGCAACCTGCTCTAATTGACCTTTCTTTTAGAAGTAAGCCTGGATTAAGAATCTCTAGATGGCTTTCTAACCTCAACCCTTCTGTGATTCTATGAAACAAGCACGTTTAATGTCACAAGACAAGGCGCTGAGGATATAAGACACAACTTTGAATCTGCAGCGTTATACAAATTTCAGGCAGCCCTGAAACCATTAAGGCACTACGCAGGTGTTAATTTACACAAGGAGACTGTGCAGTTCTCATAGCAACTCCAGATCAAGAAGACAGAAAGGTAGCTTTTAAGCAGCTCAGATGTTCTTCCCTGTGTTCCAGACCCTAGGTGGTGATTCCCTGCCACAAAATTCTCCACTCTATGCACTTTCTTTAAACATTGAATTTAAGCCCAGTTTAAAAATGCTTTGAGATAAGATTTTGTGCTATCACAAAGACTGCTTTCTGGCAGACTGGGACAAGATTCCCATGTCAGAAACCAGAATAGCAACAAAGCACATACAGTTTTCTGCTGAGAGGTCATCTAGGACATTCTAGCTAAAATTCTTCTGCTGGCTAGCACTAAGAGTCACGTGTCTCTCCTGTTCTCTTTGACTGATCAATTTAGCATCAGCACCTGTAATCTGTGTGCTTTTACTGCAGCACTAAAAGGATTTCCCTGGCTTTGCTCTCCTGTAATTCTATGCCCAGAGGCAATTCAATTCCTGCTTGGTACTGCACAAGATGACTCACTCTTTTCTTTAAAGAATTCCATTACCAGCAAGCAATGACTCATCAGACCAGATTAGCAATGCCAAGGTTTTATGACTCTGGCCATTTCCAATGCAGTTTGAAATTCTGCACGCTCACAATGCTTGGGAAAGAGTGCTTGCATCTGCTGGACCAGTAGTTTTCACTTTGCGGTAAGCATGCACTTGCACTCTTCTCTGTGCTACCTGGTCGCACATAAAAATACTTGGGCAAATAGTTTCCCAGGAAAGATATAAACGTTTGACAGACACCTGTGTGGAGCTCTTTGGAGATAGCAAAATTATTGTTGGCAAAATGGAAGTTCCTGAAACAGCCTGCTTTTCACTTGGTCTAGCTGAAAAGCAGAGAGAAGGTAATTCCTTCCCTTCAGTGTATCTTTCTCGTAAATTTGGTCCTGGAAAAAAGAAAAGTGTTATATTGGAAGTTGTTCCACTGGACATTTTTAAATCTTGCCTTCAAGGTCGAAATTATCAACTTCACTGCTTTCTTCCCATGCCCTCGACTTAATAGTAAAACATTTCATACCTCACTGCTGTAGCACACGTAGCATAAACCGTTTGGGCATAACTTGAAGGGAGGACAAGAAAAATAACCACGAGTCAGTCCCAAGGCAAGGACACTGGGTTGGCCTTCACTGATTGCAGAACTGGGACCCTGTTTGAGAGTAGTGGGGTACTGTGCCTTCACAGCAGCACCAGAATGGGGGATGGCATGGACCTGGCCACATCTTCCTCCTGACAGGCATGGTCTGAGGGAAGAAAGAATAAAGCTCTCAGTTCGCATCACTTTCTTCACCTGCTGCTTCTCCCCAGCAGCTGAGAGTCAGCAAAGCTGAGCCCTGCCCACACATTTACACATCTGTGAAAAAAACCCTAGCTCTTCATCTACTTAGATCTTCACCTTCTTAGATCTTCATCTGCTGCAGCACTTGACTCTGTTCAGCTCTGAATCCCTATTGTGTGTCACAGTAATAAATCTGCTGAGAAGATTTTCAGAGGCTAAAGAGAGGTCATTTGGACATGATCTGCCTGTGACATTCATGTTCTGTACCCCAGAGCAGGTCTGAATTACCAAACCAGATGCAGGATTTGACTGGCTGCTGACACAGAGCACTGAAGTGATTCATGCCAAGTGACCTTTACCATTACTCTTAGCGGCAGAGCACCAGGGCACACAAAGCTGGGAAAGAAATGTTTGGAGGTTTTCATTCCACGAGTAAAATGGTTATGGACTACTGGATGGTATTTAACATGGTTTTGTTGTTGCTGTGGTTAATTATCTCATATTGTGCAGAAACTATAAATCAGAGGCAACCAGATAATTCTGGAACAAGCTTACATGAATTAGGATATTAAACGTGACTTTCTTAATGCCTCTTGGATCCAATACTTAAGTCCTAGGACTTTAACAGTTTCTCAGCATGGAGGATTCCTGGAATAATGTTGCTAGCAGCATTGAGTAGCTAAACATGTTAGATTGACATAAAGAGTTCATCCACCCTTTTTAAAGAGACACAGATTAAAGAATAAGGAGAATAACACGATTTTCCTAACAAGCATGCGAAATGAGAATTTAGTTCCACCTTCAATCCTAAATTGAGGGCTCAAGCAAGACCAAAGAGCAAAAGGAAGAAGAGTTTTGCAGAATTCCCTTTCTTTAAATGCAAAAGGGCCCTTATGCTACAATTTGTTGTCATATCCCTGTGGTACTGATAAATTGCATTTGTAGACTGTTTGACCTGCTGTACAAAATTGCTTTGCTTATTATATTAAGATGATGGGAAAACCAAATTAAAAAATTTCTCTCCAATTTCATCTCTTTGCTGAACAGCTTCCTGCCATTATGCAAGTATATCTTCCCAACAGATTAAGCAATGTTTTTAAGGTCATTTTTCTGCTTTACTCATGGTAGTGGAACAGAACATAACTCATACATGAATTTAAAGCGCTACTTTTTTCCACTCCAAAGGAAAGAGAGCAGGGACTAGAGATCAAAACACTAGGAGTGCTTGCACACAAACTCCAGCCTAAGTGTTGTCAGTGACAGAAGTTCAGAGAGAGCCAAGAATAAAATCACAAGTTCTGAAAAGCCTAAATCATAATTGATCTATCTTCCTTCTCGGTAAAAAAAGAAAACTGAAAACCAACACGAAACACCAAGTAAAAAAAGCTCCAAACCTTCTGAACACATAATTTAGTGGCTCTGAGTGTTTTCTTATAAATGACAGTTACTTAAATAAAGTCTGTAATGCCCTACACCAGCTACAACAAGCTAGAAGAGACCTTAAACCATTTGTGTCACACTCAAGAGCACCCACCCTCACTAAGCAATGCTACTTGTTTGGCTATGTCTGTCTTTCACTCTAACAGACAGGACATCTCTCTCATACTCTGAGGCCCCATCATTAATGAGAATGCTTAGCTTCTACAAATAGGATACTGAAAATCAAAATGAAACTAGAAAAAAAGGAATATTTTCCATATCAGAATTACATTGGTTGCAGTTTTAAAGTTGAAACCAAGCAACTGCATCTTTTCATTTTCTCAGTCGTTGATAAATTCCTACTGCTTTGGCTTGCAGAAAATTTAATATATGAACCATGATCCCACAGAATGAAAGAAACTGGTCCTATCCCTCAAACCTTTTAATAAGTTAATTCTAACCAGATATGGATAGCAGCAAATATTGCAGAGAAAAAATAACAGATTTCCATGACAAATAGCTTGCAAAACATCTGCAGCTTATTCCAGATATCAGGATTTGTGTGCAACATAACAAAGCTGAATGTTCAAGTAGAGGTGTTTAAAGGACAATTGAGAAAGATTTGTAGACACCATAAAGGCACCTCTTCTCCATCCCAGTACAAAACCAGCCGAGATAAAGCTGGTGGCTAGACTGAAAACCTATCTATGGAGGCTCGTGCTGTTGATGAAATGGAGGCTAACATTAACCTTTCAACGTTTAATAAACAGGGATATGCTTGGTAGACGTTGAAGAGTATGTACATACTCAATATATGTACTACAGACAAGCTGGACTCATTATTATTCTATGATGCATAGAGATATGACATAACCAAAGCATGGGATTTGCAGCAGAATCAAGAATCTGCAATATTTCCCCAGAAAATCTCCAAAACACTACTATGATACACAGACCACTATCTGCCTTTCATTTTCTCCTGCTATATCCAATACAGACGGAGTGTGGCCTGTTAAAGCGTTAAAACAAGGAGATGGATTTCACAACTTAATTGCAGATACTACCAGTTCAATGTTGGTATGACAGCTATCACACAGTAACCAGGCCACAGCTTGTCACTACCTGAATTGTAGCCACTTGACAACTAAGATTTTTGGTTGCGTAAGTCTCATTTTGCATTAACATGTAAAGCCTGAAAGAATTGAACTCTATTAATAAATTCATAAGCTCAGCAAGAGAAGCAGCTCTGTCAAAAATAGGTTGGGAGAGCTGGCTTCACCCAGGCTGTCAGAGCTTTCAGAAAGTAGACCTGAAGGACAATGCATGAAGTCTTCAGTGACAGCAAATTGGATTTAAATCGTATAGCTAATGGCATTACGGTCGAGTCACAGTGTGATACATAATTGAAAAGATCTGTTGGTGAATCTGGCAGTGCTTTTAAGGCCCTTGAGGACCCTTAAGCTATTTGTATTAGTCAAACCTAGTGCACGTACACCTGTCATAGCACAATTGTCCCCTCTTGTCTTGCTTGTTTCTAAACAGAAGAATGTTGGAAAAGCTAACAATAACACAAAATATCATGTGTTACAAACCACGGTTCATCTCTGAGACACTTGCACCTCACTGAAGTCACTGAAAATATACGTTTTTCCATAGACTTTGAGGTAAGTCACTCGTTAATTTCCAGCATATAACAAGGGTCAACCAAAAGCTGATTAAGACATCCTGTTAATTCATGATTTCAGACTATGCAAAAGCTTACAATAGGAGTTTGAGCTTGTTTCTGCCAGGCAGTACAGTTCAATATCTTCCTATTTAGAACATAAAAGCTTTACCATGGCCTTCCTCAAGAGAAACAGAATTTGTTCTCAGATATCATGTGTGCTTGTACCCAGCAGATCTTATTCTGTTTCAACCAACTGAACGGGGTACTACATGTATTCCTTAGCAAATTTCATAGCTCTTTTGAATTTAAGAGAAAATGATAACATAACTGTAGGACTACAGATCTCTTGTGCCCTTCAAATTGTCAGTCTTAGAGATTAGACTTTTCCTTCAGTGGCAGATGCCTGCTAATAATTATCTTTACTACTTTTTCTTTTTTTTTTTTTAATGGCAATATTAATTTTCAGTTCACTTTATTTTTTTCTTACAAGCCCTCTGGGTTTTCTTCTGATTCTTTCTGTCTTGTTTCTTTTTCTAATGATGCTTTGAAAAAAAAAGCACTACGGAATCTAGAGATTATTAATTATGATTTATTCCCTTTTGTCATGGATTACCACAGAGCTTTCTGTAATTCACAATGTTCCCTCACTTCAGGCTATTTGCACAATAAGGAATCATATTTCATTTAGGACCTAGGAACTGGCATGTCAATTTTCATTATAATACACTTATATTTACAGCTCATATTTCAGAAATATGGTATTTTTATAATCAATGGTTGTGCCACATTAATTAGTTCCAAAAAATTTATAGTTGAACAGGAAGCTGAATAGCCAAAGAAAGGAACTAATTTAATTACTTCTCCTGGTTTCAGCCTGGATTGATTTAGGTGTGCATTTCAAGCCTTTTCAGACAAGCCAGCTCAAATTTAATAATGAGATTAACTCCACTGTCTTTGCTCATTTGTTCAAAATTATCAAAAATGTCTGAAATTTTTTTGGGGTTCTCTAAAGAGTAGTTTCTTTAATAAGGGGAAGCAATTAAATACAGCTGAAAACACCACTTTTTTGCAGTTTGCTAATAAAATTATGGCCTGCCAGCAAGGCATGGATTTAGATATTTTTTTAAAAACTGCCAACATGACAACATGATTTTGACTCCACTTGAAAACCTTGAAAATATTATGACAGTGAAACATTGAACAACTTATCCCAGTCAAATTAGTTAAGGCACAAAACATAGACAGCAATGGACTAGAGCTGGCTTCCACCCATGTGTGTCAACTTGGCGAGACTGGGAACAGGCAGCATCAGGGTGGTGAGCCTATCACAGAGAACAGTAACTGAATCACGTTGGTATTTTTCACAGAACTGTGTATTGAATAAGTGTATTTTGCTGATTGTAACCTACATTTTGGGGTGAATGAAAACTCCAGTCTAACATTGGGTATGTTCAAATGAGCAAATCTTATGTTAAACATTACACTCTCCTTGCATGGACTATCTAGAAGAACCTGGTCATACTGTATAGTCACACTGATGTAACTCATATCAGTGTATCCAGAGACCTGAGGGTCCAGATGTAAATGACAAAACAGTGGAAAGAAAAAACCATCTTTTCTGGAGGTGTTTGAAAAGCAAATAAGACGCCAAAATAATTTTAAAAAAACAAACCCAAACCACTTTTAGTCACCTGTTTGCTGAGAAACAAACAAAGAACAATGACAGATGGCAAATGGAAAAACGTGTGCTTGTATCTTTCAGATTTCTCATGTAGTTTTTTAGTGATTACTGTTCTTCCTTGCTAGGCGAGAGGTTAATTTAAACCATAGCCTGGCATGAACTGTTTACTGAGTACTAGGAAATAATTTACAAGGGAAAGGTGGAGAAGAAAAAAGGTTTTATAGATTTCACCAGGCTTAAAGTGTTCAGAATTCATTTTAGAGAACCATTTTCCATGATTGGGTGGATAGTGCACCACACAGTGTGGACATCCCAACAAAAGATTGCATTCTGTTTGCTTGATTTAATCATGTGGGCAAAAGACACTGAAAAATTTCTATAATTGCAGTGCCATGAAAAACAGAGGGAATGCTTCTGCATGAATTGAAAAACAACAGCTGCATCCATAGCTGGTCTGCCAGTAAATATGAGGCATGCATCATTTTAAACAGTGAAATAGCATAACTTTGAGATCTGGGAGTGAAATATGGAAAAGAAAACTACCAAATATTGCTGAGGGAAGGAAACTGGAAGAAGGGAATGCAATCTACATAGATATTAAAGAAATGCAACCAAAAGAGATGTGAAAGGTAAAACAAAAGCTAACAGAAGAGTAAAGCTGCAGGAACAACACAAATATTCACCATTTGTCCTGCTGCCAGATAGGGACCATTTAGACCAGACTTTTCACCCTTAACCTCACAAGCAGATGAAGTAGAAAGAAGATCCATGTTGCTTAAGGTGGGAAATGCGGAATGTGATTTTCACAGTTCTTTTCTGCCCTATTTTTTCACCAGATCCATCTCAGACAGAGGTCAGGAGTGCTCTCCCAGGGAAAAGACTCCAAAGACAGACTTAAATGTTGCAGATACCAGCAGCTGGGATTACAGGAGTCAGTCCAGAGCTCTCTCACTGCTTCTGAACTGCAGCACCAGGAAGGGCAGTGCTTTGACACACCTTTTGCTAAAGAATTACTGACACAGGGATTGCTCCTCATTCTCCCATTCTTCTTGCAGGCACCACATATACACTAGAAATGGGAGGGGAAGTGCTGAATGGCAGCAAGTTGTTAGATGAGCAGATAAGGAGGTGCAGTTCAGCAGAAGACAGGAAAACAGCCACAAACTGTCGCTACTGGGAGAAGGACTGAGGAAACAGGCTTGAAATGTGGGTGTAAGGCTGGCAGCCCCTTTCCTAGGCAGGAGTGCCAGTTTGCAGTTATCAGACGTGCCCTGGGCCCAGTGTCATGCCCAGCATCCTGTTTGCCATGGAAGCTGGTGGCTCTGCACTTCCCTCCTGCACAGTGGCAGAGCATAAGAGGGACATTTCTGCCCTAGTGATGAGAAGCTCTCAGGCTGCATCAACAGATGCTGTTTGTCTCCAGTTTAGCATACAAGCAGGAGGCTTATTATTCAAAAATCCTGCAATATGATTTCTGTCTGCAGGAATTCCACTCAAGTTTGCTAAATAGTTTGTTGAAGCAAACAGTAAAAAAATATGCATATACATATACGTACATATATATATATATATACACACACACGGATAAAATATGGCAACTTGCAGATCCTTTATATCATATCCATGTTTTGCCTGGCCCTACTGCAATAATATGACCTTCATTTTGAGGATGAAGGGTAACTCTCCAAGGGCTGCCCAGTCTTGCCAGGGTTATTGCATAATCTTCTGGTGCACGCACACAAATGGGAACGCTGCAGCTCTTAGGAAGCTTCAGTGGCTTTGCTTGCATGATGGAGCTCCACACCCAGCCATACTTCAGTATGACTACCTGCAGACTTGACACTGAGAGACACCCCAGCAGTAAGTGCGCTGGGAAAGTGCTTGGAAACACCTGCTATGGAATGCATTCTCTTTCAACGAATGAAACGCAGCAGGCAGACAAGAGTAACAATCCTGCTGAGAGGCGTGGATTAACGACCACTAAAAAGAGAGGGCATTTCATTCCGGATCACAGATCTTGATTTGCGCATAATTCTTCTTGGCTTTGTAAAAGTCAGATTCCATACCTGCAATAATTGCAAGGCTCTAGGTCTACCCTAACTTCAGGAAGAATTTTCGGGTTTTTTTAAGATGTACTAGGAAAACACAGATTTTGAATTTTTATCTTTACTGCTTCATGATTTATTGTTTAATAAGTCACCTTCAGACTTGACTAGTATAAACTTTAGAGCATAACTTCTGGATCTGCTTGGCCTCAGTGGTTTGTTGCAAAGAGGTGCTTGTGTTGGAAAGGAGTGCAATGTCTGCGAGCAAGCATGCATGGGAATCTCCACAGTGTCACCTTGAAACATTTCCTGTTCCTTAACAGTAGCTAAGTGATCACTGGATGTATGTAAACAAGGAAGCTAACACAAATTGAGAGGAGCCACACAGAGCATGTGCAGCTGTTTGTGCCGTTAATTATGAATATGAATGAGTGCTCCACTTCTTTATGATACTGCAGAAGTAACATTCAGCTCCTCTCCTCCACTCTGTGTGACAGCAGACAAATCTGAGTAACTACTCTCTCAAATGGCCTGGAAATAAAATGCCCACCAAGAAATGAGAGCACATTTAAGCTATTCACACTGACATTTAGGACAGGAAGTCATGAAAACCTACTGTTTTTATTTTTACTTCTACAGCATAGGGACCAAAGAGAGTACTAGAAGGATGACACAACTTTAAAAATACTTTAATTAAGCAGAAACCCACATGAAATCCAAACCATGTACAGTCAAATTTAAAAATGCTGACATTTCTCTTCCTTTCATTCCTGTTTTGAAGGATAGAAATACTCTGCTTCTATTAATCTGAGAAATTATTTAAGCTTCGAGCTGTACTCTAACCAATAAAAATAGAATAAAGCTGACACAGAGAAAGGGCTAATCAAGAATAAAACTGTGGAAGAGAAGTACTTCACAGCAGATGTTTCAGGAAGATGACATCACTAGAAAATTTCTTCATGTTTCAGACTCTGTTGATCTCTTCCTGGCCCTCCATGGCCTGAAAACTGCTTTCCAGATTCCTAGTGTTTGTGCAAAGCCTGTCTGATGAACATAAACCAACACATAAACAGATTAATTTCATTAGAGTGGTGACACAGTATCACTTTGCAGTATAGAGAAAGGGAAGAGGGAGCAGCAGGCAGGAGTGGCAGTGCATCTTCTACCCCTCAAGAAGCCATGCTCATTTTTTCACATTAGCATCTCCTGAGTACACCGTTTTCAGTCCATCACAGCTCTAGATTGACTGCAGTTAATCCTGTCCATGAACAGAGATGAGGTTCTGATGATAAATGCGTTGGCTAACCTCACTAAAATATATGCACATCAGGAAGAGGTCCTGAAACCACCTGCTTTGACTAACAGTGCAATTTCATTTAAAAATATTTTATTTTAAGATACAACTTTCTCTGATCATCTCTCTTTACAGCTTGGGATCTTCTGAATCTCCCAGGGTCCATCTGATGGAGAGCCAATGCCAAAGAAAGCAGGAGTTCAAGTACAGCAGCTGACGGACCATTAATCCTCCGGCAGAAGCGTGGAGTTATCTCCCTTGAGTAGTTCACACATAACTACAGAAATACGGCCTTATTTGGTCTCCTCTGGAGAAAGTGTGCAGCCAAAAGAAAATGGACTCTGTCAGGAGCAACAACTGGAGCCCAGCCCACTGCCCTGGGCCCCTGTCTAGGCTGAAGATCGTGGTTGTTGCTTTCTCATTTTCAGGTTCAGCCAGTATCAAGCTGTAGCATGTTCCCCAGAGTCACAAACGCAGACGCACAGAGGACAGGCAGTCACACGCACTGACACTGACAAGCTGCCTTCACAGCGCCTGCACGTGGGACTCACACAGGCAGAGGCACAAACAGCCAATTCCCCTTCTCCTCATGGGCTTCTCCCACAGGCACTCCAAACCCATAGGTCCCCCTGCCACAGCAGCCCAGACCTGAGGCCCCTCTACTTTCCAGCTGATTGAGATTGAAGATTGTCAATTAATCAAACCACACAGACCCCCTCACACACGTGCACACTCATCCACAGTCCTGGGGAAGGTACAAATACTCTGGTTGAGCTGGTTGAGATTGAAGATTGTCAATTAGTCACACCACACAGACACCCTCACACACGTGCACACCCATCCACAGTCCTGGGGAAGGTACAAACACTCACCCCCTCCAGGAGCAGCCAGCAGGTACACGTGCTGCGACCTACAGTCCCACTCCAGTCACTGGCACTCTGGTCTCCCAGTAGCTGGTTGTCAGGACAAATGATTTTCCTCAGATCTGGCTGAGAATGGAGGGCCGTGGCACGGAATCTTCACAGTCCTCCTGTGGCTCTTCTTGCCCACAGATGGGATTGGGTGTGGAGAGTAGCCTGTCAGGACCCACACTAAGGACAGCAGCTGTGATGATGGGGATCTCAACTCTGCTGGATCCAGCAGGGCTGCTGGAAAGTGCTGGGCTGGGGGCAGAAGTACTCCCTTGGGAGTCTGCAGGTTTTCTCTACCTTTACTTGATCCATATGATGTCATTGTCTTCCTAACACCATCCTTTATTAGCAGCTTCTTTAAACAAGTGCTCTCCTTTTTGCTGTTTCTTATTTCTGCCATTTTTGATGTTTCTGTCTTCCTAGTAGGTCAGGGTTGGCTATCAGCATGCACAGATACATTGGTATGTCACATATACAGACCTTCCAGCACCTTATACTCTTCTCCCTAGGCCATGATCTCCAGTGGAACAAGGTCCCTCATGTTGCAGCGTGGCTGAGCCATCCTGTGTAGAGATCTGTGGACGTGACTATGTCTTCTGCAGGGCTTTAAACACCCTATCCACTGGGAAGGGAATGAGGGAAGGAAGGAGAAGAAAGAGGAGTTCAAAGACACAAAATTCTGTAGTGTCTAGGCTGTAGTAGTTCAGTGGCAATGCCATCTAAGAAGAAAGGCAGAAACATTTCAGAGAACAGTCAGCCCAGAAATGCTTGGATTTTGCAACGAATTTTATTATTACCTTTGCGGTAAAGAACAGTGGTAAAATTAAAATATTAGGAGTTCCCAGAGGCTGGAAATGCCATTTGAAGGTCTGTGTACTCAGAGACAGATGGATGTGGTTCTGTGTAAACAAAGCTTCTGTGCTTATCTGTATGTGCATGCTACCTTTCCAGTGTGTCTGTCAATTCTCCTTTGCACTTACTTGATTCCAGCAGCTGCAGTGCCTGCTGCAAGGTGTAACAGCGTGAGGAGTGTACCACAGACAGACCAAGTGACTGAGCAAAGGGTGCATGGGAAGCCTGTGGTGATGCAAAGGCCTGAACACAGGTTGCTGTTCCCCTGTGTCCATGCAGAAAACCCCACATTCTCAACCTGCCTTCAGGAGCACCCAGACATCTCTGAGTTTAAGAAAATTAGCTTCCTCTTCTGGCTGTTTACTTGCACTTTCGACTTGGAAAGCAGACATTGCTGGTTGAAATGGAATTGAGACCTGAACCTGCCTCCAGGCTCTCTAGAATTTCACACCCAGTGCTGTCAGAGCTGGGGTATTTCCAGCACCAAGCTGACCAAGTACTGTTGCTCTTTCTCTCTCCTGTGTGAGCGTGTGACTCTCTTTCAGAACATTGCCATTGCTAGTAAATTAGACTGTAAGCTTTGCAAGTGATGTGCAAGACCTGTGAACTGAGACCTCTCAGGTTTGCCCTCTCTGAACTTTCCTTGACTGCCTGTAGCTTTATTTTCCTTCTCTCCGCTGTGACAGCAATTCCTCCAGCTGATCACGTGCCTGTGCCTGATCTGTTTTACTTTTGCTTCTCTTGGTGTGCTACGACCACAGTTTTGCACAGACGGCAATGACAAGCTGCTAGTCCATGTGCAAAGAGATTTATACAATAGCAACTTGGTGACAAAGTGCTGACAAACCCAGGCCTGGTAGCACAGCAGAGGCCTTGAGAAGGACACAGGATGTGGCACAGAGGAGCACAGCTGCAGAGTGCCCATAGTCAGTTAAAGTGTGAATCTGGAGCTGGACAAACTGGGTTCAGGGGTAATGAACAGAACAAAGGGAGAACCTACCGAGATGGCCCAGGGTGTAACAAATTTAGATGTTACACGGGGCTGCAGATCAGTGTAGAAGAGAGCAGTATCTCACCAATATATAAAAATGATCCCAAGTGATCCTGGAGGGACAAAGAAGAATTCATATCATGAGTGTTCTTCCTGGCAAAGGACTCTGGATGCTGACAGCTCCCAATAACATCCCCCCTGACCTCCACCAGTATGGAATTCCTAGAACACAAGGGTCCACTAGAAGGGTGAGCACAGAATCAAGGAAAGGGGTTAAATCAAGCAGAGACTTTGTGCGTGTGTCTGTGTCTGTGTGTCTGTCTGTGCGTCTGTTTGTGTGTCTGTGTGTATGAGACAATTTCAGAGAAGTACTCCAGCTATATTGCTATTCCTTCATTTTTGCAACAATTAGAGATAAAATAAAACTGAATAGTCTGTCAATATTTTAATCATACTAACAATAAAATTCTGGCTTTACTTCTTCCTTGATATTCTTCCTTCTTGAACATATACAGTATTTTTAGAGTAACAATGGACAACAGGAAATTCAGAAGGCTTTTTTTTCACATCCATGCATAGTGCATTACAAGAGACTGTGTGCTCTATCACAGGAAATACACGAGGAAACACAGAAGGAATACAGAAATACTATTTTTTGTGTCCTACTACTACCCCTGCTGTTAATGCATTCTTTGCCCCTGAAGAGCAAAATACATTGAGAGGATTCTGTTACCTATTTTAAGTTTTTCTTCAGCATGCTTTTTGAAAAACACAAAAAGTTGGGAGAAAGAGCGAGTTGGGAGGGTTGGTTGTAATACCAGGGAAGTAAGTGATTAGTTATCTTCATGACAGTTGGGGTTTTTCAGTTTGTTAATTATTTTCAGTGTATGCATTAGAAAATCTGTCCATAGGATTTCAGAACCCTGTTGAGTGACAATGGATATTCCCAGAGAGTAAACACCAGCTAAAGATGCATGTTAGTGCTAGAGTCACAAGCCACAAGAATGGCTTCAAGATTCTTTTCCCTCCAATCTTCCACTTCCCTGAACGGTTCATAGCCCTGCAGTGAACTTCAACTCTGCACAGTGCAATCTGCTTCCCCAGATGTGTCACTAAATAGATAGCAGTCTCTGTCAAAAAGAGTCCTCTGTGAATGTGCTGTCAGGGAAAGTTTTCCAAAAGCCCTGAGAATAAAAATGTCCCTTCTCAATGTGACTTTAAAAATGTTGACAGATGGCTGAGTTTTCCATCTTCCTTCCCTCCCTCCCACGTTTAGTTCAGAAGAGTCCTGCCTACATGAATCCAAAGCACACTGTGAAATGTTCTTCGACTTGCCATTTGTGTTTCTGCCAGGAGGAAGCCAGAAACAGCGAAACCAGAATGCCAAAGGACTTCCTACCAACTGTGTGAGCCTCCCTCAACCTAGCGCAGCTATTTACAAATCCCAGTCTTTCCTCGCTATCCATCAGGGTTTAGAAGGTTTGCACCACGCCTCCAGGAAACTTCCAAGCAAAGCATAAGATTGAAAAAAGTTTAATAGTCCCTCTAGCAGAAGAGGGAAGGGTTTGTCTTTTCCTAGACCTAGCTCTGATAGGTCTTACCCATAAGAAAATGCATTGTCTCTGGGGAAGAATCAGTAAGCTAATAATCCAAGGCAGGCCTTACTGCTCACACCCTCAGTGGTAGGTTATCAGCCCTGGGTGCAAAAGTGATGTGAGGAGAGGGACAGGAGTGAGAACTTGCTACACTCTTATTAATTGCAGAAATTCCACCTTCTCCCAAATGACACCAAATATCAGGATCTCCATAAGGGACAGCACACACAAAGTTAGTAATAAACAAACAGCCAAATAAAAAAATCCCAAGAAAATCCCACCTCAAACCCACAGCTTAGACTCCTTTGTTTTGCCTGGCTCTTTGCTCTGCACTGCTAGCCTTCTGACTGTCAGCAGAGAATATAAGAGGTTTTTGAACTTGGTCAAAAGCATGATGAGAATAAATTTACATAAGGAGCACACTGTTTATTGACTGATGGAATTACTCTTCCCTTTTGCTACATAGTCACACACACAAAGCAATACTGAGACAGCACAGTTAAACTACTGTAGGAACAAAAGGAGACAATGGAAATTCTTTTTGAAGTGACATTTTTTTATGATATAATCAAAAATTTCCCCCTGGGGTTTTCAATATCATGGGATAAAGGCATACTTTGGCACTAATTTGTCCATTTAGATCTTCCTTCAAGAAAACACAGGAAAATGCTGACATGCCTTAGTTCATGAATCCCTCAGTAAATCTCCGTGAGTTACACTTACATCACGTCAAGTCCCACTGGACCGTTTGTGGTGTGCACTGCTGTTACATAACTTTGGTGTCACATCTTGTAGCATCACAGCCACTCACGGTGCAGCACGAAGCAGTGCTATGGCGATGGTGATGTTGTTGATAGTAAGTGGAGCCACTATCTGGGCAGCAACTGTAGCAGGCAGTCTGCTTCTGCAGACTAATCTGACAGACAGTTCATTTTGTCTGGATAATGGCACAGACTTCCCAGGCAGCACAAATGATCTATGGAAGAGATTTTCGTGGATGTAAAATTAGCCTGCCCCTCAGTCCATGTTTACACATCTGTCTGATGCTACCTTCCTTCTGCCAATATATGTGCATTTAAGTAAATAAATAAATAAATAAACAAACATGTATATGCTCTGTCTATAGACAGGTTGCCACGCCAGTAGATCATGCTATGAATTCTGTAAGGAAATCCAGTCTCTGCACAGCTCTGTGACATTCACAGGGCCCAAAAGAGGATTTATCACAGCTAAAATATAGGCAAAACAACTGGTGCTTTGGGGCATGAGAATTTAAAAAAAAAAAAGGAAAGAGCCATTCCAGCAGCCCATCCTGGTCCTCACGTCAAATGGCTGGGCAGTGCCACCTTCTATCAGAATTGATGGCATCCTAGCAGTTGTACAATCAGGCAAACAAGCAAATGTGAGGGCTCATGTTTGAAAATAAATATCCCCAGGGATATGTATTTGGCTGTCTCTACGTACCTTAATCACCAGACAAGTTCCATAAATGCTGTTATATCAACAATTTCTGCAATATTCAGGCAGTTCTTTCTCCCTCTCTCTCTATATATATGTATGTGTCTGTATGAAGGGTTATATGTCAGCTATCCTATCTATAGTTTGTTGTTTACTTTGCATTTAAATGTAGATGTGCTTGAGGGGAAACTTTCTGATTTTAGTTTTGTTGTGCAGAAGGTCCTTTGAAAGTGTTGCTGCATCACAGTCACGTGGATACTGTGGAAGGAAGATAAATAGCAAAGCATTGGAAAAGCAATAGAAGCCTAAGAACTGCCCGCAGCAGACAGTATTCCTTACCTGAACATAAAACTCACATCACTCATGAGATTTTTTTTGCTTGAAGTAACAATGCAAAAACTCTTCCATGTCATCCCACTCCAAAACCTGTTGTTTACCAACAGAAGTAAAAAGCCATTCTGATAGTCTATATCCATATAATATATCCATATTCTCTTACAAACACCACTACCAATGTGGTGAGCTATGCCTCTGAGGCTTTGGAATGAAGGAAAACAGAGTCGGGTTGGCTGCTCTGAGCACAGGGCACATGTAATAATGCCAATTTTTTCGAACCATGAATAGGCACCTTTACTCCAGCCTGCAGAGGAGCATGGAGTGACTCACAGCTGGGAAAGTAATGGTAGGGTCTAGCTCTCCAAGTACAGTGCCACGTGCCAAAAGCAGGCTCTGAAATGGCCGTAAGGTACTCACTTTGCTATCTACACATCCTACTCTCTTCACCCGGTGCTGAAGAGCATTACCAGTCCGGGACTGGGTTTGATCAGCAAAGGTGCTTCAAACAAAGTTTATCATATCCATATAAATATGTGTGTATGTATAAATATATATATATATTTCTATTTGTATTTAAGGAAAATGGATTAAAACTGCAGTAAACAGCAATGATGTATCCTTGCACAATCTTTGTTTAATTACATGAGGAGATTAATTTTTAAACTCTCCAGGCTTTACTGGACTGTTCTTGCTCTATCATTAGACTGCAAATGCAGGGTGGTGAAAAGGACACAGCAGACACCCTGCAGGGCAAGTACAAACATGTGCAGCAGTATATCTCAGGTTATACTAGGCATAAACAAGAGGTTTACTTCTCTTGATTGTACCATTTTCTAGAATGTAGTCTGAGAAAAAAACATGAAAACACTTACCAGGACAAGATGTTCTTGCCACTTCTCATTACTCCAAGCCGAAATACTGTGTTGCATCAGTGCTAAAATACCTGTGTGTCAATTGTGGTTTAAGCCCAGCCACTAAGCAGCATGCAGCCACCCTCTCAGACAGTGGATTGTGGGAGAATAAAAGTGAGAAAACTCATGGCTTCCAATAAAGTCAATTTAACAGGGGAAGCAAAAGCCACAAACACAAGCAAAGCAAAACAAGGAATTCATTCACTGCTTCACATGGGCAGGCAGGTGTTCAGCCATCTCCAGGGAAGCTGGGCCTCATCACACCTCACAGTGACTTGGGAAGGCAAGCATCATCACTCCGAACACCCCCTCTTTCCTCCTTCTTCCCTCAGCTTGAAATACTAAGAAGGATGTCAAAAGATCTGGAACATCCCTTTGGTCAGTTTGGGTCACCCATCCTGGCTGTCTCCTCCCATATACCACCAACTTCCTCTCCAGATTGAGAGTATGAAAAGCAGAAAAGGCCTTGGCTCTGTGTAAGCTCTGCCCAGCAGTAACAAAAACAACTCTGTATTATCAACCCTGTGTTCAGCACAAATCCAAAACATAGTCCATATTAGACACGTGAAGAAAATTAACTCTAGTCCAGACAAACCCAGAAAAAAGTCTCAGGCAATGCCTGTGTCAGACCAACAGTTCTGCCTATCAGAGTGGATAAGAACAGAGGAACTGAAAAAAAGGGAGAAATTTTCACTGTGGTGATGATCTGTCCCTCAGGTGTCCCTTTGTATATTTCAAGATGAGTGATTTTGAAAACCACAGACAAAACTCACAGCCACCCTTGTGCTTTTCCAGGAGTTTTTTTTATACCTTCCACACACAGGTACCAGTCTGGTTTTGAAACTGTTTGGAAAACTTGAGGGATTATATAAAAGCCAAAGTTTATTCTTTGTGATTTGGCTATCCGTTGACAGAGAAACACTTCCAACACGTGCAGCCTGATCACAACTGCAGTGCCAGCCTTTGTAGTTGCTTCTCTTTCTCTATACAGACCCCTCCATGTGTCCCCTTCCTACCCCAATACACCAGCGAAAATCATCAGCTGGGAGAGAGGAGGCATAGGAGAGAGGAGGCAGCAACCCTTGGGATAGCAGTAGGAAATGCATAGCATGTAGAACCAACAACTGTCCTACAAGTACAGGGCATTAAGAGGAAAGGACTGAGTCTAAGACAGCAGTTTTGAGAGCACTGGGACAGCCAAGCCACAGGAATGAAAGGAAAAAGAACACACCCTGATGCTCCAGCCAGAGACCTATGCTCTTGTCATGGGTTGAGCATGAACCAATGGTGAGGGCCGGACACGCCTCCAGATCCCACATTTAAAACAGACAAAGGCACCAAAAGCTCTCTTTTACTTCAGGCTTTCAAGCAGGTAAGTGGGAGTCCACGCGGTCCAGCGAGGCCGGGCCTGGCCTGGCCAGGGTGGCCCAGCCCCGGCCCGGCCCCGGCCCGCGGCGC
>VZTG01001869.1:693502-801050 GCA_013397845.1 Melanocharis versteri | reverse complement strand
ATAATGAAGAGAACCTTTGCTCCTGAACAGCTCATCCTTAAAAGTGTACCCCATGGGTCAGTGGCCCACAGAGGTAGTTGTGGGAAGACTACCAAATGTGGGAGGGACCTTCACAGTACAAGCAGATTTCCACCTGGGCACTGCTTTGTTGTGACATTAAATCTGCAAGAGAACTGTTTCTTGTGGAGAAGTCTCCATGGCATGGCAAGAAACACTCTTCTTTTCTCTGAGTGAACTAACAAAGGGCTATTTTAGAAGTGATGCACTGACTGAGAAGTCCAAGTTTGGTCTCTTTATGTTGTCAGTGGGAAAGGAAAGATGGAAAGTGGGGGGAGGAAAAGTGTTTTGAAGGTTTATTCTGATTCTTATTATTTTCCCTTTAGGTCTGTTAATAAAGTTTTCTTTATGCTCTTTAAAGTTTTGAGCCTGCTTTGCCTCCTCCTAATCCATATCTCACAGCAGAAATTGAATAGGTGATTTTAGTGGTTGCACTAATGTTCAACTAGAAGTAAAACCAAGACATTAATTGGTGCATTGGCCGGGAAACTTGAATTGGCAAACTAAACCCACTACACTTAATTGGTGTTTCCTCCCGGTTTCGAACTAAAACCGCTACAGCTCTTGAAACAAACGGGAAGAGATGGGGACTGTGCTGACATTAGAGGGTTGCTGCAGCTTACCTTGTTGCTTGACATTGACTGTACTTGCTTTCCTCCGGTAAAAAGATTGCAGCAGATCTTCTTTTTTTTAATCTAATGTTACCATCCAGCCTGATATTCCCCCCCTCTCCAGCCTCTGCATCTCCTCTGAAATAATATCTCCATTTCTGTGGCAGAAATGTGTGCCTACAGTCAAATGGCACCTATTTATTCCTGAGCTGGGTAGTTACAGAAACAGTAGTACAAACTATATTTGTGCATGCATATTTATTACATTTCACTTTGCCTTTTAATAAGGAATAAAAGACTGCAATGCTGCTTGCTCCGAGGATCCAGAATACTCTCCTGTATCTTGACAGTCCATGTGCAAATATGGGACTCTTCAGACATTCCTGATGATTTTGCCCCACAGTTTTCAAGTGGTGCTGTAATCCAAAACCTGCAGTATTTGCCAAAACTACAGTCACTGGGAAAGTGAAGGCAGAGGTGTAACAGAGCAGAGAAGAGCTACAGTTGATCCAAAAGGATGCACACAAAAAGGAGATTTGGTTTTGACGAGAGATGCAGAAGTCAGCACATATTCCCTCACCATGCAGCCTAAGCAATACTTCTGACAAGGTCACTTCTCTCCTCCCTGTCTTGTTTGTCCTAACACTAGCTGGGTCTATTTATTTATATTGGTATTACACCAGATCTTATAATCTCCATACCACAGTAAAATATGAAAATAAGGCTCTGAACATATTACAGGACAACAGTCCAGATGCGATGACCATGTGCTGAAAAAGGAACTGCTTGCACCCATCATTCTTACTCTTTCCAGAGGTCATCCCAATTTTAAATCTAGCATTGAAGATCATAGAGGCCTTTTCTGACCATAATGATTCTATGATTCCATGATCTCTGGAAAAAGAGCCTCCAAGGATTGCGTGGTTCTTGTCTCTGGTATGTACAAGCTCACATAAAAACTACTCTAAAAAACCTAATCTCCTGACAGACACTGATTTCCCTTGACTTTTCTGAGAGCAAGGAGAGAACCTTGGAACTTCTCAGCACCACAACACAAATCAGCTCAGCTGCCATCAACAACAGCCCCATTTCCCCCCAGATCAGTCCTGACATGTCTCTGCCACAGGGACACGCAGGAGAGTTTAATTCAATTCACTCACAAAGGCCAGTACTGGGAAGCTCTATGAACACTTCACAATGCTCCCTCAGAAGCGTCAGAGTGAAACTTTGCAATCAAGCATTCAATAAAGGAAACTTAGCTGTGAATGGCTTCTGTAAGTGATTGGTACCTTCACTACAGAACAAATGAAAGCTTTCCCAGTGATTGTCAGGGCACACCTGAAAATACTGGGCTCTATGTCCAAGCAGGAGCAGAGCCACTCTGTTTCTGCAGTCCTGAACTGTAACATAGGGAGGGAGAAACAGCAGGAAAGCTCTGCAGAGAGCACGGCACAACACAGCACTTCTCTTATTCTTGTACCAATCATACATTTCTTCCCAGACAAAATGGATCAGATTGAAATGCGAGTGAATGCTCTCTGTCTTGAACTGCCATTATGCAGCAAAACATTACAAAGTGAGAGACTAAATTGGAAACATGAACAGCAAATCTATTTCTATCAGGAAGGACTGCCTCATCTCTAATGCCAAATCACCCTTGCTCAGATTTCAACCCTTCTCCAGAGCTCCTTCCACAATTCAGTCACATCCTTGTCAAAAAATGGTGATTTCGGGCCTTGCCTGGCTGTTGTTGTGTTAAAGCACTGACTCATAAATAGGTGAAATATTATGATGCTTTATAAAATTATCTTCTTAACCATGAAAATGTATTATTTGTCTGAGAAACTATTTATGAATACAATTTAAATAGAATATCCTTCTAGAAGACCCAAGAAGTATTCACCTATTTAAATATATGTAAAATACACATGCAAGCACATCTTATTTCCAGTATCTGTCTACATCTTGGTTTTTGTCAATAGATGCCTGGGAACTGAACTGGCTGGCATCCACTGAGATTATTTATCATGGAGAACTAAGTTTGGGACACTGTCTCCTGACCAGACAATGTAGAATAATAGCATCTTTTAGTTTGGAAAACAGCCTTGAGATCACCAAGTCCAAATGGGCATCATGGGATCCTCACTCAGGTTTCCTACAGTACTGTCATTTTTTGATAGACATTACTAAGATACAAATATCCAAGCTTCTGTAGAAAATTTGAGTAGAGCAGTTTTTCTGATAGGTGAATGTACCAGAGAAGAGAAAGGACTGTGACTGAGATAACACAGATAAATGTAGGAACACTGGCTGCCTAAAATTAACCACTTTGTAAAGGAGATTGTTCATTTGTTAAATGACAATAAACAGGGTGCCCCTATGGCAGGTGTTGCACAGTCTTCAAGCCAGGGACCTGCATTCTGGAGTAGGATGGCAAAACAGGGGTGGGTGGCAGAAGCTTATCTGAAACTGGAGATGCACTGAAGTCCTTGGCAGAACCATAATCTCAGAAGCCCCATTCCAGTGTTCTGGTCAGCTATGGCGCTGTTTGAACTAGACCAGTGTTTTCTCTCTCTCCTGGGGTCCTCTGGTTCATGTCAGCTTGGGGCCTCAGAAACTAGTAAGGACAAAGCTCAAACACTGTGATGCAAAACTGCAAACAGACCAGCATCCTAAGGTTTCATGCACAGGTGAAGTACCGAACAGATGCAAAAACTGATTCAACTTACATAGTTTTAAATATAATTAGGTTCATCTGACCTAATCTGTATTCTAATTCAGACACAGTCATTCATCATTCCACTTGTGGAGAGAACCTACTATTTTTAGAGCCTAAATCACATGGCCAGTTTTCAGATACCCACCTAAGAAAGGTAACAATTCCTTGCTTACAGTGCCCACTAGAAGTCTGGATGGAGACGCGTACATCCAGCCAAACAAGTTCACGGTACCCACTGTAGCAATGGAAGGCATCTGATTTTACTGGGAACAGCAGTTCTGAGAATTCTGAGAATTAAGTCCTATATTTCTGACAAGACACTACCTACATATAGCAGTAATGACTGATCTATAGTCCTGCGTTTAGGAGCAGTGGTATGGCTGCTTTCAGGGTTGGGAACAGAGGTGGGGAAGATTTGGGCTGTTCTCAAACTTGTTTGTATTTTCCAATAACTGTATGGATAAAAACAGCTGAAAAAAGATGATGCAGAAGTATAACACTAATAAGCTCTATTAGTAGAGGATAATGATAATAAGGGGAAATTAAGCAAATCTGCACAGTGTAGGGGAGAGCTTCAGGTGCCAATAAACATATCAACAACTCTGGGATGAGGTCAGACAGGAAAACAATGCTGCAGAAATAGATCCCTGTAAATGGAGGCTGACTGGCTGTCAATTCTACCAAAACGTCTCTGAGAAAGAAACATCTTCAAAGTAGAGGCTTTCAGCACAAAGTGGAAAGGCATCTTCAACAAGGATCTTTCCATATTTCTATTTCTTTGCATAAGTGTCTGCCACCACAGTTTGAAATTACATACCCAAATAATAGGCCTCTGGGCTAACCTGGAATGGACTCTTTATCAGAATCCTTGTATTCCAGATGCAGTGTTTTTCCAGATTTGTTAAGGCTCTTGGGTCTGATGATAGATGGACACCCTGCTGCCTCCTTTCCAGACTTCCAAAACTTTTTAATAAAGCTGTCAAATGAGGAGTTCTACCAAGAGACTACAGTATAGCAACACTGCACAACGGAAAAGAAAACACCCAGGCAGCCACCTGGCCTCTAGTCAAGCCAATAGTAGAGCACAGTGAAAGTATGAGCACTCGCAAAGGAGAAGAAGGAACCACGCACAATTTGTGCTTTTATAACACATACCTCATGGCTGGCTGAATTGATGTCTTTCCCTAATCACTTATTTTCTAGACAAAGGAAACGCACCAGTGTTCCTTTGTCTGGATTTCAATGAAACATTGAGCAGATATGAAACTTTCACTTAGGACGTAGACAACAAGAATTACCCAAAGAATTTCCAGAGAGAAGTCCATGAGACAACTGGCAAAATAAGGACAAGAACAATTAGCGCCAAAAGAATTGAGCTTGAAGAATATGTAAGACCTGAGTCCATTTCAGGGAAATTATGTACACCACACCAGTGTTGTTTTGTGGCACAAGGTCTCCAATACAAACAAGGTTGTCCCATATCTGGGAAAAGATGGTGAGGGGATGATAACTTCCTTGATTTCTGGTGTCCAATCAAGGGCTGACTGTAAAATATTATTTTTTCTATTCATAGTGACTCAGATTTGAGTCTCTTGCTTTCATTTAACTGAGAGAGACATTTTATTAAAAGTTTAAAGCAATTCTTCTTTGAAACCTCTGTCCTTTTATCAACTTTGCTGAAATCAGCTGACAAGTTCTAAATGTTCAAAGGGAGCAGAAAAATTAGTATAGTTTTTCTGCACATCTCCATACATTATTTCATCACCTTTCTCCTCTAGAAAGCCTGGTTTAAAATATTCATCTGTATATAAATGATGTACTAAATTATTTCTAATGCAGCATGCAATGTATTTAATTATAATTAAATATTAATATAATGTTAAAAACAAGCACATTAAAAATAGCATCTGAAGCACTGAAAATGTAAAGCATTAAAACAAGGTTGCCACGAAACAACATTCTGTGTTGCTACTGAATGTTAGGAGCTGTCGTGTATTAACCCCCTCTGCTTGCAAGCCTTTTGTTTGATACTAAATGTGGGAACTCCCTTTGCTGGAGGACAATGGAAAAGAAGATTGGGTGAGCTAGTCTGGATATCTTCTTTGCTGTTGTTTCTTGCAAGGTTGACTCTGTCTTCCTTGATGACAAGACTAACACATGAAGGACAGAGGAAAGCCTGAGTACTGTCGAAAATGCAGCTTCTGTGGCCTAGCACCAAGTGAACAACTTTGCAGAACCCCTGCACTGATGGAGGACACAACCAGCACCTGTGCTGATTGTCTCAGGCTTTGCATAAGATTGCTGTCCTCACACACAGCCTTAAAAATAACTAAATTAACTACAAACTTAGCTACACACAAGCTGTGTTGACTACACAGCCTCTGCCAAGCTGGGGACAGATATTAAACAGTGTTTTGCTAGCTGAAGCAAGTCCTGTGTACCTGCACACCATGGCAGATGCACAACAGCTTTTATCCAAGAGGTGTCTAAACACTGCAAACCTAAGCCCAAATCAATATTATCTACAGCAGGGTGCATCAGCTACAGCCTAGGCACCACTGAGAATAAGCAGAGGAAAATGGAGGTGGAGAGAAAGGTAGTGAAGCCAGGCAGCCAAAAATAGTTCCTCTCTTATCCAGGTTACTAGTCCAGGATATCTACTCTACTGTATCCTTTCTAGTTAGAAATCATTATTTAGGGCAACGGGGAAAAAAAAGATAAAAATCTGGTTTGGTTTTTTTGTTTGTTTGGTTGTTTTTTTTGTTTTGGTTTTTGGTTTTTTGGTTGGTTGGTTGGTTTTTTGTTTGTTTGGGGGTTTTTTGAGGTTTTTTTTTTTTTGCTGGAAGATCAGACTTCTGAAAACAAATTCTGTAACTTGGACATTAAGTAGTTTCCCTGGTTTGATGAGTTAATCAGAAGACCTCACTGTCCACTTGAGGTCAATGGAACACTACTCAAATAAAATGTGTCATCAGCTGGGTAAAATACTTTGACAAGAATGAAATTGCCCTGTATCATGAGAACCAAATGTTGCAGAAAATACCTGGACTTGTTGAACTTCGTGAAGTTCATAGGCTCAATTCTCAAGTTTGTCTGGATCCCTCTGGATGGCATCTCATCCTTCTGTTGTGTCAGCTGCAGTGCTCAGCTTTGTGCCATCTCCACACGTGCTGAGGGTGCACTCGATCCCACCGTCTGTGTCATTGATGAGGATATCGAAGAGCACCGGTCCCAGGAGAGCCCTGATGGACATCACTTGTCACCAGCTTCCACCTGGACATAGAGCACAACTCTCTGGCTGCATCCATCCAGCCAATTCCTTATCCATCTATCAAATCCATGTCTCTCCAGTCTGGAGATAAGGATGTGATATGGGACCGTATCGAAGTCTTTACAGAAGTCTAGGTAGGTGACATCCGTCGGTCTTGTCTTGTTGACCATTGCCATCACTCCATCATAGAAGGTCTCCAGATTGGTCAGGCATGATTTGCCCTTCGTAAAGCTGTGCTGGGTGTCTCAGATCAGCCCCTTTTATATGTGCATTGACATTGATTCCATGAGGATCTGCTTCATCATCTTCCCAGGCACAGAGGTGAGGCTTACTGGTCTGTAGCTCCCTGGATCTTCCCTTCTCCTCTTTCTAAAATAAGAGTGACATTTCCCTTTTTCCAGTCACCGGGGACTTTGCCTGACCACTGTGACTTTTCAAGTATGGTGTAGAATGTTTTGGTAGCAGTATCAGCCAGCTCCCTCAGGAGCCTGGGATGTATGTTGTCAGACCCCATAGACTTGTGCCTATTCAATTTCATCAGGTGGTCTGAAACCTACTCTGCTTACAGTGGGAGGGACTTCATTTCCCCAACTCTCACCTGGAGGTTCAGGGACTTGAAAGAAGTAGGAAGCCTGACTGCCAGTAAAGACTGAGGCAAAGGACTCATTGAGTACCTCTGCCTTCTCCAGATCCTTTGTCACCTGTTCTCCCTTCTCATTTATTGGGGGGGTACACTCTCCTTGGTCTTTCTTTTCTGACTCATTTATATATGGAATTTCTTTTTGCTATTCTTTACATCCCTTGCCAAGTTCTGTTCCATTTGTGTCTTAGCTTTGCTGATCCTATCCCTACGCATGTGAACTGCATCCCTGTACTCTCCCCAGGCCCCATGTCCCTGGTTCTATGCACTGTGTACTTCCAGCTCAATGGAATCCTCTTCACATAACAGGAACCTTTAGGGACTTGAATAAAGCCAAGAATTAATAAATAATAATTATGCACAAAGCACATAACCATGGTAGCAGGGTTCACATTAGAATTTCCCAGCTATCAAGTGCCCACCCATGCAACATTTATACACTTTTATTACTGGTTTTTGAAATTGTTTATGGAACACTTTGCATGTAAAAAGCCGCTGTTTAAATGACAAATATGTATTATTAATAGTAATAATGCAGGTGCAGCAGCAGGCAAGCACAATTGCCTTTTTGAGGATTACAACAAAACCAAAAAAGCGTTTGAAACTCTTGCTCCAGCAGAAATAAATGTAAGCCCTTTGGTGACAAATTCTTGGCTCAACACTAAAAAAAATACAAGAAAGCCAGAGTGGCATGGGAAATAGTTATGCATGGAAGAGATGCTGGCTAATGTCCTGTACATTTGGGACACTTGATGATCCATGATAATGAAAGCTTTATAATGCCTAAATGGGAAGTAGAGTTTCTAAGTCCCTGTGCACTGTGAAATAAACAAGACTGGGATGGTATGTTATTTCAGCTGACACAAGTAAAAGCAGCAAAAAAGCAGCAGCAAGAGATTCTCTAGCACAAACTAACAAGCAGCAAGTCAGTATCCTTCCTGCGAATCCAGACAACATCTCCACTTCTTCCCTTACTCCCAGGAAGCAACATGTGAGAGATGGCTGTACTAGAGACTGGTGAACAAGGCCTCTCTCCTCTTACTCTGCTCAAGAGAGAAAATTGTGTCATCCCCTGCACTTTCATCCAGTCCTTTCTCATAGCCCCAGCCATCTGCTGAAGACAAACAGACAAAGAAGAACCAGGCATCCATACACCACCTCACCCCATGCTGGCCAAGTGAAGGGCAAAGCTGGCTTCTGCTCCCCTTCCCAGTCCTTATATCACATCCGCCGCGACCCGCCGATTCTGTCCCGAGGGGAGTCGGCTGTCGAAGCCTTCCCACCGGCCCTGGGCTCACTCACTGGTCCCTGCCCGCCGTCACAGGGGAACTCGGCCAGGCTCACACAGGGCTCACCCGATTCCCCGATGGCCACGGTGTGGAGGAACAAAGATAAAGGAGGCGAGAGGGGGCTCTTCTCAGGTGAACAGGAACGGGTTTATTCAGAGGAAAGGAATAGGGGTTTGGAACACAACAAAGGAAGGGGGCAGAAGAGCCCCAAGCACTGCTGTGCACGGGGTTAAATACCAGACAGCAAGGGTGGAGCATCAGACTTTTCAACCTATCACATTTGGATCTGAGGGTGTCAATTACAGCAATGTCAAATCAGTAACGTTCGGGGAGGAGCACAGGGAAGAGACAACTGTCAACAAGGGGATCAACAAGAATGACACAGAAACTGCTAGAACAAAACCCATATAAGGAACAAACAGGGCGGGGAAGGCCTGCCCTCAATGAGCTCATACACAATGAGCTCACACATCTGTGCTGCCATCTGCCCAGTGCACTCTTTGAGCTATGTGGCCTGGGCAGCGGCCGCAACACACATCCGAGAAACCATAGGAAAAATAACACAAAGGCAGCAAATGTCGTCAGTGCTTGACTGCTAGGCAAGGCAATGACAAAATTAATCAGAAGAGCTGAAAGGAAATGAGCGGGGACCACCATGTGCCACACAGCTGCTGGAGCAGCAGGCCAGCTGAGAGGTTATGGCTCAGGGCTAGGACAGAACCACAGGGCCACTCAGCTAGAAATATTACTGGTCACCTGGCACCAGATAGTTTCATCCCCTTCCAGGGGGCTAGAGATCAAATCTATTATATAATGGCTTCATTTAGCAAGCCACAACTACACAAGCTCTGAGAGAATATAGGGGAGTTTTTTTCATCAAGTGCCATTCTACTTTGAAGCCCTGTTCTGTCCTGGCATGCTACCCTTCTTCAGAAACTGCTCCCACAAAAGCTCTTCAGACTCCAGTTTCAGAGAGCATGTGGTTAGCTCCTGAGGACAATAGAGTGAATATTAAACAGTGTACATCCCGGGGTTTCTGATTAATTTCCTACATCTGTGCTTCTCTAAATCAGTCTTCAAATTAGAAGCAAATATTCATAATTTCCTGCCCTTCTTTCCTCTGAATATCTAAATTGAGACTCATGGGCTGATATCTTTTCTTCTCTGCACTGGTAAAGATGCCAATGTGACTGCTGACTGGTGGCATGTTGCACAGTGCATATACACCTACCCCCAGCCAAAAATCACCAGCAGTATTTCTATGGCTCCAGACTGATCTGGGGCTGCCAAGTTAAAAACAGGCTGGCAACTGTAAACAAATGGATGACAAAACTCCTTCCAGAACTTTGGATAACAGCTTCTCTTGGTGCCCTGGCAGGAAAGGTTAGCCAACAACCACACTTGAGGGGGACACAGAGAAGGAATGTGGATCAGGTTATGCATCACCTACTTCTCTGAAGCTCCATGGGGATCCGAGGGAGTAAAAAAGATCCCACACTAATTCCACCATCCAGATGGGTATAGGAAGTTCTGTAATAAGCTGGCAAAAGGTACATGAACACTTATGTGCTTGTATTGATTACTTACATGGGATTTAGAGCCTCACTGGGAAATAATCATAGACCACCACAGCCACTAATAGTGAAAAAACAGTATGAGAGGCCTGAACTGCAAAGAATCCAGCCCCAAGCTCCTGGAAGTCAGACAGATTTTTTCTGATGACTTCCAAATACTCAGAAATTTTAAAGAAAAAATCGTTCTGATCACTGTTTTGT
This sequence comes from Melanocharis versteri, assembly GCA_013397845.1. Lineage (NCBI taxonomy): Eukaryota > Metazoa > Chordata > Aves > Passeriformes > Melanocharitidae > Melanocharis > Melanocharis versteri. Next base: position 790,688 of record VZTG01001869.1, on the reverse strand, counting down.
TAACAGTTATCTATAGCTTACTGTGTAAGACCTCTATAGTCCAACACAAATAGCTAACCCAGTAATAGCTATGTAGCTGCTACATCAGTTCTCATGTATTTCTCTCCATAGGTGATGAATCTCCATTCAGTGATGAATCTTCTTCCTGGTTTTGAAAACAAAAGCTGTAACAGTCTTATCCAAGAGTGTTAACTCAGATCATCTTAACTGTCAATGCTGTTGCATAAATTTCAGCAGCATAAAGGGATTTAGCATACAAAGGGCAGTGTTAAACAAATGCATGACAGCAGTGAATTAAGTCAAGCACTAATATGTCTCAGAAGAACTAGACTGTAGGTCAGATATCTTCTGGTGTTTTATTAATGAGCTAGACGACAAGGGTAAGCCATGTGCTATTTAAATTCACAGAAACACTGAACTGGGAAGTGTTAACACCATCTCTGGGGTATCAGAGGTGGTATAAAACACAGACAGGAAAAAGAAATGCATGGTTCACTTGAAAATTGCCACATTCCTGCATCTCAGAAAAAGATCCTGTCCTTCTGTGGACAAAGAATATTTTTTTGGGGCACATAACTAACAAGTAATACTTACTTAGTCCTCCCTGCAAAATGAGCTTCGGTGGGGTTTGAACATCATTACTGTACTTAAGAAACATTCAGGCCTGATTTCAGCTAGGATAGGGTTCGTTTTCTTAGTAGCTGGTACAGTGCTGTATTTTGCATTTACTATGAGAATAATGTTGATAACACACTGATGTCTTAGCAGTTGTTAAGTAGGGCTTACTCTAAGTCAAGGATATTTCAGTTTCCCGTGCTCTCCCAGTGAGCAGGTGCACAAGAGGCTGGGAGAAAACACAGTGAGAACAGCTGATCTGAACTTACCAAAGTGATATTCAATACTGTAGAATATCATGCTCATCATATAAGGCTGGGAGAAGAGGGGACATCCAAAGTGATAGCGTTTTTCTTCCCAAATAATCATTACACATGTTAGAGCCCCTTTCCCTTGCTTTTCAAGATTGTTGCAAGTATTCTTAGACAGCTAGGACTGTTAGTCCCTTACACCAGAGATTTGCCTTCAGGGTCTTCAGACCTGTCATCCCACAGGAGGATTCCTCATCAGTTCCTGTCATGCTGCAACCTCTCCAGGTCTCTTTGATCTTCAGCAAGAGCTTCCCAAGAGCAGGGCATGGAAAGCAACACTGTCCACATGCTCTGCACAGTTCTTGCTTTCAGTAAGACCTTTCTTGATGTAGGACCCCTGTTCTCTCACTCTGCCTTCATTTCTTCCACTGACTGTGTAAGGAATGTTTTTCTCCTCCTCCTTTAGCACTCAGATCCATTCTCCAGTCCTGAAGACAGTTTCACCCTGTTCCACAGGACTATCCCCAAGCCATTCATATACATTCTCTGGATATCAGGCTTCACAACTTGGCTTGCCCTCCAGTACTCTTACATAATTTGATTCCCACCAGGTAGTCTTTGCCTCCGAGCAGTTTTCAGAAAGTCTCCATCAACCTCTTCCTTTTCTAGTACAGGGAGCTCTTTTATACCAGATCTCCCAGCTGCTCCAACTGCCTTTGCTGCTCTACACTCCTCCTCCTGGTTATTTCTTCTGCAAGTCTGTCTGTTTCTAGTCCTTCTCTTGGCACTGAACAACCTTTTCACTCATCCCAGTGTCACCCCCATATATCGCTCCTGCCTAGGCGGAAGGTTCACTCTCAAGCTGCACAACCCACAGCAGAAACATGGCATGCACTTGACAGCATGCACATAACTACTATGTGAAGCAAGACACTTGAGCTTGAGGGGATTGCCTATGCTGAGACTTGACGTATTAACAATAGCCAAAATGGTCAAAGTTCCACCTGCAAAGTACGTGACTCAGTTGCTGTCAAAGAGTGCATTAATTATGTTACAAACCAATGGGTCAGAGAGGTTCTTGTGGTAGTCAGAGATACATTTAGCATTTTAATGTAATTTTCAACATCTAGACTTGGACCCTGGTAGTACTGAATCAGCACTGAAATAACTCTGAACAGCAAGTGCCACAACACTGGACATCTGCTAAAACACCATTTACAGAAACTCTCATTCACCATGCCAAGAAACAGAACATATCTCGCTTCCTGGGCATAGGTTCACAGATCTGTTGTAAGCAAACATTTTAGCTCCCTTACAGTTCATGAACATTCAGGCTTGTCAATCAGCAGCAGCAGCAATCCCCTGCCTGCCCACCCAGCAGAGCAAACACCAAAAGCACAGCCCACATGAATGCAGACAGAGAAGCAGACACAGTGGGAAGGTAACTTTGTGCTCTGTACTCAGGCTATAAGGAGGTGGTGTGTATATTGGTCAAGTGAAACGGGAGCCAGATCTTGCCTCTGCCTAGGCTCAAGGACTTACTTTTATAGGTGTAGTGATGCATCCTCTCCCCGCCATCTCAAACCTCAAGTCACATGATAATCTCAGAAATGCTGGTTAGGCCTCAGCCTTGATGACCAGCACCTGGGATCAGCTCCTCTTGGGCTTATCAGAAACCCAGCCTGCTCCCAGGAGCTGGGGCTGTCCAATGAGCTCCTGTTTTTAACAAACACCGTTGGAAACTTATTCTCTTGCTTGAATAACAACCTAAGTGGAATAATAATTTTGTCATCAAAATTTCAAAGAAAGTTACCAACCTGAATTGCAGACAGGAAGGAAAATTCCTAGGACTAAAGCCCACTCTCTTGCTACCGTACAAAGAGTGATCCTAGGTGAGACCCTTTGACCTGGACCACAAGGAGCTGTGAGCAGTACCTCCCTCTGAATGGAGTCTCTCAGAACCCTACGGTTCAGTTTGTTGTGTGAAATTTACAGAATGACTCTCTGAAAGCCAAAGCAAGTTCAAACATCAACTTTCTGGTACTCAAATGTTTGTCTTCACAAACCTTTGCAGTGTAACAGACCGATTTCCCATATTTATTTTATCTCCTAATTATGAATGGGTGTCTTGTGTTTTCTCCAGGCTAAGTTTACCGGGGAACTTTCTATCAGTAGAGAGTCCACTTGCAGAGGTCCCTCTGGAGAATTAAATTCAGTGCTTGGAGGGAGTGAGCCAGCTCTTTTTTCTTAGAGCAAAAAAGCTAAATTTAAAAGCAGGTTTTCGATTACTCATGTGGTGGTTTGACCCTGGTTGGATGCCAGGTATCACCAAGCTGTTTTATCACTCCTCTCCGCAAGTGGCCTGGGGAGAGAAAGTAAAATGAAAGGCTCATGAGTTTGATAAGGACAGAGAGAGATCACTACTGATTACTATCACAGGCAAAACAGACTGAACTTGAGGATATTAGTTGAATTTAATACCAATTGAATCAGAGCAGGATAACAAGTAAACCAAATCTTTAAAAACACCTTTCTCCTACCCCTCCCTTTTTCCTGGGCACTACCTCCTCTCCCAGTGGCACAGGGAGACAGGGAATGGGGGTTGTGGTCAGTTCATCACACATTTCTGCTGCTGCTTAGGGAGAGGAGTCGTTCCCCTGCTCCAGCATGGAGTCCTTCCCACGGGAGACCATTCCCCATGAACTTCCCCAGTGTGAGTTCATACCATGAGAAACAGTTCTTCACAAACTGCTCCAACTTGGGTTCCTTTCCACAGGGTGAAGTCCTCTGGGCACAGCCTGCTCCAGTGTGGGTCCCTGTCACAGTTTAGGAATAGTACTCCCCAGTGTAGTTCTCCCATCAAGACTTTCCAAACCACACAGCTGTTCACTCACTCCCCCTGCCCCGCTTCTGCCCCCACTGTGGGTGGCCATAGAGGAGAATAGGAAGCACAGAAGGCAAAGATCAGAGGTTGAGGTAAGAACAATTTACCAGAAATAGTGAAGAGGTAAGAAAAAAAACAGTAAAAGCAAAAATATTCATAAGAGGAATTATGAATATTGTACAGAGAGAGGGTAATATACACGAAAAATGCTCACCAAGCATGGCAGCCAGGTTCCCTACCTCACCACACTTTTTGGGTTTTTTGACTGCAAACCGTGCCCTCCTTCCCGAAAGCGCATCACCTCATCTCTGGCTGTGACTTGAGGTGGTATAGAATAACAATCTAGAGATGCCCTCACACCTACTGCAAAAAAAAACCAGGACAGTCCCCCAACAGGGTCACAAGTCCTACCAGGAAACCTGCTTCAGCATGGACTCCTCTCTCCATGGGTTTGCACGTCCCTGATAGGAACCTGCTCCAGGGTGGGCTTCCCACAGGGTCACAGCCTCCTTTCAGACATCTACTTGCTTTGGCGTGGGGTTCCTCCGTGGGCTGGAAGTGCATCTCTGCATCCCCATGGATCTCCATGGGAAGCAGGGGCAGAGCTGCTTCACTATGGTCCTCACAATGGGCTGAAGGAGAATGTCTTCTTTGGCACTTGGAGCACATCTTCCCCCTCTTCCTCCACTGACCTTGGTGTCTGCAGAGCTATTCCTTTCACTTGGCACTTCTCACTTCTCTGAGCACAATTACATCCGTGCAATAACTCTTTTCCTATATGTTACCGGAGTTATTAATACCATCTGTGATTGGCTTGGCCCTGGCCAGTGGCAGGTCTGTCCTGGAGCCATCTGGCCTTAGCTCGGTTGGACATGGAGGAAACTTCCAGCAGGTGCTCCCAGAAGCTACCCCTGTAGTCTCTCTGCTACCAAAATCTTGCCACGCAAATCCAATACAACTCTGTTCAGCCCTGAGCTTTCTTCTGACTCGGAACTAATTTCAGATAAAAGGGCAAAATTTATCTCTTCCTCAGCTCTTGCTTATCTCCTCTGTTCAGTACTATGTCTTCTCCTTCCTACCCAAAGCAGGGCATGGTCATGTTCAAGGCTTTGATATTCATTATGCTCTAGGTATAAAACTATCACTTGCCATTAGCAGTCTATTGAATGACTTATTCAGTAGCTGTTCATGCCTGTCACCTTCCTGAGGAGACTGAACCCTCCACACATGTCCCAAGTGTCTACTGTTAAAATCCCCACTTTCTCTAAATGTAGGATAGGGAATAGTTATATTAAGAGAAAGGGCTTGCCCAAGTCAGCACTAATTCAGAAGAAGACCCATGAGAACTGATTCCCAGGCCCTCTTTCTCCTTGCATCCAAAGTGCTCATTATGCAGCTGCAAAGTAGATGCAGATTGCAGCTGCATGCACTAAGTAGTTTAATTCCTTTTTATTCACAGTGTGCAGAATTGCTCTGCATTCTTTAAAGTTTTGTTTGTTTTCCCATCAGTGTCTTAAAAGTATTGAGAAATTTTCACCTGCACTCACATTTCCCACTCTATTCTTTATTTTATCGTTCCTCCAGAGTCTTTACTTTTGCATACTTGTTTGCAGTCAGGACCACTTCACAGTCTCACTTCCAGTTCAGTATAATATCCACATCATTATTAAACCCACGTACAGCTCCCTGAAAAAATGTACCTTTTATTTCAGGAAAGGAAACAATCAGCACGAGAGTTATTAGTCTCATTGTATTTTCAGTCATAGTGGATTTCTGATTTACAAGGTCTTTCTTAGAGTCTAATGTGCTTTTTGGTTCACAGCATGGTCAATCTGAAGACAGCAAAGGGAAATATGACTACATACTTACAATAGCAGAATTGCTCAATATAATCTGCATTTAAATAAAAATAACTGGATTTGGCAGAACACTGAATTAAACAGAAGAAGTAAATCTGATTCTTATCTCACCTTTCCCTCCAATAACTTCCTTGAGTTTACCTTTTTTTACCATCTCATTTGTTTCCAAAGAAGTAAAATTTGCAATGCTGGAAGGGTGGGGTCTAGAAGTGGGTTGGATGCAGATATTAAAATTAAGAGAGGCAAGTAAAGCTAATAAAATTCTGATCAGGCCTCATCTTTGGATAATCAGACTTGTCTGCAGTAGAGTAATTTAAATGAGACAAGCAGAAGCGTTTCCAACCATGCACAAGAACTGCCCTGTGTTTTAGGAGAGGTTTCTCCCACAGGCTGTTATACTTGATCAGGGATGACTGTTTTGGATGGAGAAACATTTTACTAAGGTCACCTAAATTGCCCTGGGTATACTGGCAGGTTTGGAATTACTTCCAACCCACCCAAGTTACAGAACTGCAGCTGCAAATGTAAATGAGAAGTACTCAAAGGGGAAATAAGAATAATTCAGTAGGCAAGACCACCCAGCCACAAATTGCTGGTCTGAGTGTTTGTTTTCAGAAAGTGGCAAAGAAGATCTATTCTCCAACACCAGCTTAAGCATCATCTCTTAGCATTGTTATGTTTTCTGACCTCTTAGAAGTAAAAGTCATGCAAAACCTTGGGAACACAAATATTTCTGACAGCATATCACCTTGCCTAAACTGTGAATGGTCACCCAGGGTGTCGTATTTTAAAACTGCCTGCCCCTCTGAAGCCTGGTTGTAGTTTCTTACTGGGACACATTTGTCCACCGCAGACAAACCCTGGTCTTTAGGTCCTCCAGAAGTCAGAAACATCTGGTGGCAGCTCCAAACCTTTTAGAGAGAAGCTGCTGCTAATAAGCACTAGTCATCACCTATATATGAACTTTGGCAAAAGAATAAGCAGAACAAGCACTTTATGGCAGTCACATAGCTAAGAGTGGGAGTGGGAAAGGAAGTTAATTTACTGCTTAATTTTTTTTCAGTATGTTAGTGAAATTTCAAGTTCTCTGGATCTTTTTCCATTCAAAACAATGGTTTTCTCGCTAAGAATCAGACTCAGTGAACAAAAGAGAGAATCCTCCAATCATTATAACAAAAAATTATTTAAAGGCATTTGAAAATAAATTATTGGGAGAATTAAATCTGCACTGTCATTTTTCAGACTGGCTTCTCAAATCAAAAAGCTAGCCTAGAGACCTGTGTTTCATCTCTTTGTTATTCGAAGGAACTTAAATCAAATAAAGCTATAAGAAGTTAGGGTGGGTTCCCCATATTAAAATTATCACTCAAGTGTTAAATTTTAGGGCTTGATTTTATTGTATAACTTTTCAAGTTGCGTAACTAATGCAATATAAAGTCAGAGAACTGGTGAGATGCCAAGAATAACACATTATCTGAGAACAGGTTCCAGGCTCTGAATGCAAAATAGCTGTAACCAAGAGCTACAGCTGTAGATTTGTCATTTGGTGCAGAGGTTTCCACAGGTCATACTGTAATTTGGATCAAATCTCTCTTTCAACAATAGATACATATGCAAATTCCTCTAAATCCAACCTATTCTTCATCCCATTTAAGCCAAGAGATTTAAGGTCCTATCTTATTTTCTGGTGTGCTTTTCCACTGTTTTATTTTTAAACTGCTTCTGCTCAGGTCTTCAGATTAGCAGTTCAACAAATCAGGCAGCCCCTGCTAATAACAAGATGATTTGGATATGTCAGTCAACCAGGCAGTAAAGTGAAAATAAATCCTTCTTTCTTCTTTACAAATGTACAGCTTTTCCAGAGGGTCTTACACACACCACTTGTTCTTGGAACTGACTGTTGATTTCATAAATATAAAATTACTTATTTTATTAACACAAGAGAGCAGCTCAACAACTGTATCAGCACTTGATTAACATGCAAAAATTAAGTTTGTCACTGTAGATGTCTATTTTGTCCTTTCCAGCCCAATCTGTTCTTCACAACTCTGCAGTGGCACTGCCCTAGCTACAAACAATTGCAAAAGTCGGGAATCGTGTATGAAGAAAACTTCCTATGCAGTGCTGTAAGAAGACCATAATGATCAAGAGAGACATAACAAGTAGCCTGAAACTGATAAGGACAACAGGATGGTTATATCCTGGAGAGACCCAGAGTAACTGTTCAGATCTTACTACAAAACTATCTGGAGGTAAATGCAAAATATTTTACTTGAGAACCAGCCACAGCATTCAGGAAGAGCATGCAGTCACTAACTCTTGCAAACTAAAAACCACTGCCACTGCAGAGCCGGGGAGCTGGAGCAGTCAGGTGGGCACAGCAGGCTGAACTAACTGAGGCATGCCTGAAACCTTCACTGCACCTGTGCTCAGGAGCTAGCTCTGGCCAGTGCTTGCTCAGGACGGTGCAGTTCACTGTGATTCCAGAACACAGAGGAGAGGAACAAGGCTGAATACACAACAGGCACTGAATGTATTTGTCTTGCCAGGGGCCTGTCCTAGTATTCCCAGCAACCCTGGGAACCAACCTTACCAAGATGCACCAAGACAAGTACTTCTCCCTTGGTGCGTGAAGCAGGTTTTCTCTTCATGAACCTGTTCTGCTGTTCATCTGGGAGCTTTACATGTGCTTTGCAAAAACCCCTTGTCCCACAATAACACTTAATCCCTGTCACTTGGAACACACAGCCTTAGGATCCACAGAGGACTTTACCCAAAAAGGGACAACTGTCCTGTGACCAGTGCTGCTACGGAATACACTTCACAGTAGTTATCCTGAAGAGGGAGAGCACTTACACTGTGGATTGAACTCACTGGAAAAATACTACCTTGTTGCTGCTTGACTGTTAGTCCAGAATTTAATCCTCTTCTTTGACTGCTAGTGATACAACCTGGTTCCGCTAAGCAGGAAATAGATAGTGGCTTATGGACACACCTCCACCAAAATTTAGGAAAGATACCAATTCAGACTTGAGTTTGTTAAAAGAGTCCTGCAGTGACCAGGCTTACTCTTGCCATGAAGGCCCTTGTTTGTGCATTGAAACTTCATTACAAACAGCATTTCTAGGAACCTCTCACACCACACTTCTTCATCAACCAGACTACTTTGTGTTCTTCCCTCACAGAACTAATGCATCTAGTCAGGTTGCAAACCCAAGCTCATCCAACTCTGTATCTCCCCAGTGAATACTGAGAGGATATAAAGGTAGGCAAAGAGAAACTCTTGGAATCAATCTAGCCAGAAAGCTGAAAGTACTGACCACTTCAGACAGGCAGAAATATCCCAACCCATGCTTCAAAATCTCTTCATGGCCTCTCAATTTGGCCCAAAAAAACCTACCCCAAAGGGAGACAGAGAAAATCCTATGAATAGTGATATAATTAAAATCATTTGTCCTGCAATTGCACATTGAATTCAGCTGCTTATGCTTTGGTGATGCAGCCCACCACAGGGTTGGCCTCCACTGATGCAAGGATATACTACTGATGTGCATTGTCAGTGATCAGAGCTCAAAAAGAGACTCACAGGAAAAGCCTGCACAGCTGAACCAAATTAAAATACATTTCTTGTGAACAGGAAACCTTGGACTTAGGATAAAAGCAGGCTGGAATTTTTCTACCTTGAGAAAACGCATTCTGAGTGATTTTCTTCTAGGCTCATTCTCACTGAATTTCACAGGACCAATCCAGTGGGCAGGTAAACCTGTGCTCCTCCAAAAGCAAAAATCCAGTTGTTTTACAGTCACTTCACCTAAGAATCAGGTGCAGGAGAAGAAGGAGGAGGCACACAGAGACCTTACCTCATGCTGATGCACAGCTTACAACAGGCTTATAAATCACTTTCCATTCTAAACTAGGAAAAGAATGAATTCCAGCACCAGACCAAAATAAATGATCAAAAGTTTTCAATTCTTGATCATCAAGGAAGAACCAAATCTGCCTCACAATCAGGGGAAGCCAAACTAGTCAAAAAGAAATCCTTTTGGAGCCGAGTACAGAACATTGCCTGTGTTTATACTCATCACTGGGCAAATATCCATTCTTGGAAGAAGGAGAGCAATTGTCCCAACACCAGAGATTAACCTCAAAACATAGACAAATTTACAAAGAAATAACCTTTAAGGGCCCACTTCTGCAGTCAGCTGTTGTTATCTGTGAACACAAGAACACAAAAACTTATTCTGCTCACCACTCCGATTCATGTAATACCAAGTGGATGGCCACTCCGAACAGGTTTATCCATTTGGTCAGGCAGGAATAATCTGTTGCTGAGCTGATAGCACATGGACATATAACCACACATGTGTCCTTCACACATCTGCAAATGTGTAACAGGCCAATAGAAAACCCCAGAGAAAGCTCAGGTTTTGTCTCATTGACAGTGATGCACCCTAGAAAGACAAAGAAGACCACACACATGGACAAAAAGTTGTGGAGGATCCCCGCGCATTTCCATAATCCCCTTAAGAAATCCCAAGGAAAGTTTGAGCAGTTACGCAAGCCCATTCAAACATCTCGTGATAACTTTACTTATTCCCAGGAGAACAAAGACAATCTTTTTTCCCCCTTTTTCATTAAGTGGAAAGTTCCAGTTAAACGTCTCTGAAGCTATGCTTAGTTCCTGCAAAGACCTGACCTAACAGCTCTGGTCAGCTTATTAAGGCTTGTGTATACATCTGTTTATCACTTTTACTACCTCTTAAATTAAACTACCTCTTTTGCTGAATAACCCTTAACTAGATATCACTATAAAACAGTGATCCTTATATTCCACACATATTTGTTGGAGTACGGTGATGTGATAATGCTGTTGTAATGCGAATCATGCAGATAATCCTGCAAACATTTGGACGGTGGAAATCTTTTTACTTTAAGGTAAAAGCCTGGCTGTCAAGCCTTTACCTAACATTTTGATGTTCAGTTTATAGAGCTTAATTTATATACGGAAAGATCCTGTTTTCTGAGTCAACCATCCAGCTGTCTGGGGGGCAAGTGGGGATAGTGTAAGTTTGATTTCTTGTGCAGGTTAGATTTCTTGTTTATGTGATCATGTGTTTGTGGTGGTTCGACCTTGGCTGGATGCCAGGCACCCACCAAAGCCACTCTATCACTCCCCTCTGCAATTGGACAGGGGAGAGGAAGAATAATGAAAAGGTTAAGTTGAGATATGGACAGGAAGAGATCAATCTCCAAATACTGTCACAGGTAAAGCAGACTTGACTTGGGGAAATTAACTGAATTTATTATCAGTCAAAATCAGAGCAGTATAATGAGAAGTAAAACAAATATCTAATGTCAATATCTTCCCCAACCCCTCCCTCCTTCCCCGCTCTACCTTCTTGCACCGGCACAGGGAGATGGGAATGGGGATTATGGTCAGCTCACCACACATTGTTCCTGCCACTGCTCAGGGAGAGGAATCCTCCCCCTGCTCCAGCACGGGGTCCTTCCCACAGGAGGCAGTCCTCTGTGGAATTCTCCATCCTGAGTCTTTCCCGTGGGCTACAGTTCTTCACTAACTGCTCCAGAATGGGTCCTCCACAAGGTCCTAAATCCCGCCAGAAAAGCTGCTCCAGCATGGACTCCTCTCTCCATAGGTCCACAAGTCTCTGTCAGGACCCTGCTCCAGTGTGGGCTTCCCACGGGGTCACAGCCTCCTCTCAGGCATCCACATGCTCCAGCATGGGGTTCTCCACAGGCTGAGGGTGGATCTCTGCACCCTCTGTGTACCTCCATGGGCTATGGGGGACAGCTACTTCACCAGAGTCTTCACCAATTTTTTCCTTCTTAACGATGTTATCACAGAGTGATTACTGCCATCTCTGACTGGTTCACACTTGGCCAGTGGTGAGTCAGTTTTGGAGCCATCTGGCATTGGCTCTGACAAATATGGGAGAAGCTTCCAGGAGCTTCTTACAGCAAACACCCCTATAGCTGTCTCCCCTCCCCTCCTCTCTACTAAAACCTGGCACTGAAAACCAAATACAGCATTTCATTTCCACAGTGAATTAGATAAAATAGAAAGAAGAAGATAAACTATGAAATGGGGTTAAAAATAACAAAGACATTTTACCAGACAAAAAGAATGTTTTGCAAATTGTTGGGCCCATCTGCTGCTCTTCATGTTCACGGATTTAATTACACCATGAAAGACTGGATCAGGAAAAAGCAGGATTGGTTCATTGAACTGCTGAATATGATACAGTTTTCATAGTTGCACAGAGCCAGTGACAGAAGAGGTGAAACGACCTGATAGGTAATTCAGATATAAATGTCTAATCCACAGCCTGGAGCTTTGGCCAGCCAGCTGTGGATTCACCAAATTTGTTGATCTTCTTCGTATGATTATCTGGGCTTATAAAGGCAGATGGGAAACAATGACTGATGGATGTTCTCCATCACAAGTCAACGCAGAGGCATAATTTTTCTGAAAGCGTATTTCCTAAATAAGGATTCAGCCTTCTGCTGCCCATTACAGCAATACCTAGGATGTTGTGCTGCAGTGAGCCAGACCTACCAGCTGAATGTTCATGTTTCCGAATGGGTCCTATCATTGAATATTTCCCACAAATTCCTGTAGCTCATGGGAAAATCGCTTCCCCTGACTCATTGTGAAGGTGGTTCTGTGGGCAGGTTGGGTAGGTTCCACAGTTCATACCTCTAGGAGGGTTAGCTCAGCTATTTCACTAGAACCCTTCTCTCCAATTATCAAATCCCAATCCCCCAAGTGTTTCCCAGGAACACTGTTCTGGAACACAGCCCGAACTTCCAGAACACAAAACGTTTTCGTAGAACCAGCTTGGTATTGATGCAGAGCCAGATTTTTTCTGCTTCTTTCATATTAATCCACAATTTCATTATATAAAGTTACAAAAAATTAAATACATCCAATTATAGAATTTCAAAATCTATCCAGAAATAAGAAGGGAGCAAGCCCGCAACTAGCACAGTCCTTAATGCAGTTTCAGAAAGCCCATAGCAATTAAGTTGCAAAGTGCGGTAATTTACACGAACAAACAAAAACAGGAGTGGGTGTAGGAATGTTTGCTTCATAAACAAAATAAATGTCACAGACAGCTCCAATACAAGACTGTACAACAAGCAACAGCAGGGATGGCATTGCTCAGTGATTCTGGCTACCTCCTGCAGAGATTCAGGTTTTTTCAGATGGGCCAGGATTGGTGAAAGAGAGGCTGGAAAAGGATGGAGTTGTTTCTACCAGAGGTTCCCATGGCAGGGGCAACAGTTAAAATATGCCCAAATCCACATCAGTGCCTGGCCCCAGAAAGGGCATCAAAGAAACAAGATGCAAGTTGGGAACATCAGCTCACATTCTAAGTGACAGCCCGTGACTACATCCCTGAAACACCAACAGCAATGTCAAAAATCTTAACGTTTTCACATTTTACTGGACAGCAAATCAGTACAATGAAAGGGTTCTTAAAGGATACCTATAAATTCCAGCTCTCTGCCCTCCTTCCCATCATGGCAAGAGGTGTCTGGGCCCCATAAGAAGAGTGAAGCAGAAATCCCTCTCTGAAGCTCTCTTTGAGCTGTCCTTAACGTCATTGGAAAAAACTACTCGGCACCTTCATCAAATATCTCATCAACGGCCCAGTTAGTGTGGTGGCTGCTCAAGACAATGGGACCAGTTACTCCCAAAACTCCCTCACAGCCTTTGGGCCATGCTGTCCAATTTTGAGTGTGCAGGGTAGGGTTTAGCCCAAGTTTTCCTATGAACGACTGGTCCTTCACATGCTACGGAAATCATGCCAGTTGTCCAGACAGCCTTTCAGCTAACTGCCTGACAGGTAGGGATTCTGGGGCTCCCAGATTTCTTCAGGCAGGCTGCTGGAAACTAGGAGAAAATAGACTCAAAAGTGTATTCATAAGCTGCAAGAGAAATGTGTCATTTCCCCTTTTCATAAGTGTGAAAAATATGTGAAAATGTCACAATATCCCCATAGGAGAGAAACTGCAGCTTTAACCAGCTCACCTCTGAAATTTGTCAGCATTCTGGTACACTTGATGCCACTCCAGACAAAACAAGCATAGCTCATCTTCCAATCTGTGCACACAAGGTACAATAGCCAAGGGTGTAGAGAGGAATTACGTAATGGTTCAACCTCCTATCTGCGATCCCTTCACCCTTCTCTCGTTAAAGTTGGGCAGAGAGAGTACATTATCATCAGCTACAAGGAAGACTTTCACTGGTAAAATACTGTGACTAATGGTGTTTAAGAATAGTAAATGGCCTTTAGAAGCATTAAATTCCCCAACAATTTCACAGCTTAAAAATTGTAACAAAATCAGTTTTGCTAAAGTTTTGTAAATGTCACATCAGCAATTCATAAAAATGTTTTCCAGCTGTTTTCCTACATTTTAAGTAACATTGTATAGTTAAAGGCCTGAAGCACTTGCAGATGTCATGCTTTCCTAGAAGAATCAAAATATTCCAGGAAAATGGTTTCATTATTTCCAAGTCCTGTATAACTTCTCAACAGTTTTCAAAAACATGTATTGAGAACGATGAACAACAGAAGACGTGCCTGAACAGCGTCCCTGTTTTGCTGGAGCCACCTGTTTCACACCAGAATCCTCTACTCCTGCATGAGCCCTTCTGAGCAGAGGGAAAACTATGGTGGTATTGTCCGCAAAATTGGATTTGTTACCTAGTGTGCAACAAGCCACTAATTACGCACTGGAGAGAGACATTGATTACTTTTTTCGGATTTGTGCTGTGTGCACGGTGGTTTTCCACAAGCAAAGCACACCAGTAGGACCTTCTGCACCATTATTTATACAGGGAAGTTCAAAGTTAGTAACTTCCCAAGTACAGCCCGCTTACTATGATTGGTTAGTAGTTTCCATATAAACTAGGTAGTCCTAACTTCTACACATGCCCAAGGGAAGGCATATGTTGTTCTGACTTTTAGGCATGACTTTCAGTATTACAATAAAGAAAGTTCCTCTAAGGGATGCATGGACCTTGAGTCATTTGCCAAGTTTGTTCAGCGACGTTCATAGACATACAACATCTTCATTTATTACATTCTTATAGCTTAGTTCCTGGATGTCCTTGACTAAGGAATGCTAACTGTTTGTTCCACTGATTAGGAGTCCTTTCTTGCTGATATAGAAAAGTCCTAATTAGCCAGCTTAAAGTATTTAAAGAACATCCCAGCTTAAGATAATTTCAACATATTCTTCATTCTGCAACAGTGGTACTGAGGAGAACTGTCACTTTTCACACCCAGAAATCAGTCCTGCTGCTTCAGTCTAGAATAGAAAAAGTCTCTACTGTAAATTACAGATAGTCTTTAAGGTAAAATCAAGAAAATACAAGCAGTTTTACCAAGATGTTTGAAGTTCAGTGTCTTCCCTGTGCTTAATTTTGCTGGTGCATTGTACAGAGAGAGTGGATGTATAATTGAGTATAGTACTTCTGCTGGCATCTAGAGCCAGAAATATCTATGACTCATGCATGTTAATTTTCACCTCCTGTGATCATTAAACTCCATCAAAATCCTTTTTGCTGGGGAAAAGTTCCCTTTCTAGCTTTCATGGATGCAAAGAAATGTGAGTGCCCTGTTCAGCCTTCCTGGGATTGAAAGAGAGATGAAAACCTTCTCCACACTTTTCACAGGTTTTGTAATCATTGTTAGGCTTCCCACCACCAGCAGCAGTGGCAGTGCTGGTCCCCCTGGGGGACTCTGGCCAGGGTTTGAGCACTGGACCCACAGCGTGATTGGAGGGGACTGGACCATAGGAAACACTTGCGACAGCGTGGCTAAAAAACCCCAAATGCACACATACACACTCATTCAGTCTGCTGAAAGAGAATGGTGGGAGTCACCTATATGCATCACTCACGGCTTCTCCTGGAGGAAACTGCGAATAGTGAAAACACAAACCTGCTTTGAACTCTGTTGTTTTTAATTCCCTTGCCTCAGCTTTGAAGAAGGTGCATCTGATGCCCTAAATTTTAAAAGCCAGCAACAACCAAGTTCCTCCATCCTTGCCTTGCTGGTGCAGTCATTAATCTGCTGTGGCTCAGGACAAACTTGCCTTTACAGAGCCATTCTCAACCAAACCAGAGACAAACCAGACGTGTGCCTTGTACCCCCCTCAGGTAGCAGCTAGCTTCACCCATCAACACCTGCATACAACCTCTCAGAGAAAGAACTGGGTCCTGTCTGACACGGTCTCCCAGCCATCTGCTGAATTTGAAGTACCATGACAGTACACGCCAACCCAGCTCAACCTCAACCAACACCAAAGTGCCAGTACCGATCCTATAAATCCTTTGAATTCTTCTCTTCCCTCTGTGCACGGGACGGAAGTTATTGCAAAAATTTAATGCTCGGAAGTGCTAGAAAATACCAAAATAATTTAGAAATAAATCAAAGACTTAGAACAGACTACAAACCTCTCCACTCATGGTCTGACATATCTGGCAGAAAGCACAACTATGGAATTATAGTTGCACTATATGTTGGACATGGCAACATGTGATGACTAAAATATTTGGGACTTAAATCTTTAAAACACTTCACAAGTGTTAAAACAGTAAGAAAAGCAAATCTCCTGAGCAGGTCTATATTTCCTTACTGCATAGTCAGTGCAGATTCACTGAGAAAAAAACCTGAACTTCTCCCTGACAGGAGTTTGGCTCCTCATGAAAGGTAGAACTCCTGCCAACTTAAGCAGTAGATGGACATTGCAGTAGGATTTGATTTGATATTTGCATGGATTGAGTAAATTTTCATTACTACTACAGTGTCTAGTCAGTTCTACTGAGGTAGTTGCATTTGAGCCTGTATCTCCCTCCTGCAAGATTTCACACATTTGCTGAGTGTAGCAGCTCACATGCCCCACAGTATTTTCTATAAACAAATCAGCTGTGGTCACACTTGGTGCCTATGGACCTTCCTTCCTCAGTGTGGATTATAACTTTTCCAACCCAGACTTGCTAGGCTTGTAGTTTTTATAGATTTATAACCCTCGAAGAACTGAGTAAGTACAATTGCAAATCAGACCTTGGCACTGCACCACTTTCAAGTAGTCACCTACTTGTTAGCAAGCGTCCTATTTCTGGAAATTTTTCTTTGGCACAAATAACGCAAGAGGCTACTAAACCTTTCACATCTTTGCAATCATGGTTACAGGTGAATGCAGGAGTTCATACAGTCTAGCCCTCCTGCTGTTCTGGTTAATTTGAGTTATTTGGTTAATTTGAGTTATTCAAGTTGCTTTGTATTTACCCACACAACTTGGGATTGGGCAATGTCATATTTCAATTACTAGTACCACATGCTTGTTTCACTGGAATTTTTAAATGTCTCCAATTTATTTGGGCTGAAATCTTCTGACGCATTTCATCCCCGAGGTGGTCAGAGATAAGAAATCCGCTCACAGTTGCTTCTAAATTCTGCTTCCATACAAGCTGTATCACTTCTAAACATGTTTCAAATGCAAACTGGTAACTCAACAGCTAAACCTTTTACTGCTCACTTTTTCGTTCTCCTATATCTAGCCGACCAATCTGAGACCACTAATGGGGTCTCATTTCCCCCTTCCTGGGGGCTATAAAAAGGAAATTCGCATCATTAATATGCTTTTCACAATGTGCAGTTGACTGAATAGAAAGTTTGCTAAGCTGCAGCTATTCATACGCTGTCTGGCTCCAAGAATGACACCACCATAAGAAAACACTGAGGCCTGAGTTGCTCTTTCACCTCCATCTCTCTGTGACTGTGCATTCTGTGGTCCATAGGATACACTGGAAAGTTCATAACAGCTCACATGGGAAAAGATGGGGACTTGGGGCTCCATGGGTACAAGAGACCTCAGCTATGAATGCTTGTGCTTTGCCAGCTAAGGAAGCAAAGGCTTTACAGATTCCTATTTCTATTCCTTTCAGGGAACTTTTATCCAGAATACTTCTTTGAACTACTTTGTTGAATCCAGAATTAAAAAAACAGGAAATGCATCATTAGATGATAAAGATTTTTATTATATCAACATATCTACAATGTTCTTATTCATTGCCTCAAATTCGACAAGAATCTTCAGAAAGGAGATAAAGAGAAGGTTTTGCAGTCCGGATACTGCTGGGTTAAACAAAAATTCTTTTCTAATGCCTTTGAAATAGAAACTGTGCCTTCACACATCATAAAAGTCCAATGAAGAACAAATCCACAAGACAAAAGTTTTCATTTTTCCACTCCAGTGTACTTTCAGATAAAAGGAAATCAGCAGTAGCTGTGAGATTCACATCAGAAAGATCAGCTTATTTATGTATGAGCACAGCTCCCCGACCCCCTGAAGATGTCTGTGCCATTCCTGGGAACAGGTCAGCCTGGCCTGAGGGCAAAAAAATTCAAGGACAGAGTACTCAGCAGTGACATGAGACTTTAATCTCTGATAAGTTGAAGACTTGGTGGAAGCAAGGGGAAGTTTTGTACTTTGCTATGGTTACAGAACCTGTTTTTTTTATTTCCTTTTTATGCAGCAAAACCCAGAAAATACTTCCTTTTTTTCCCCCTAGCTTTCTTTATTCAACAAAATGCATTTTTCTGCTTAGACAGCTGTTCCTCCTCACAACAGGATGAGGTTATCTTCCTTAGGAAAAATGTTTTAATATATTCATATAGGCCAAGCAATGGACTACGTAATTCTGTTTACCAAGGTAGTCTAAATCGTTGAATTACATATATTTGTATTTCTGTCCCATACTGAAGTCCCAAAGCAGAAGCCAGACTTTAGGCCGCTTTAGCCCTCTTCTGCAAGGCACTTATTGACATGTGGATCTCACCAGCAGGCTGAGCCTGGGAATCAGGAGAGGACCTGGTGTGTCAGATTTTGTGAAGGCAATCTGTTCTTCACAAGACTGCACGAAATTTTAGAGGTAAGGAACTGGAACACACCTTGCTCAAGTGGGCAGGAGAGCTGGAAATGCAAATACTGGTCACATAGTGTGTACCACACTAGAACCATCCTTTCTCAAAGATGTGACTGCTTAGAAGAATAATTTGCATTATAGATTTAGACTTTCATCTTCGCTCATTTTATTGCTGCAAGCATTGACAGTTTCCAGCAACTCTTCTTTGGCATATTTCTGGATTAGAAAAAAAAAAAGTCAATTCCCTTCAAAAACCTATTTTCAGATTCAAACTTATTATGAATTCAAGCTCAACTCCATCTCTTATCCACACCTACCAAATGCTGTCTAAGATACTTGGCACACAAACACAGGAGACTAAACTGGAGGAAGACTAAGAAATCTCATCTTCCAGACTGCCAGAATCTTATTTACAAAAAGAAAATGCTTTCCTTTTTACAACAGAATCCCTCATGACAGAGCACGAACACAAACACCTGGGCAGGGCTTTGAACAGAGTACACCAAGCCATTAGTATCTTGTAATTATTTTCTTCCTTTAGTTTCCAGAGTTGTCTCTCTGAACAAATGGTACACGTCCTGAAGATGCTCTCTTCATGACCATCTTAGCTGTGTTGATTCTGTGTCGATTCTGACAAGATCTCTTACATTTCATTTGGAAATTAATGGGGTACATCTCTCAGACTGTCAAGTTATGAGCACAAGTACTGACTGAAGTTTTGCTGCAATATAAATTAGATTGCGTAAGAAGTAAACAAAGTTTAAATATCAGTACTGAGAGACACACATCAGCATTAAAGCACACTAAATTCTTTGGTGAACATTGTAATAAGCAATAGACAGTAAAACTATGTTTACCAAAGTACTCTAATTTGCCAAAATCTTCCCTGACTGTCCATAAAATGTTGTAGCCTCTAGTTTATAGCAAATCTCATCTAGAAGGAGCCAACTGAGACTACAGAGTTTCAGAAAATGACCTGTGGACAAGCAGACAAAACACCGTTCCCTTGTTTGTAGGAATCAAGGTGTTCTATTTGAGGTGGTACAGGTTTTTTTCCAAATGCTTCTTACAGAGAAATCACAAAACAAAACAAACATTTCTAATCAAGCACATAGAAAATGGATTTAGAAAATCATGTATTGTTCACACTGTTCCTGCATAAAATTTGACCTGCAGGGGTGCCACGAAAATTTTCCTTCATATATTATTCTCTGCCAAACACCAAACTCCAGAACTTCAACTGAATGAGAATGGGACAACTTTACACATGTTCTAACCTTCCTTTAACCCCTAAAATCCTGGAAGCTCTAAATAAAACATTACCAGAAAAATTCACAATTAATTCCCTGTTGAAAACTCTAGACTACACCTTAAAATTGCTTGTACAACCTCTTCATGTCTTTTGTATGTAGTACATGATGAAAGACAGACCAGGTATTCATAGGTGCTGTCTTCTCTCAGCTAAATCTAAGAGATAAAATGTTTTAAAAAAAGGTGAGAGAGGAATGTACATTTTGGGGTCAGGAAAAAGCACTTGCTAGCAGTGATCTTTGTTCTTGGCTGTAAAGGGGTTGAGCCAGGAGGGACAGAGTTTGCTGACAAAGGCAGGAACTGTTTCAGCAGTGCAAGCTCACTCAACAATCTAGATGTGGAAACAGGGACCACATAAGTCCAATGCCTCTGAGTGCAATGCCTCTGTCACAGTGTTGTACCTCACAGCCGTCTGCCCACTTGAGTGGGCACTACAAAGAAAACTTATTATCCTTGTCCTGTGCTAATGATGGTGAAAAGCTTTCACAGAGCTTCCTGAAGATGATGCCTTGCTCTGGCATGAGCTGCAGATGTGGAGGCTTGACTCCACTTGGCAAGAGTCAGTCAGCCTGGAAATCTCGGCAGAGGGGCATGCACCTCTCCTGTGCAACTTACCCTGGCTCTCCATGGCATCTCAACACTGCTGAAATTCTCCTTTGGGAATCACCACTGAGTCTGTGTGATGAGAAATGAGAAGAGTCTTGGTGAGGCTGGAAGCTCTCTAAGAAAACAAACCTGGATAAGAAAAGCAAATGAATGAAAATAAAGCAGGTTGTGTGTCCCCAAGAAGACAGCATGGAAGAGGCGGCTGGGAAAGAAGGCAGTACCTTCCCAATCTGCACACACACAATCTGCACAAGGCAGACCCATCCAAAACATAAAATTCATCGAAAAACTAAAAAACAAATCATTGGCAGTGATGAGGATGGGGGAATCTCTTCAAATTCTGATGACGGAATTGGTGCAAGTCTCAAGGAAGACCAATGGCAGATTAATGGACAACTGCATCAACTAGTCAAAGGAAAAGTACTACAGAACAAGTCCCGTGGGATCAGTTAAACAAACACAAGTGGAGGAATGTACAGTGGATCCAAGAGAAGGATAAACACAACCCAAAACAGTCATCAGCCTGCAGCCGGTTATAAAAGCTCCATTTCTGCCAATTGTCCCCATAAACATTTTTCAAGAAAAGAGGAGCTTTATAATTTTTTTGTTTTAAAAACATTTTAAATTCGATTTTGGTACTAAACTCACTTCTTCTTTTGAAGTGTGTGTGTGTGTGCGTGTGTGTGTGTGTGTGTGTAGGCTGGTGGTTTCTTTTATCCTGTTTCCAGTCCACAGTTTATTTTTAGACCTAACCTTTTGTTCTGATTCAGGAGGGAATAATAAAATAAAGCAGTGAAAATTCCCACGAGGCAGAAAAACAAAACAGAAGAAAAAAGGTGTTACAGAACACCAGCTTTTGAGGAAGACAGAGAGCAACCTCACCCTTCCTCAAGCCCCTAGGAGATCATCCCCATAACTTTTCCTGGGGCATTATTTCAGCTCACTCTCCCTCCCCACAGACTGCTGTAGCCCTGACCTTCAGAAGCTTCCCTCCCTGACCACATTACAGTGTTTCTATCTGTCGCTGTGCTCATTGCAGGTTGTTGCAATGTGCAAAAACCCCGTTGCAGGTGGGCCAGCTCAAACTTCCCCATCTAAAATCACTTGTGTGGATCGGTGAAGACCAGAACAGCAGGTTAGAAAATCTAATTGCTTGGAAAACACTGTAGTCTCAAAACATCTTTTGGTGACATAGGGAAAGGGGGAAACGTTTCACTGAAATAACTCCAAATAAAGAAATCTGCTTTACACAAAACCCACACAAGCACTTCTGTGTATAACTGATGTCACTGCTGACAAGTTAAGCTGTTTATGTTACCAGAGGGGAAAGAAAACAACAGAGAGCAGGTTTTCACTTGCAGGTGGAGATTAGCTTGTTTCCAGGATAATATAACGGACACAACAAGTTTCTCATTTTTGCTTCCTTGGTCTCTCATTTCAAAAAACATTTTTCACAAGGAGATTGATTCCTCCATTTACAGTGCAACCGACACAAATTTTACTGGACAACAGATGCTGATATTAGAAAGCTAGACTTTGGATTATATCAAAATTTGAATATGCAAAATTACTCTGAATCGCAATCTGCTTCGGCCTTCCAAGCTCTCCTCAGGCTCAGAAACTGCATCAGGAATCACTTATTGCCATGATGCCCAGAGATTGCGTTGGCTCTGGAGCACTTCCCCAGCATGGCTTGAAAGAACCCACACTGGCCAGAGGTGGACAAAAGCACATGCTGCACACGGATTGTGACTATTCAAGTCCTTTCACTTGCAAGAGCAGCGACTCTCACAGTCTCCGTTCTTTCACAAAGGTGCTGCCCAGATGGCAAACCCAGTCAGCTCATTTGCTGCTTTGCACTTGCTGACTTTACGAGTCTTTACAAGTTCAGGGGTTTGGCCGTGACTCAGACAGTGGTTGCTAAGCTGCACCTGCTTCCTCAAACACACCAGCTGGGAAACAGCTGCCCGAGCAGAGCACGCTGACCCATTGCTCTCCCTCCTCTCCAAAAGATCCCCCCACAGCCCCCACAGACAATGGACACGGGGGAAGAAACCTGCTCAAGGGCACTTCCCAGGAAATGAGGTTTTGCGGGCCATAATGCAATCCCTAACGAGCAAAAACCTGACAAGGAGTAGTGCCCACATCTTGCTAGTGAGCACCGTTAGATACCAGCTTTCTCTGTTCTGCTACTGGAACAGAAAAACAATGAACTAAGTCATTTTCTAGCAGAGAAAAAATCTGCCAGAGGAAACAGACTGAAATAAAGCGTTTGCAAACACTGTTTCTCTGGCACAGAAACACCTGTTTCTCCAGCCATGTTCCAACTACTTTCAGTCGCCTCCTGAGATAAAACAGTCCCACAAGGTCCCCAGAAATGTCTGGTTTTTTGTCCCTGGCCCTTCTAAGTTTATCCAGCTTCCTCTATCATCCACGCACTGAAAATCTTGGCACAATCAAGTAAAGCCCTTACTATCCATCTGCTGGGAAAGTTCTGTTTTAAGGCAATAAAACCTGGATCTAGCAAATACTTTTTTTCTTCTCACATATAATCAAGCAAGCTGAGCATTTGGACAAGGCATTTCAAGAGTGTTACAGCCAGGGCCAGGAGATGGCATTTGTTTCTGCTCTGTGCAAAGTTCTATCAACAGAGAGCCAAAAGATTTTATCACTAGAAATCTTCATGCTTGTGTGGTGTTTCTCCCATGGCACAACCTGACAATTCCTGGTTCACAGTTTTCAGACACCGGAGAGACTCCAGCTCCCAGCATCTAGACCCAATGAAGCTTCTGAAGAAGAATTTTCCAGCGCTTTGCAGAAATTTGCTGCACGTCATCCATCAGTATCTGGGTTTTACCTACAACAGAAGTAATTTCAAAGACCCTTTTACCAGTTCATTCAGATGGTTTATGTGAACTTCAGAAAGCTTTGGGAAGTACATACATTTTTACCACTGGTACATAATGGTTGAAAGGATTTATTTTGTTTCAAGGCAACTTTCCCACTGCTTTTTTCCCAATTGAGATAAGCCATGGAATGACCAAAAAGATAAGAATCTTTCTTCACTTCAGGTGAGCTCCTACTCTATGACTCTCTTGTGTATGTACTGGTTTTGCACTTTGCTTGGCTTTAATCCTATGGTTTCAATGATTCCCAGTTTCTATTTGATTAAAGAAGAGGTTAGATGCTGTCTCTTTACTTTATTCCTAACTATTAGATGATGCATCTTTGAAAGGACTTCATAATCCTCTTCTCCCAGTTCATGGATTTCACTTGCTGGTGCATGTACCACAGCAGTTTTTCTTCATAATATCTTTTCACCTCTGCATCATTTTCCCTTTTCTTTGTGTCAGAACGATGCACAGAGACTGCTCTATACAGCCATGTGAGCGCTGTAAGAAGAGCAAGGAGGTCGTTCTGAACCACACGCCTGGTAATGGAAACCAACACCAGAGCACGAGGGAGATGGAGAGGCGTGCCCAGCCGAGTGCAATTCTGTTTCCAGGATGTCACAGCGCCTTGCCACAGGTGGAGGAATGGAAACCGTGAACCTGCGTGGCATTGCAGAGGTGCCTACAAATAACTGTGGTTCAGCTTATTAATCCTCAGAGGCTTGGGAATTGCAAAAGAGCAGACGCTGTCACAAAAATGCTGTGGCCGTGAATTCAGCTTATCAGCATCACTAACCATTCAATATCTTTAGGGAAAGCCAGCTCTGCAGTGAAAGAACACAAAAATTACCTAGAAATTCACATATTGAGCTCTATGCCTTTTGGAGGAAGGTTGGAGATCTTGATATATGTGTACACTGGTCTTTTAAAGAATGCAGAGGACAGGAAAGATCTGTGGTGCTCTCACAGCTCTTTTTCAATTACCTAAAAGAAAATGCCTTTGTTACTATGAGACCAGTGCTGCTGAAAACTGAACAGATAATTATGGAATCAGTGGCAAGAGCTTTGGAAAGGGGGGAATTCACAGCTTTACTTTTTAGAACTTCAGAAGCCTTTATGATCTGGAGAAAAGGTTACCATTTTTCTATTATATCAACAGAGAAATAATCACAAGGTGTTGAACACTAAATGCATCCCTAGGCCATAAGCTTTCCAAGGTGGCAAAAATTACTTTTTCCTGTCTGCAAGGCCTTTACTATAATGAAGCCTTCACTCTATTCTTCACTCTATTAGTCACACCTAAAATGATAACTTTCTGCTATTACTACTGGTGATTGCACTAGCCTTTTGGCAATGTTCTGTACTATGAGAAAAGTTTAACATCCGACAACTGGGGCAAGAATGGTACAGGACAGTTTCACACAAGATGTACTGCATCCTGAGCAGAAACTGCTGGAGGCAGCCAGGAGGGCAAGAACAACTGAGGCACTCTTAGGGCAGAAGGGACAAGCAGTCATGATGGCCAAAGGTGAACGTAGACGACTACTCTGGATGCACCTCTGCAATCAGGTAGCCAAGGTGTATCTCCCAAGCATTTGTTTGCTTGTACACCAGGAGAGAATTAGCTACACAAACAGAAGCTTGAACTACCGTGGGTCATTTTTTCTATCTACCAGAACAGTTTGGCACCCATAAAACACCACCACAACCAGGCATAAATATCGATACCACTGCGAGTCTGTCATCAATCCTCCTCTGCTGATGCAACTGACTTGGATTTGAAAATTAATAACCATGACCTTGTTTTTGTGTTGCTGCTTCTTTTATTTATATTTATATTTATTTTTCTTTTATGCATAAATCATTAACAAGGAGATGGAAATTCTTCTTATTTCTCCACTTCAGCCAAAAATCAGTGTAAAACCTGTGTGCCCTTCCCAAAAAGCAGCATTCTGTCACTACTTCTCCCATTATCCCTGAATGGCTTTTCATTCCTCACCTAACTTCCTCCACACAATTTTTGTCTTCACTCTTCTGCTACTCATAGCAGAGAGTTGAAAGCTCCTCTGATGCTTTCTGCCCAGGGCTCTAAAGGACAATGAAGGTCCTATGTGGCCACTTCTCCCCCTGCTTTTCTTCCCAGCATGTTCTCAGGGGAATCTATATTTATCTGACCTGATTAACACGTCCAGACTCTGCTGCTGGCCGAGAACCTCTCTAGAGACAGCCAGGTCACCGAGAGCCAGAGCCATGAGATCTGGGAAGTCACGGGCCTGCAAACACTCTGTCTGTATTTGGCAAATTCACAGAGAGTCTTCTAATCAACCGAGAAGACAGGCACATGGATAAAACACAGGCACTGAGAACAGGTCACAGTGGTGTTTGTGAGGGAAATTTGTGCCTTACTAATTTATCTGTGTTCTTGGAATGGCCTGGTAAACATACCAACTTGAAACAGTTCTGATGGCTTTCAACACGGCCTTCAAGAGATACAACCCTACTGTGGGATGGCAGGCTAAAACCCTCATGCAGACTCCCATAAATGGTTAAAAGAGAAAAGATAAGGAGCAGGAGAAAGCATGGATTTATTTCAGCCGAGGAAAATCTCAAGAGCAGTGTGTATCAGTGACCTTTGCTGCTCAACACAGTCTCAAATAAGCTTGTAAAAGGTCAGAAGAGAAGCAAGGAGGCCAGAAACTTCACTTGTCTAATCGCAGTTATCCAGACAAGAGGTGACTTTGCATATGTATCTGGTAATATCGAGTGACTAGACAATAAAAGAGCAGATTAAATTCTATGTGGATAAGCATAAGATTATGCACATGGGTAGGGAAAAAACTGCCATCAATTTAATATGTAAAATGATGGTATCTGAGCTAATAATAACCCCTCAGGAATGGTATCTTAGCTGATGATACACCAAAACCACCAGCTCCATATTCAGCAGTAGTCAAAACCTTCACATACTCAGAATTATTACACAACCAGTGGAAGGCACTATAGAGAACATAATTATTATCTTCCTGTATAGGTGAATAAATCTTGAATTCTCGGCAGAAGTTGTCATGACAGTTCACTAGAACTATAGACCTATAGTTAGATAAGTATGTAACTACATAACTCTAGTCCAGATATAAATTACAACTTGCTTCCCTGGTCTGTTAACTGTTGTCATTGAATTTATTCCTTATGCGCCAGCATAGAACAGCATATTGGAGACAGCAGTACAGGACATGAAGGAAGTAGAATTAATACCTGAAGGAAGGAGGAGTTTACAGGGTAAATAACTCTTGGTGACACTGTAGTCACTCTTTGTAGCATGTTTCCTAGGCCATGTGCAAACCTGTCAGATTACAGATTATAAAGCCTAGCATGCTGGAATAGTAGCACCTGAAAAAATCAATAGTGTCAAAAGGTGGACATAATTAAAAACAATATAATTATAATCCTGCCAAGAGTTGGCTCTGGCACACTGTAGGAAACAAATCAGAACAGAGCTGTTCCAGTGGGTTCATCAATACTCTAGCCAAGCTACAGACATTTTCTAAGTTTTGCAATTGCTTCAATCAAGTAATGCTATTTTTCTCTTACCTGTACCTTCCTCTAAAGAAAAAAATGCTCATTCCCATATAACCTCGAAATGCACGGGTCCCATGTCTTACAAGTAACTTCTGGCTGTTGTCTGATCATAAACCAAACTGTCTTCCCCCTTGCTATGCACCCCATTTTCACCAGAAGTTTCAAAGTTTTACACTTAGATTGTTTCAGTTTGTGCCAGAGACAGGCTTAAAGCAGAAGTGGATGCTGTGAGCAGCTGAAGTCTAAGGAGTTTCTCTGTCTCTTTTATTTCCATTTTCAGGTGCACTTAAAGCTGCCTAGTGATGGACTAGCATATATTATCATATCAAGAGAGAGGCTGAAATCTTTACTTCTTCTAGCTGAACTAGGAAAATTTCCTTTTCTCCCTCTCAGAGTTTCTGCTTTCCCAAGGTGGGAGGGAGGCACATTGAAGCAGATCTCATGACTGTGATGGCAAATCAAATTCAGTTATCAGGCAGAAGAATCAGAAGCCTGAAATGGCCAATCTTCTGAAGCACCCTGCAGAGTTATCAGTGAAATGTTCAGCTATTTGCCCTCATCCATAACGTGCCCTGCGCACACACACCGTGCAGTGAATCCAAGATTGCTGAATTAGGGTCCTTGTCAGGAGGGGGAAAATAGTTTCTTGGTTTTGCTAAATGAAATTCTTCCCTGTTGACACGGCTATCAAGATTTCCAAGCAGCTTTCTCTCCACCTCCCCTTGTGCAGTTCCAGGAGAGCCATCCCAGGCAGCCCTCTCCAACTTCTTGGTCTCAGGAATCTTACACACGCAGATCAGAGCTGCTGGTGACTAACCAAAATGTTTGCAAGAGGGATCATACAGTTTGTGCCTCCAGCTGCCGGGCTGCTTACCAAGTGTCACTCTAGGTTACTTTGCTATTAACTCTTCTTTTGAAGAGTGTTCAATCTGTTACCTAATGAGGCAGAGAAGCTGGCAGGCAGGGCCTTGGGACAGAAGGGTTCCTCAGAAACCTCTTCCCAGTCTCTGGCTCAGACCGGATCCTGAAGAACTAATGAACAACAATGGCAGTTGTGTCTCCATCAGGTGGAAAGGGCTGCTTCTGTAGAAGATAATTAATGTCTTACAACAGCGACATCAGCAGCATGTGGGAGAGGAGGGAGCCAAAGGCAAGGTGAAATTTAAAGCCAGCCGGAGCTCAGTGGAGCATTTGTGTCCAAGTCTTTGTCTGTCAGCCTGCAGACCTTGGAGGGATTGCATTCTGTACCAGCCCAAAGGGACACAGTTAGCCTGGTACAAAGCTTCTGAGGAGGATGTTCCTCCCCAGTTCTTCCCAAGTCTGTTCTATCCCCACTGGGATAGACGATGTAAAAACAACCTTGCTGTCTTTCCGGAGGTGGAATAAGAGGGTGCTGGCATGCTGCACTGCAGATTGCTGCAGGTTTGGCCACACTGCTCAGCCAAGTCAGACAGGAACTGTTCTCTTAGTCAAAAGCTGTGTTGGCATTTCAGATGCTGCAAGACAAGGATCCATCAAGCAATAAGCAAAAAATGTGAAATACAATATTTCTCTTAGAACCATGCTTCATGATTGGACTCAATCTGTAAACTTAATGTGCTATTCAAGGGAACTTGCATCCAGATGTGTTACAGGGATATCACTTCCCCATAATTTTTATAATTAGTCTGTCGTAGCGATACTCTCTTGCTCTTCCCCCACCAGAGGGCTGTCAGGAACTCAACACTTGTCCCCCATTTAATCCTCACTGTGACCAATTTTTTTACTTATTTCTCTGGCGAGAAAACAAAGCTCCAAACAAAACAACTCAAAACTCTTCACCAGTACTACCAAGTACAGTAAACTTAGTAAGCAGTGATTGCGTCTGTCCCAAAATATTCTGGTGATCAAAACCTGAAATTATTTGTTCTTCCCATCTCTGAGCTTCTTTCTTTGTCTGTTGTCCAGGCGGAAATGAAGACAATGTGAGGATCCCATCCACTCTATTGCAAATTCCATAGAAGAATATTAAATAGAAGATAAGCACTATTCCTAACCAGAGAAAAAGATCTTGTCTGTAAGTCCATGAGAAGTATGTCTTAAAGTCCAGTGTAACTTTTCTTAAACGAAACCAGGTATTTTTATCCATTTCTTACAGCCTGGCAGTACAATAAAAAATATCTATTCTGATGCTTAGCCCTTCTAAGGTATATAACAGCAATAAATCATAGAGAAATAAGAAGTGCAAGTATCAAAATACACCGTGGTACTTTCCCCTATACTAAATCACCAGCATGACTTCCCTGGTCTTGATAGGCTAAAAAGTTTAATTAAAAAAGAACACACTTATCAGACCACTTGCAGAAAACTCATTTTACCGTGAATTTTAAGATAGAAACTGTCTCTCCTGAGGCAACTGTAATTCTCTTTCTTGACCTGATGTATGGAAGCAGACTAAGCAAAGCAAAGGTATAAAGGAATCAGACTAAAGAAGATAGCTGGGAAACGTGCAGTGACATACTCTGCATTAATAAAGCAATGAGACAATGGCTTGCGCCCTCAAATAAGGTGAATACACAACAACTTTGCAGGAAAATAAACCTAGATTAATAAACTTTATTCTGCATTGAATTAAGAGATATTATAACATATCCCATAGCATTATGCAAAATAGATGTTTTCTGACTATTTGTAAGGGCAGTTTTGCTTTTTCCTTTTTTATTATCCACCCAAATTACATTACTGCAGTTTGACTTTCAGGCTGCAGCCTGCAAAATTAAGTAATGGAATTTAAGTGGGAGATAAAGTCATTGATCGGTGCTGAAGTAGTTTCGCTAATGGATTTTGGGTAATCCTGCCAGCTGGACTGGCTCGTAGCATTAACCAAGGACAGCCAGAGCAGCCAGCTGCCCTCACAGAGCCTCGATCTTCCCTGTCAGCAGGCGCATGCCTCGCTCTTCACAGTGGGAAGGGGCTGGTCCAGGGTGTCGAAATTCCAAGAAAGCACCGTGACTTTGTCAAAGGTGAATTTTATGGTGGCCCAGGGTCATTGTTGGGGACAGGGGGTGTATTGCAGGCACAGGATCACAGAATTGATTAGGTTGGAAAAGACCTCTGAGATCATCAAGTCCACCCTTTGACCAATCGAGACTACTTTGACTGAGGGCCACGTCCAGTTTCAGCTTAAACACCTCCAGGGATGGTGACTCTACCACCTCCCTAGGCAGCCCATTCCAATGTCAAATCACCCCTTCTGTGAAGAAATTCCTCTTAATGTCCAAACTAATCATCCACTGGTGCAGCTTAAGACTGTGTCCTCTTGTCCTGTCACTTGTTGCCTGAGAGAAGAGGCAGGCTGGTCCCCACCTGGCTATAACCTCTTTTCAGGGAGTTGTAGAGAGTGATAAGGTCACCCTTGAGCCTCCTTTTCTCCAGGTAGAACACCCATAGCTCCCTCAGATGCTCCTCGTAAGACTCATGGTACAGACCCTTCCCCACCCCTGGTCTCCAGAGGGAGAAGCCTTGTGAGAAAGCAGTCCTGTTCCAGCACTGAGGGGAAAGTCCGAAACCACGGGTTTCCCCAGAACCAGATACAGCAATTCCTGTATAAAAATATGCCTGGACCAGAAGTCTTAAATGCCTTGGGCACTGAAAATGTGTCATCCAAAGGAGGTTATATGGGAGTGAAAAGTTAAATGTGAGTCACTGCACTACCATTATATATGTATTTAATTAAATACAGTACTCTCCCAAGAGGAGATATGAGTATTCTCATGAGAACTGGAAGAGATGGATATGTAGAAAGAAACACTGAAGATTTTTGATATAACTTAAAGCTAAATTATTAACTTTCTCTTTTTGATCACCTTTTTGCTTAACAAAAGATGTTTTATTTAGTAAAAAAGTGGTCCAAAATTGATGGATCATTTTTTTGAAACCTCATTACTCATAAATGCTTATATATTTTAGTTTGTCTAAATTTATAAAACAGCTACAGACTGCCAAAAGAATTATATGTTTACTACTACAGCTCTGCTGGGAGATCCTCAGTAGCAGTTTATATTGGCAGGTCGGGGAATGCAGAAGAAATATTAACACTGAAAATGTTTGGGTGGTGAGCTTGCTGTTTCAGCTGCCTTACTAAAAGAAAAAGAAATCCAACACAAATTTCTGTTCAAATAACCCATGACAATACTACAGCAGATTTAAATGAATGAAATGACCTAGAAACCAAAATCAGAAAAAGATGTTCATGACGATACCTCAGCCTCTAGTACTGCTTTACTTTTCCACTTCTACATACCTGGAGAGCAAAGGTAACTGATGTGGACAGGGTCATGGGAGAAATCCATCAGCAGCGTCTGTGCACATACTCATCTCCCAGGTCACCTCAATTAGAGGTTCTGACTGATGCACCCCTAAATCTTTGCAGCCACAGTGTGAAAAACACAGACAGTCTGCAAGGAATGAGGATGCAAATCTCTGCAATGGCAGAGGAGGAGTTTTACTGTTTTTCACCAGCCTGCACCTGCCCGCTGGCCCGGCCCTGGATCCCTGCATGGTGACACTAGCATACAATGGCACCATGCTGCTGGGCAACTGCACAGACACTTGAATCAAGGGACTGTTTCCTTCTGAAAATCTAAATGATCTGCGTGTCAGTCAGTTTATCAAAGCACGACATTACTTAGAGCATGGCTGTCCAAAAGACAAGGCAAAGAGAGGAAAGGAAAAAGTAAGCTTCTTCTACAAAGTGGTGAACTTGGATAACTTCCAAAAATTGCTGCTGTAAATTTAGTGTCAGAGAAATGCAGCTGGTGAGTCCACACTTCAAATACTGCACAATGGCCAACATGCTGGTGTCTTCCTTCTAGCAGTCATGTATCAGCTCTTTACCACCAAGCTGCAGGAAGAGACCAAACAGGCAGTGCACAGAGGCAACTATGGACATGACTATTTGGTGTTTGATCATTTTGGGAAATGCTAGGGTTTACATCCGTGGCCCACAAGAGGAGAAGCTGTGAAATAAATGCTCCGTGGGGCAGAGAGACTCCTCCTCTCTCTCTCAGAAAGAATCACAACTTCTAAGAGTGAAGTCAGTGATTTATGCCTTGAAAATTTTCAAGTGCTCTCTTTCATCTCAAATAATAGTACTGAACAGCAGCAGCACCAGATCACCGTGCAAAACATGAGACACATCTTTAATTTTGCAGGTGTCAATCTCTCAGTAGCATTTCTGGTTTTGTTTTGTTTTGTTTTGGGTTTTTTTTGTTGTTGTTTTGGTTTGGTTTTGGTTTTGTTTTTTGGTTGGGTTTTTTTGGCAAAGAAAAGGCTTTCCAGAAGATCTGAGGCCTTAAGAGAAAAACCTGGCCTTGTATGTATTCTCTGTGTTGTACCATCTGAAACATTAAAAGACATAGGCACTGCAAGAGGGAACCTGCCGAATTATCTGTGTCCTGGCAGAGGGTCTGAAGGGCTAGAAGTGAAGAAACCAGGGATTCTTTCCTTCTGCCATTACATGTCTTTGCTAAATCTTGAATAGAGGTGACCCCCGCAGAGGGTTCAGAGTTGGTGTAGAGACACATAAAGGTTGCTCACAGCCTTGGTGGTCGGGTCATACTCTCCCTCCCGATTATCCGCCTCCTTGTGAATTTGCCTTTATGGGAGCTGCAGAGCAGGCTTGACTTCTCATTCCTTTCAAACAGTGCCACTTCCTGGTTTAACCGAACCACTGCAGTTCTTCACTTGCAAGAAAAGCTGGGATGTGAACTAGACATGCCCTAGACAGGAATCACCCCAGGAATTACCTTGCACTACTGTACCAGGCTGAAGTCCTAGGTCTGAAAGTAAGGGTGTTTGAAGCAGGATGTAGTCTGATAAAGTTTGTTCATACGCTGTGGAAAATTTAAGTAACCGTTTTGGGGCCAGTCTAACTGGTCTCAAATCTTCTATTTACTCTTCCTAACTAAATCTGCTATGCAGCCACCAAGCTACAGTATGCTTCAATGTCCCTGCTAGCTCCCTGAGACAGATAGGAGAATTTCTTCCCATCATAAAGCTAATGGATTACTCAGCCTCCTGAATTTTACACCTTTCTACTATTTCAAATATTCCTTTGGAACGTTAAATAAAATACGCAACTATGAAAAACACAGGAATTTCTGCTGGTTTCCCATAGTTGAGTTTATTGCAGACATCTCAACTGAAATTTTCCTAGGGCCAACAGCTAATTTGCTTCAGATATTAGCTATGATATCTCACAGAATCCTGCAGTCCTCAATTGTCTCTCTAAGGCAGGCAATGGTCAGCTGCAGGCTTAAAAAAGAAACATTTGAATATGAAGGGACACTATGAATATTTAATCACTTGCATGCATTGCTTTTTAGGGTACCACCAATATTTGGAGAACATCATCTCTGTCTTTTTCCAAATGTAAGACAGGTGGTGCTAATGAAACTGCAGTGGGTGGGTTTTAAAAATACCTCCCCGCAGAGATTTTTAGGAGTGGTTTATGTGACTCTCATGCAGCTTTCCTCCAGTACTATTTATAACCAGCCCAGCCATCTGAGGTGCCCTTGAAATATTTCATTATGTCAGCATATAACATTCTGCATACACTGCTGGTTCCCTCTGGTGCAAAGCAGTTGAAAGACATTGTCCTGCATAGAGGAGCTTTAGGTTATGTTCCAGAAAGCCAATGAAAGCCTGGAAGGAGCTCCAAAATGATCCACACCTCCAGGACTAACCTGACTTAGACTCACAATCTGTTTCTATTGCAAAGCTGGAAGAGGTCAGCTTTACCTAAGTACTCCCAAACTGAGTGCCAAGCAGACCATGAGAGCTCTGCTTGTCCTGTTCCCAGGCCCCTTCATTCTGTCCAGTAGTGTAGTCAGTGAGCCAAATCTATTGAAGTACCTTCATGCTCACAGACTGCACATAAAAAGCATGGCTGGATGAGGGAAGTTTTACAAAATTGTTAGAGTGAAGCAAGGCTGACCAGGAGGAAGAGAAGACATCAAACAGCACATTAAACTAAGCTCAGCTTTTTTTGCACTCCCTAGATTAAGATGTGCTCTGCTGAACCCACAATTAGCTCAAGAAAATTGGCCTTTGAAAGCATAAGCATGGATATACCCCAGAATGTAAACCAGGAGGAGGCATAGCATAAAAAAAGCCATTCGTTTAAGTGCTCTCTAAATGTCAATCCTCCCTCCTGCGACACTTCACAACAGTCCACCCCCAACTGCGACCCCACTTCCAGTCAGTCTAGAAAGCCTGTTGCTTTGAAAAGCCATCAGGTAGCTGCCACACTGCTGTTAGTGCACTCAAAGCTTGTGGGCAGCTCAGCTTGTATTTTACTTTGCCAGCTATAATCCTTTATTCTTGCCCTGAAGAAACATATTCCGTCCCCAGCAAAGCTGAACACATGAGGAGAGGAATCTGTGCAAAGCACTTACCAAACCTCATGATGATAACCTACAGAGGCTTTCCAGGAAGAATTGTTTTTCCTGCAAAGGTGAGCACTGCCACCACATTGTAAGAGATGGGAAGTACTTAACATAGGCATGCTTGAGGTAGAGTTAAAAGTAATAGGGTCCTTCTTCTCTTCTACAAAGTAGGTGCTAGGCTTTAAAGAGAGTTTATTCAAAATACCTTGGAAATTTCACAAACCCACAAAGTCTGACTGCAGCTGAGCTAAGACGTGCTTCGTTGCCCATGCAAGGATGACTCGCAGCAGTGGGCATCCTGTCCAGTCTTTCCAACAAGAGAAATGAGCAGGATCTGCAACGAGCTCCTGTCTACTACCCCTTCTGCTACTCTGCATGTCCACAGCAGCAAAACTGAATCACTTTTGCACCAGGATGATTTATTTTTAGACTTTATTTAATTCTGACACAGGGACAAAATGGCAGGAAAGTTAATGACTCTTGAGGAGCCTTGTCTGACCCCTCCGAGGGTTGTCCTAGGAGAATCATCAGCCAGGTGTTCAGGTGTCATACCCACCCTTATGAGTCATTCAGGAGCAGCTCTCCAGATCAGATGTCTGAAGGGTTTTGCTGCCTAGAGCTATGAGATGTTCTATGAAATGCAGGGAAAAAGCAGTCCTGGATTGCACAGGGCTTATTATGGGATGTTTAGGGGAGGAAGCAAAGGCAGAAAAAGGGAGAGGCTTAGGTGGTTTGAGGGATGAAAAAACCCATAC
This sequence comes from Melanocharis versteri, assembly GCA_013397845.1. Classification (NCBI taxonomy): domain Eukaryota; kingdom Metazoa; phylum Chordata; class Aves; order Passeriformes; family Melanocharitidae; genus Melanocharis; species Melanocharis versteri. Next base: position 755,546 of record VZTG01001869.1, on the reverse strand, counting down.
GAAAACAGAGTTGTAAAGGGATTTAAAAGGACCAGGTTTGTGTAAATAGTCAGCTTGTCTGTACTTGGTGTGCATCTGTCTCATCTTCATAGTGATCTCCTTTCTACCCCCTTCCTGCATGAGGGGCACTCAGTTCTGCGTGCAGGCATCCGGGGGATGCTGAGCGATGTGTGTGTGATGGTCAGTACCAGCAGCTGGAACAGAGCTGTGGCCTCCAAGGCATGTATGCCCAAGCAACAGCAACTGGGGAGACTGGGATTTGGTGTCCAGCTACGGAACAGGCAGGGGACTGAGTCCAGTCCACCTTGTACTGAGTAAATGTTTCCTGTGAATGACTACAGGTGAAGCTCGGAGGCGCCAGCACACACAAACACACACAAGAACATGCAGTCCACATGTTCTGCTACTGGTGCCAGTTCTGAGCTTTCATTTTGTCTTTGGTTTCTAGACAAAAGTGCCTGTGTTTCTCAAAACTTTGCTCTTCCCTAACAAACACACTTTTGTGAGCAGTGTGCTGTTCAGCATCTGGTGTTTTGCTACATGGCATGCATGACTTTGGCTGCTCTAAAACAAGCTGCAAAGGGCTAGCAAGGAACACGGTTTTCAAATAGACCCATCGCACAGTAAGACAAAAAACAGATGCATGAGTGTCAAGCAAAGCATAACTCAGCTTTCATGTCTATTATCAAGAAGTCAGGTTTATGCACAGTGGAAAATAAAACCAAGAGGCTTCCTGAATTACAATTCTAATGGTAAAAGAGATGTGTTAGCAAACAGCCCAGTGTACAGTGATAAAGTCAGCTGTCCCCAGGACATCACATTATCTGCAGCCATCATCTCTGAGGTCTGTAGATCTCTAGACACTGTAGTTGTAAGGGATTTCTAATTGCTTCTATGCTGCAGTTCAGAGAATGGATCCACCATGCCTTGGCCCAATTGTTTGCTTCGAGGGTGGTCAGCTGAGCAGTCCAACACTGCCCTGTTACCATTAATAATCTCTGAATGAACCAGAAAAAAAAAAACAACACTTGGAAAGGAGCTGCCACAGTGTGATACAAGATGCCCAAAAGTGAAACAAAAGAAGCAAGGGAAAACCAACTAAGGAGTTCTTTGATAAAGAAAGAAAAACTGCAGCTAAATCAGGAAAATCCAGTTGTAAAATAATCAGAGCGATTTCTGGACTCCAAGACCAAGAAGACTCACAGAAGTGGAATGAGCAAAGAGCCTGAACATGATATAAAACTTTGAAGACTTAGAATGCCAAGCTGTACCTGCTTTCATGTTGAAATCTTGCAGACCTGTTCTCCCAAGACTCTTGTGAGTACCTGCCAGCAGATGGGTGGGATCTAGCTGACATTGGTTCTGGATCAGTACTAAGCTTAGAATAGCTGCATGCATCTCTGATGAAACTGATCTGTGGGAGGGCAGATGGATGATAGGTGGACCATTGACTTATCAGTGAACGACTGCACCCTAGCTTGTCACTTTGATGGTGTGGCACACCCACTCTCTCAAAGATATGCCTTCTTTTCCCTGAGGCTGGCTGGCTGATGGCCATCCATAAAGCTGCATGTTGTCTTTGGATACCCTTCTTGCTACTTCCAGGGTTTACCTCTCCCACTGGTTGTTTGATCACCTCAGAAGTGACCTCAGGAACACTCCAGGACACAGTTTCTTCCCCCCCAGCTGTGACTGGCCACCTTGGAGTTTCTAACCAAGGAAGAAACTCCCTCACAGCCACAGGGCTCAGTAACAGCCTTCTTGCTCAGCTTCTGCACTGGGGCAGCTGGGTCACCGGGAAGTGTGCAAGGACACACGCCCAGCACCTCCAACATGCAATGAGACATTAAGTGGTACGCAACACAAAATCCAAAGCAACCTCATGTACTGGAACAGGCATTTCTCAACTCATCTCTCCTTTCCATTGCGTCCTTTTCCAATTACTTTGCACTCAGAAAAAGTGTATACACTTCTCAGTCATCCCAAGTAAACCCTGTGAAGCCCATATTTTTTCCCTTGTCTAAGCACAGACTTCACTGTTTCACAGGCAGCTGACCCTTCCTGATGACCTTCAGAATCTTCTGTAGAATTCATTTTTTTTTCTTTGATTTCAAATTAAGTCTATCATCTATTATGTAACAGTGGCTGTCCTTTCAGATCCACAGCTACAATAATCACATTTTGTATATTCCAGGCACTTAGTGTGTTAGTCTATGCACAGTTCCTACCTCTTGCATGAATTATGGATAATGATTCATTAGTAATAAAACCAGCCTCCTCTCCAATTCCAGTACAAAACCCAGAAAACTGTATGTGATTTTTAACATCATGAGTACCTGTGTCTCTGAGCAGTTTGTACCTGTAAGAACCTGACAGTAAGAGGAAGGCTACAAAAAGTGCTTTGTCATTATGTCTGCGTACCAAAATGTCTTTTGAAGACCTGAAGACTACGTGCAGGATGGATTGTGAGCAGCCCGGCTTGAGGCCCATAAAGAGGAAGGCAAAACCTGTGCAGAAGTGTGCAGGAGAAAGAGAAGGGAAGAATCTCTGACCTTCGCCTTTCCATCACCTCCCACTATCGCCTGCTGCAAGCCACCCCGGGGCCTCCGGGAGCTGATGCTGCCAGCTTGAGAACCCTGCCATCCTTCTTCCTTGGATTGAAATCACGAGTGAGCTGTGGAAAACCCCCCTCTCCCTGCTCCTGCCTTCTGTGGTGAGAGCACCGCGAGTGGACTGAGGCACGACCGCGGGGATCGGGCACCGCGCCTGCATTTCAGAGGACAGACGGCTGCTTTCCAGCTGAGCTGCTCCCGAGATCGGAGAAGGCAGGTAAGATGCTTCAAATGGCAGAAGAAAAGAAAAAAAAGGCACAAACTGCTTTGCCCCACCCCGGTCTCAGGGGCAAAAAAAGGTAGCAACAATGTGGTGGTGAGTTATCCCACTTTTTAAAGTAACCTTAGCTTTTTCTAACTTTTTTCTACTTTTCTCTGTCTTTCTCTTTGCCTCTTTTACTGTTTAATGAACTACATAAAATTTTTTGGTATCAATGTTTAACCTCGTTTTGGTTTTAATCTTGTTTCTGGGAATAACTGAACCTTTGTGTCCGTCCCCCTGTATCCACAGTTTTCTTCGCTCCTCTGTGATGGGGGTGGATCGTAACAGCACCAACAGAACCTGCTCCTGCTCCTAGCGTGAAGCAGGAAGCTGAACTGTCACCTGCACCACTTACAACACGATGTGCAACATCAAATGGACCACAGATCAGAGACGGAGAGATCAGGCCTCGTCATATGCAGCAGGAAGAGCTCCCACACCACAACAACAGAGGCAGTCAACCCACCAAAGCCAACGAAGCTAGAGGATGAGGCCCAAGGCAAGTTGAAAGCACACTTTGTTAAAAAGGACCCTCAGAGATCAGACCAACTGAGATACCAATCAGCTGTGGAAAATGCTGAAGGTGGGACCCATCTAGTATCTCAGATGTATGAACTTTCTTTAAAGCAATGTGAGTAACCCCAATTGCCCATCACAGCCCAGTGAGCAACTCCTTGCACCTGTTTAGCCTCCAGCCATTCTGATTAAAACTAGCGAAGTTGTGAGACCTTGTGAGCCTCATCTGTAAAGGATACTCTAATCTCAAAAAGCTCTTGAAAAGAGAAATGGTGAAGTAGTCCCTGTCATATCAGAATGCACAGGCTTGGGACTGTTTTCTAGGGGAAGAGGAGACAGTCATCAGAATGAGAAGCCTGTTTTCTCTTGAGTCACAACACACAGGATCTGTTGAGGTGCCAGTGATGGAAGATCCAGAAACAACTCATCGTCTGTGTTTCAAATCAGCATTGACCATTTTTAAGCAATGCCCACTGCAATGGATGCAATAAAATCTAGAGAGACCCTCAAAGCTGAGCATTTCAGTTGAAATCATCAAGGCTCAGATGCTGCAGCTGCAGTCCATAACTCTGTCTTGAAGAAGAGAAAGGAATCTTTTCCAGAGGTGTGAAAGCAGGCCCAAGGGACACATTCTACCCAACATCCAGATTCACTAGTGTACTAGTCTCTTTCCAGGCACCTCTGTAAAACAGCAAAATACATTTAAAACAATAATCCGAGTAATGCTAATACAATCCATTGCAGCTGGTTACAAAGGCATTACTTAAATGGGAAAACAGAAGCATTTGGACAATACATTGTATTACAAAACCAAAGCAAAACTTCTGCTCTGCACCCTGCTGAGAACCAGCAGAACAGACCAGAAGTAGAGACATTATCTGCTGCATCAGCAGTCACCACTGTTCCCAACAGCAATGGAAACTGTCAGATGGTGCAGCCTTAGAGCATCCAGAATCAAAGGCATTGTGCTCTCTTGGAACAAGGAGTCAGGATTCAGGCAAGAGACAGTGAACTTTGCATCAAAGGAGAGAAGAAATAAACAAACAAATAGCCCTAAAGGATTTCACAAGAATGAATTTTCACTTTCTTCAGGTCTGTGAAGAAACCACGGGAACCTACAAACAGGGGCAGAAAACAACAGGCAAGGCTTTAAGGGCAACATCTCCTCATGGAAACCATCCAATCAGTCTTCCTATTGAAGCCAATGGCTTTCATTTTAGTTCTGTTCTTATTTCCACAGACACATCAACATGCAATCATTACACTAAACACACAAAGCACAGACATGTCCAATTCAAACCCTTCAGTAAAACACCTCTACATAGTGACAAGTGCAAGCATATTACCATGTGAAAAACTAGACATATTTACACAGATGTGGACCACATCTTCCTCTTAGTAGCCGAATCTCTCAGACTACTCTTGTAAACCTCTTCCTCCACTAACGCCAGATCATTGCTTGACTGTCTTGAAGAAAAACTAATCAAAAGGAAGCCTAAAAAAATCAAGAATATAAAAAGCTAAATGAGGATGATGTTCAAAATAAAAGATGTGCAGGGAGTTGTTACAGAGGTACACAAGGATTTGCACTACAGTATACCTCTATTCATATGTGGCACTGGATTAAGCCTAACTTGAGTTGAGACCAATTTCATCCTGAGTGACTATGTCTACACCTCGGTTTAAACAGCTGAATTTATCTATCTTAAATGCACATATTCAATTGATATGGATTTTTTCTCTGACTGCTCTAATCCCAAGGAAGAAGTTATTGCACAAAAAGAGGTATTCCACCCAAAGTAATGATTTTTTATAGCAGAATAGTCAATCAGCAAAATAATAAAATATCAGTTAAATATAAAGTAAGAAATACCAGTAAAAACTTTTTCATATTGTATTACCTCTGGGGAAAAGAATGTACTTAGCTCCTACTGGCTGCAGGGCAGGTTTATGCTTTCTGGGCTAGCAAACACAACTGTTAGCACAATTTCTTTTTGTGATGCTTGGGAATTTCAGTCAAACAGGAGAGGTTTTTACTCCTTTTTTATTAGATTAACACCATGTTCAGGAAAGGGAGAGAGCCAGGCCCATTACTGGTTACTTCAGAGATAGATGGAAGCAACCAGCAGTACGAAGTTCAGGTAAGTATTAGGACCACTTATAATAAAGGCATGGAAGACTTGCAAAATGTAACACTTGCTCAATTAATGCTAATTTGCAGTCACCTTTAAGTGACTACACACAGGCAAAGGGACCTTTCTGATATTTAAATATCAGTCTCTCATGCTGATATTTAAATTAAGCTAGTAAGTAGCAACTGCGTGATTTCCCCAGGACAATTATGCATGGGTACTATCAGTACAAATAAGAAATATGTGTATGAATAAAACTGACTTCAAGGTAGCCCAGAGTTGCTGGCAGTTCCCAACAAGCCAAGAGCATAAATAAAGGTGCTGCCCTCTGAGCACGCAGAGCAGTTCACAACCTATACATCTGCATTACTGCATGTAGATGCTGCAAGAAATTCAACTATGGCAGCATCTGTTTTGCATTGTTACTGTACTGTCTCAACCAGGCATTTTTAAGGGTAAGGTTGAAAGGAACCCATACAGGTCAGGTAAGTACCTTTTTATCCACGTACATAAAGACACCAGAATGCTGATTTCCCTCTAGGCGACTGAAACAATTTAATTTCCTATCTGGCAGTTACTTGATACACACTCCTCACAGACATACTGCCAGTGGAGTAATACTTTAGGCCATCCTTGTGTTTTGAGTAAAGGGCTGATTTTATGACAATGCAATGCCACACCACCTCTGTTTCAGTCACACTGCATTTATTCAGTGCTATGACGAATGCTAGTTCCTTATGTTTCTGGGAGAGAATGGGACAAAAACTTCCAGCTTCACAGCATTTCAGTTAGTTTCTCTGCTTTTATTAACAAGCATATAATATTCATTGGCAAAACACTGGATACAAGCTTCACTATCATAAAATCAAAACATTAAGCATTAATCCCCAAAAGGCTTATTCAGACAAAACTAGCCACCAGTAGTACAGAAATTACACAGCAACACAAAGCATAAAAAATTGTAAACTTTTAAATGAAGCTAAGCCAAAAATATGGTTTTACACTCTGACAGTTCCAGAATCTTTATTATGCCACATCTGAGGATAAAAGGCTTAGTGGTTGCACTGGCTAATTGTCCCTTAACTGCAAAATGATCCTGTTGCAGAAGGAAAGAACAAACTTTCCTTTTGTCCGGATAAGTCACTTGAATTAAAGATTCCATCAAACCAATGCTTTCAGTTTCAAACAGAAATAACAAAAATAGTGGAATATCAGTATTCAAAACTCTGGAGTTCTTCCTTCAGCCATACCTATCCGAATGAATGATCCCACTGGTTTCTGTGCAACCATTCATTTACATTAGTAAAGTTACCAATGTAAATGTTTCTAGAATTGGACATTTAGTTCTTACCCTACCACCAGGACATGGACAGGTCATTGTGTCTTCAAAAGATTTCCAAAAAGCTCTAAGTAGGATAAAATATGGAGCAAATAGTGGCATCATACCTTTAATTTGTATATAAATAAACAGGTAAAACATTACCTGTTGACTTGCCACAAGACCCAAGCTCCTAGGTAATTTTTGTCCTGACTGCAAGTTTTGATTAGAGCAGAGATTGAAGCACTGTTCCATGTTCTTTAATGTTGTTCTCTGCAACTTTTCCTTCAAAAACAGATCTCAAGACCCAAGTAACATCTAATTATATCTTACATAGGGAGACTCGTGTGTGGAACAATTTCCTTCCCTGTTATCAACTTTAGGCAGACTAACTGAAGTTGCATTAACGTTTTCAGTGAAACATCCAAACTGAAGTGATTACCTGAGGAAAAGCAGAAACTTGATTTTTCTGTTCAGTAAAGCCTTCTGTACAAAACATGTACCTAAGATTCATCTCACTGATGTACAGACTGGTTGGCTTTTTCCTATTATATTTATCTCAATGTAATGTGCGGAATGCTGTAAAATAGCAAGTTACATTTATCATCTAGTAGGAAAAAAAAAAAATCTGTAAATCCCCTAGGACTGTGTTGTTACAAAGACAGTAAGAGCCAGATAACCTTTCAAAGGCTCATAGCCTATTGGAAAAAATAGCACCATCATGGTTGTAGTCTGATATTTTTTATGGTCCCATATCTCCTGAGGTGACAGTGTTGTGTATACTATTGCACAACCAGTACAAAAAAATATTCCCAGGTTTGATGGTACACAAATATACCAGACCTAATAATGGCACAAAACATTTTCAGACAGGCTGCAAGTCTTGTCGATTGCTTCCACAATTCACATTAAGGTTTCTTGCAAGATCGTTTATTTTAAAATATTGCTGACAGATAGTTCTTGTACTTACACAGATTTTAAATCCCCCATTTCACTCTTAAAATAAAAAATGGAACAAAGAAAAAAACACACACGCCCACCCCTAAATAACAGCCCCAAATAAAACTCCATTTGAACAAATGAGAAAAGCCATCTACATTCCTTTTAAATGTAATGGTAAGTAGATGCTACATTTACAATTTAAACATATGCCTAATAAATGCATGTTTCAAACCTATTGCACAAAAGCATAAGTAATGCTCTTTATCCATACAAAACAAAAACATACAGATGAAAGCTACTCAAACTCAATGTAAAAGGAAGAAGCTTGTAAAAACACCTTACAATTTCATTTTATATGCCCGTAAATAAAGCTGGACCACTGAAACCAAAAATACTTGGATGGTAAAATAAGACAGAAGGCTTAAAAGAATAAATAATTTTATAAAGTTAAAATTTAAACCCCCAAATCTTATTTAAATTCAATATCATATATTCTATCTGAATTCTTTATTTTTAATGAAAGTATACTTAATGAGACTCTAAGTCTGGGTGATTCATCAGTCTCATTGCTGCTGAGAATAATGCAACAAGATACTTCCTTACTGCAACTATTTACCAGCGTAAGAAATTGTAAAAAGTACTTCACAGTAATGGCATCTTCACAAAAGCCAAAATAAACTACCATGATCTCACCAGGACTAAGAAATATCTATGGCAGAGTCCAAATTTTAGTTGAATTTTGAACAGTATCAGGGTTACTTTACCCAATATAATCTTGATATAAATTGTCTCTTAAATGTCACAGAAATGAAACAAGGCTCTGACCCAAAGAAGACCTCGCTCTGCATTGTAGTCTTTCAGTGAGACTAACATATGGTACAGACACAGTCACATCACTCCCGAGGGAAATTTTTGTAGTGAAGATGTTATCACATGTGATTTAGAAAAACAACTGAGTAATTTTGGGGTTTTTGTTGGTTTGGGAGTTTTTTTGTTTGGTTTTCCTTGTTTTTGTTTTTTTACTGGTGCGGTTTTATCAGATTAAACACATTGCAAAAGCAGTTACACACAATTACAAGCAAAAACCCCAGCTATAGGTATTAATACTGGCTTGAATTTATGTATCCATATAGTTATAAACAGAGTTTTCTATATACTGATAGCACCATAACAAATTCAAGTGATTCTAAAGATGGTTATAAACTTATAAATTTTGTATTGTAAGTTGTTACAGCAAGAGATAGATTTAAAAGGCTTCTGAATTTGTGTGTTCGTAATTAATTTCTCAGTTGCTCACGTACACAAGGAAGTAATGAAATCTCAATGTACTTTAACAGCACTGTGTCAATATCTAGTCATACGAAAGTTTTCTGCAGTACACACACTTGAGGTAGACAGATCTCATTTTTATGTGTATATGTACATATATATTTGTTTGCGTGTGTGTGTATATATATATTCTGATTAAGGTGGTTAATCAGAATGCTGTCTGGAAGCTTTAGTTTTATGTCTACATCAGGTACAGCCACTGTGTGTATACTCTGGGTACACGGAGTGGGGACCCTTACAGTCCTGTCCATATTCTCAGTGCCTCAGTGGCAAAGCCAGCCTCTTATTTACACTAGAACAGTAACAACCACGTGAAAAACAGCTCCAGAGGCCCAGTATGTCAGCTTGTGTACACATCCATACCACCTGCATTCACTGTTTTCATGGAAAGTTTTAAAAATGGTAGACACATGATCTCATCTGTTCTTTTCTGCCAGATCAAGCAATGCTAAAGACAGAAAAAAAGCTAAAAATACACGTATCTGAGTCCACAAACAGCAAGACAAAGTAAGAGCCAAATTTGATTCCATGAATCACAGACATGCACACACACAATGCCACACAAGAACCAGACGTGGAGTTCTGTGTAACCTAAACATTCAAATGCAGCTATCTTAGACTTTCACCTGCAAGGACAGCAGCATGTTCTGGCCTTTGTGTGGCTCTCCTTTCCATCTCCACAGTTCAGAAGGCTCCCTTTCATTCTCTGTTCACATACTTTTTTTTATTTCCTTCCTATTCACATCCATGACTGCAATAAAAAATAAGGAGCCCTGTTGTCAAAGGTAAGCACAAGCAGCAGAGCTGGGAAAGGAGAACTGAAGACTCCAAAGAAGGAAATTAAGGGACAGGTACTGAGGAATGCAGCGTTTTGAAAACTCAAGAGGAAGAAGATTTAAAATGCTTATATAAATCTCTTGGAGTATCAGCTTCTGGTTATCAAGTAACACTTTCTAGCAGAAGAAGCAAAGGAGCACGGCAAGAGGAAGCAGGGCTTCTTATCCAAAGACAATTTATCAAAAAATAACAGGGTTTAATAACAGGAATAGCAACTAGCATTTTCAGCTGACAGGAAAAGTCTTCTAAAATTAGGTTAACTATTTCCAGCTGGCATATAATAGAGCATACACTGTTTTCCGTGACTTCACACCTGTGCCAGACAAATGTTCTCACAATCGTACTATGGACGGTACATAGTGGATATAGCTTGCAGAAATCACTTTCAACTACTGTTTTTTAAAAGCCAATTATCTCAAAAAGCCTTACAAAAAGTGCAGTGAGCCCTGCTAAGTGCCACTGAGGGTGCTTTCTATGAGATACATAGTTATATGTGTATATACATGTATGTACCCATACATACACGAATGTGTATTACCTTGCATCCATCAGAGCTGATGCAAGCAAAATTACTAGTTAAGGCCAAAAGGTGCTAAAATAATCTTGTCTGACTCCCTATTCCTCCCTACACCATATAAGCTAGGAATTGTAGTAAGTAAAATGCTATGGTTTCATAAGAAAACAGCTAAAGAAATTTAAAGCTGCCCATAATATCTGAGGAAGTTTTGATCAGTGAAATGAAAAATCTGCAATACTCCCAAAGTTGTCCAAGAGCCACTGTTTCATTAGCTAGCGATAGCGAATTCTCTCTAAATTAAAAACTGATTTCTGCAAGCCACAACTACATAAGAAATGTTTATTTTTTAAGACATTCACAAATCTAGCACTTGTGAGTATTTGTCATTACGTGGTGCAATTTATACCATAGCAAAATATATATCACAGCACATTAAAATCAACTGAAATTATTTCTAATAGTCTTACCAAATTAACACGTATACAGAAGTATCAAAACTTTATTAAAACACAAGGTGAGGGAGAGCAATAACTGGGCAAAAATGAGAAATTTATTGGTTTCCCAGATTTTCTTAAGTTTTCAATGCAGCATAATAAATTATCACCAGTCACTGTATTATTAGGTATGTTCAATGCTCTACAGAATAACTTGAATAAAGCCAATGCAATCAGGCATACTATGTAAGACAATAACACTTTGCAAAAATATAGATTTTAAAGATTTAGAATGCGAAAAGTAACTAAATGCAACTTGGTGTCAAAAGCAACATATTTATATCACCCACAACACTCTAACTTTTTTTCTGTGTAATTGTAAGAGACAAATCAGGCTGAGCTACATGGAACTGTGAAGTGTTTTCAGTATCTGTAAACTTAATGCTGGTAGTGTCTTGCTGAGTTGAAACTTCTTTCTTCCGTACAAAAAAAGTATAAATATTGTCTGCCCTGAAGTCTAGGTAACACATCCCTAGAAGAAATATTCAGGACAGTCCACTATGAAAGCCCTCCAGTCTTCCAAAATTATTCAGCTGGTTTGTGTCATGTGATTAGTGATGCACTAAGAAGGTGCCAGATGATAGTCTCTGCAAAAAGCTCTGTCCAGAAGGACAATAAAGTTCCCTTACAGCAAGTCCATTTTGGGTCTATAATGTAGCAGTAGAGGTGCTTTCTGCAAGACAGAAATACCAGTAAGTTAAGAAACAAACCCAGAACTAATCTGTTCAGTAGGAAAAAACTTCTGTATCATAAACTAAAGCTTCAGTTAAAGACTAGAGCAGCTATCTGATCCGTCAAAAATTCACCAAGACAAAGACAAGGTGCAACTTCATCTGTGGGGCTCAAACAAGAGATAAAGAACCCTTCCCCCTTTATCTCAGGAGCAGATCTGTTTATCTTGGAAAACTCCCTGAAGCAAAGGACATGTCTAGAAAGCAGCATAAGAGTATGTGGCACTTCACATTTAATAGCTCTCACTTGATTCCCCTTCTGTGAATGTATCCGTTGACTTTTTTTATGAATAGGGAAACTTCTAACAACCACAACATCCTGCACCATGAAGTTTTGTGTCTCATGAAAACAATTACTTCTGCTTGTTTGTTCTGGACCTTCCACGTCCCAGTTCCATTTTACATCTACCACTTCCTTCACTTGGGAAGGTAGGTTACAGTTCTGTTTTCCACATGACTCACAATTACACAGATCTCCCTGATAAAGGTAAAGAGTAGACTGTACAGATGCACACCAATTTGATGCTCCTGTTTGGCTCTCTCTGCTACACCACAAAACTTTAACATTTGCATTGTATCTTTTTATCGATACCTATGTTCAACTTCAGGTGTTTGTTAATCACCTGTCACTCAGAACTGTAAAGACTTCATCCAAGACTTTATCATCAATCTGTCACTAACCTAAATAATGACAATGCTGTCACTGCACTGTTAATGAACTACTCAAATCCATTTCCAGGTCATTCAGAAACACCATAGGAAACAGATTCCAACAGGATTCCACTTGTGACATCTCTGCATTTTTAACACTGACCATTGACTTATCCTGTGACTCTTACAGGTCAATTATTTTTTAACTCCAAGACAGAAAAATGCTTCTCTACTCCCACATGGACCTCTTGTAGATATGCATCCAAAGCCACCAAGTGATTTCACCTCAGTGTACACTGTATGCCCAGAATGTGTTGCTTTCGCATTACAAACACTAACTTCTTCATCCAATAACTCCACGTATACATATACTGACTCTGTTCAGTGTTGACTTCCCTCCTAAGTGTTCAGTTTTCCTATTCATTCTTACCGCCTGAAGGGGTTAAAAAGCATACTTTTTGTAGCTTCTACTTCCTTTGCCAGACTTGATAACAATTTGACAGCTAATGCAGTGTTCCCTTTTCTCTTGCAATGAATACTTAATTCTCCTTTCCTTCATTAACTGGAAATAAAGAAATACTTGGTGTCTAAGGATGCTGTAGTAGATATTTATAAAAGTGCCTTTTTATTGAGTTTGCAGTTACTGCAGTATAGTTCCAAATTATTGCTATTTTATAAATGTTTTATTTGGCCACTTCGTGATTTACATTGAACCATTGTGTCATACCTTAAATCTCCATCTAGTAACAACTACAAACTTGAGCGTGTGGTCCTTGCCAAGAATCTCTTCATTGCATAATATGTCCAGCTGACAAAACAAAGGTGACAGTTAATTCATTGGGATCCAATACACCAAACAACGTATTTCACATAATATTACACATTTGATAAGACTTTTTTTCTCTGAGGACACTGGAACTGGTAATCCTGAAGTTGCCCTGCAGAAAAAATCAATACCAGGAATGAAAAGATAATATCTGCTCTCAACATAAAGTACTGAAAGACCATGTCAATGCCTGCCTAGGAAATATAGTATGATCTGGACTTAACTGCTTGGTTTATCTTCCCAAGCGTACTAATGTCCTTTCCTGAAAGCTCTACATGTTTCTAAAAAGGGCGAATAAATGAACAAGGAGACAGAAATCTCAAAGAGAGCTGTTATTTAGCATACTATGTTTTTTTTTTCCTAACACCAGTCAGGTGGCATTGCTACAAGGACAGACTTTTTTTTAAAAACCTTGTCTGCCATATACTCATATGCTATATTTATGGGTTTTTTGCTGATATTCAACAAGTATTTTTTGTTTTCTATCTCAGTTTTTAAAAATCTTGATATTAGAAACAGTGAGGATCTCAACATAAAAGCATAAGGATCATATGACTACTAATCAGCTGAACTACAATATCCGAACATGAACTAAAACCAGGGAACATGTACGAAAACAGTAAGTTCCACCACGGTGGCTTATATTACAATGCTTTACCCCACAGCTCAGAAAGGTGTGAATGTGCATGCAGTCCACTTACAGAGCAATAACTCAAACCTGGAATAGTCTATATCAAGTAACAAGGTGATCACAAGCTCAAATTCTCCTTCTAAATTACTTGGTACTGGTACAATGATTACACCGCCATTTATGTACTTTTTTAAGAAGGCAGAAAAAGATAACAAAGGAAAAAACAGTACTCCTGAAAGTTTTTCTTTCAGTAGGTTTTCAAGTAGGTTTTTAAGTCACAGATTGGCACAGTGCATTGGAGAGCTTACATACGCATATACCAAAAAAATATATTAAAAACACTCCTTTTGAACAATCCTTGTAGCTATGCAGCTGCTGGGCTAAAATAAGGAGTCAACCACTTCTGAGCCGGCTGAGGACAAGACAGGATATATGGTTTTGTTTCAGGAAGAGTGGCAGAGTTTGGGAATATACTTCAACCAGAAGGCAGAGAGAGTGTTATTTTGAAGTGTACAGAAGCTATGAAGGAAAAGTGATAGAGAGGCAAATTGTCTGTTGACAAATCTGAGCAGAAAGGTGTTGACACACTGGACTGGAAAGCAGATGATTTGATTTGAATGAAATGTCTTAATGAAATTCAGTGAATCAGTGTCATAATGCAGAATTTAGAGATGTCAAGCTGAGAGTCAACTGAGATGTCCAGAAACTGTGACCAAGATCCAGACATGTGATAAACAGAGGCTGCATTCATAGTTTGCCACTGTTAATTTCTGAATCTGATCTAGGAGAAGTGCAAAGTATTGCCTTTCCTTCTGTACCTTTCAACTTAAATTCTTCCCACACTTCCCTATAAAAACAGGGAGAAGTAGGCATCTGGTAACACTCTGGTTGTCGTAGGCAGCAACTTCAGACTGAGCTCCACTAAGAGCACCGGAAAAAACAAAGTATTTGTGGTGCTTTCTCTTCAGCTGGGCTTCTGTGTTGTTCAAGTGTTGGTTTCTGTCTGGCCCCTGCAGAGTGCAAGCCTCCTGAAAGGGTGGGGATAAACTCAACTACAATCTATCACACAAATCATCTTGCCATAATCCATTTCAACACACGCAGAAGCACATAACCAAGCCTTTTAGCTCAACTATTTATAATGAAAAGATGCACTGCAAACTTAGTGGAAAGTCCTGTACAGACCCACGAAAGGACAAGAAAATGGCTATATAACATATAATTCAAGAAGCAGTGTATGCTTCTGTTTTCTGGAAATAAAATCAGCATAAAACCATCCTTTTGCAAAGGAACAAAACCACCCCTTTAAAGTTTTTGTATCTGTAAACTTATTTTTAAAAATTAAAATATTACCTCATTAAAAGAAGAAAGGTTGAGTTTTTTGGCAATGAACTTCTTTAGATGCAAGACTGTTGCTTGTGCTGAGCAACGAATCCATTTTCGTTTCAATCCACGCAGCTTGCTGCTATTGCACTCCAAGCAGATGCTTACCTTCAGAAAAAGGCAAACAATCAAGAGTTGGCTGGAACAATTTTCTGCAGCCCCCTATTATGTATTCCACCCGCAATTTTTATCAATCTAATAAAGCGAAGTACAGTACTAGTGTTCTTTAAACTGGAACGCCTGTTTATAAAACCACGTTTTCTAAGATCTCGTAAGTTGAGTGGTAAGTAATAGACAAAAATGTCAAGTAGTAATTTTTGATGTCAGAACAAGGCTGCTTCAGTCCAAATTCATAGGTTGTCAATAGCTTAAGAGGACCATATGTTAAAAGCTAGAGCAAGAAAACAGTAAGAAGACCATTGCCAATTCTTAATGATTGCTTCTAACATAATTTCTTACTTTTAATGCAACTGCTAATCTAGTTTAATTTTAGCATGTTTAAAAAGAATGAATACACATGATAAGACAAATTTTTCAAATTCTCACTTCTTTTCCCATCCAGCTATTCGTTACAGTCTAAGCTCTTTGTGATGATATGCTTGTATTGCACTAGGAGGATCTAGTAACAAGTACAATCCCTCTGAAAGTTCCCTCACATGGCAATTGAAAAGAAAATTAACCCAAGCTAAAGTTACTCTTGACACACACAACCAGAAAACATAAAAGGCATGGCTTGTTTATCTCAGAAGGAGTTTTCACCTTCAAACAGGCTTTGTGTTTAAAACTCAACAGTGGGCTTTCCTGCTTTTATGGTATTTTTATGATATAGGGCTAACACTGACTTAGTATTAAAGGCTGAAAACAAAATGTGTATTAAGTTAGTAAGAGTGCTGTTAAGGAAGCTTCCCTGTCTGACTATCCAGGAGCCACTCTGGCTGTCACGTTCACACCACCTCAGCTGGGACTGAAGCCCCTTCTCAGCTACACCCCCCACACTCACAGTCAGACCAGGAGTCCTCACCAGCTCAACCCCAGGTTTCCCGTAGCAGATTCTCAGACATCCAGGTCCTTCAAATAGCTGAATCATGCTGCAATAACTAAATAATAACAGCTCGAGCTGGTGCCTCTGAAGAGGGACCCTGAATAAAGGAAACCCTGGGCTTTTATACTCTCACAGCACCAAAGTTTTGGGGGTCTCAGCCCCTGCTGTGTCTCAGTGTCCAGTTCCCTGGCTGGTGCCACAGGTGCCTGTGCCCTTTCCTGTGCCAAGGGTTGGCAGTTCAGGCCCTCTTGCCTCGGGCTCCTATGCAGAGCTCAATCTGCAGCTCTCATTGCAACTGCACCCTGAGCCACCTGCACTGAATGTGTTAATGGTGCCAGAGGTTTAATTTGTAATTATCAATACACATGCAGCTCAACGTATCATGGTAACGCTGGTACACACTTCTGTAGAAGGTGGAAAATTACATGAATTTGTTTTGAAAGCAAACTTTGGAAACTCATAAACAGTTAGAACTATCAAATCTTCATGCAAATGTCTAATATATTCTCCATTCCTGCCAAAACCCAAAGGTAAAACCTCATGCTTACAAAAAAAGCATTGCCCAAACTGCATCTTGTTTGTATCAGAGAACAGAAAAAGTAGCTTGAAAGAAGCTTATTTTCTTCTCTGTTAGATTATCAAAGTTATCTTACAAAACCACAGCAGCTAAAATACAAGACAAAACTAGAGCATGCCCTATGAGCCCACCTGTTCATCACTTCGGTGGTAGTCATTATCTTCCTCCTGTTTTTCCTCCGAAGTTTCTTTATTTATATTTTCATCTGCTTTAGTTTCACCTTAGATAAAAAAACCCAGATATATGGGATACATATGTATTATTTTTATATATAAACCCCAGATATACTCAGCAGCAGCTTATAATGCTAACACAATCAAAACAGCACAGTTCAGGATCGCAGTATAGAATAAGATTTGCTATTGCCAAATTGTGCTTATCGGCTCAAGCAACACTTGCAGCCAACAGCCTGTGACATGAAAGAGGAGAACACCTATGGAGTTCAGCTGCTAGCAGCCCTGAAGCTGGGTAATTTTGCAGTCCCCATGTAGGCACTACTATGGAGACCGACTTTGCCACAAGCAACATGCTATTAACAGCTAAAAACATAGATTCTGTGCACAAATAAGGGACCAGGCAACAATCCTATGCTGACTCTATTCCTCACTGTTAGGAAACAATTGTGACTGTAATATACCCACTGGGCACATACATTCAACAGATCTGTTTATCAATTTACTAGCTGTCACCCACAAAAGACAGAATAAATAAAGGACTATTTACCATTTCGATGAGAATCTAGGTGCTGTTTTGTAGAACATGTCTCCCCTTTGATGTCCCCTGGAACTTCCATGCCCAGTTTGTGATAAAACTCCCTTTGCTTTTTCATTTCCGCTGTTTAAAATTGCAAATATTAATCCCTGTAATGAGGTTCTAATGCAATATTTATGAAATTATTCCAAATCCCTTCCCACTTAAGGATTGCCAGCAAGTGGTGGTGGTGTCATTATTTACTGTCTCCTATCTCTGCTATTGCATCAAGTCATGCCTCGTCTTATTTTTCAGAGTTACAGTAGCATAAAGTCATCTGTATAATTACTATTATACCCTTACTGCTAGAATGAGATGGTATTTTAAATACTGTAGCTAATTTTAAATATCCCCCATTTTGAATATGACTGTATTTCAGTCAAAACATTGGTTTTGAATTTTTATTTATAGTTCTGATTTTCAATAACCTAGAAATAATTTTTAAAGTATCTATTTAATCACATTGATATTTGAAAATGCTCTGGTTAAAAAGCAGCTTAAATAGATTAAAATACTCTATTTAAATGAAAGCTTTAACATACATTAAGACAAAAAATACTGAGCAATTTTTATAAAGTATTCCTTTAGTTAAACAGATCTAGCATCAAAGAGGATTATGAAAACAGAAATTGAAAGCTCTCTGATGAGAAAGAACTCTCAGAATAGCAGAAATTGAAAGCAGTTCTGCATTGCATTTCACCTCTGAGAATTCCAGAAAGCTTGCACAACAGGTACACAGTTTAACAAAAACAAATTAGAGTTATGGTATGGCAATATTCAAAAGCTGAACGACTAGTCTGCTTTACATAATACTGCTTTTGGAAGAAATATCCCATGTTGCCTCCCACCACCCCCACACTCAGTTGCTACTAGTACAGGTATGAAATTAAATTAATTGATAAAAATTACACAAGTGAAAGAATCTGGTTTCGCATTGTATTTTTCCTCAGTTGCCCCCTTCTCCCCTTTTTCATCACTTGAAATGCTTTTTTTTAACGTCAAAGAACTATGTGCAAACTGACCTTTAAAAGGGTCACACCACAACTTACCTTCTTGGAGGCCTGGCACAAGTTTGTAAACAATATCTTGCATTGTTCTGTCATGCCTAGCAAGAAAAAAAACAAAATCAAAAGCTTAAGTTCACCATCTTGATGCAAAACATTTCTCTTTAAAAAGTTCCAGTACTAACCATATGCAAAAATCAGTAAATTCACCTAAGAAGAATTCTACTTCTCAAATCAGGATTTCTATCAAACCAGAAAGGACAGCAACATAAAACGAATTATGAAAAAGTACGAGCAAAGACAGAAAACAAATGAAAGCTTCAGAAAGACTAGTCTGCGGAGGAAATCACCCCACTGAGTATGTCCTTCTGCTGATGCCTTTTCCTGGTTTTAGGAAATGCAAGCCAGACATGGTTAAAGGGTAGGAGGGTGTTGTTTACCTCGGTATCTTTAATAGCAGCCTATCGGTGCATCTCTTCACAAAGGTGGAACGCGTCGCAATGCCCCCCCACCGTAAATCACATATACAATTTACAGACCTTACACATTAACATATCTAACAAGGGTACCCAGTAAGGGGGGCTTGGGTGGATGGTGAGATATTCTCCCCATCTATGGAATCCTTGCCCCCCCAAGTGGGCTAATCTCTAGTTTACAGAATATGTTCTAGAAGCGGACCTTGGCACCCAAGATAGTAGAATGCTTGGTCTCCTGCTCTTTACATCTTTTGGGGTGTTTGGTCTCCTGGCCCTACAAACACTAGAACTATGCTAAGTTATCAGACTTAAAGAATTACAAGTATGCATGCTAATACCTGTGGATACACAGAACTGTGTAAAAGGTATATAAAAGAAAAAGTAAAAATCATCTTGGCATCACTGCACCTAGACAAGTTTGTCACTAATAATGTAAAATTCTTTTCCAATTTAGAAATAAACTCATTTTTATTACAAAAGAATCAAGGATAGCTTGTTTCTCACCCCTATGGACTAATTTTTCACATTTCTAGATTAGTTATCTTTACTAGGATTCTTCTAAAATGCAAGAGAACAGTTCACAGAAAAAGACCATAACAACTAAATTTTACTTCGTTCTTAAAAGACAACATTTCAACTGTGAGAAACATTATGTACCTAAGTAGCCTGTACAGATAGTGTGGCTCAAATGAAAAAAAGGTAATAATCCCACTGCAAGTAGAACAGTAGGGCCAGTTAAGATTCTAAACTTTAATTCCCAGCTCACCTAGAAAAATCCTGTTCGAGTCTAAAATAAGTTACAGTCTGAAAGAAATAATATTACCTTAAATTCCAATTAAGCAATAGTATAAGAAGCATTTCAAGCGTCTGCCTTGGCTGCTGCAATGTCATTACCCTAGAAGAGTTGTCAGTATCAAGCCCTGAATCTGACCCGAACAGAAAAGGCTTGCAAGAGTAGTCTCAGGCTTCTCATCACCTGACATGAGCACTTCACAGCAGTGGAGATCAGTGAGCAAGTACAGAAATGGTGACAAATCAAGACATTTACAAGCAGTAATTGCAATACTTTAAGCAGCACTACAACAAGATTCAGAATATCATTTAACCTAAATTCACATCATTTTGACCAGCAGCAATCCCATTTGTACAGGCTGGGATTATGAAGTGTCACATACAGATTGCAGACACATTGCCAAAAACATTTCAACAAAAATGTGTAAATAAGACATCACTATTACATTAGAGGTGACAATTTGGGGGTTGGAACTAGATGATACAGATGATCTTTAAGGTCCCAAAGAATTTTAAGATTCTATGATGCTATTTAACAGTATTTAGAAATGCAAACAAGGAGACATATTTGGTTTACCTATTTTCCAGACAGAGGGAGATGAATAGGAGTCTAAATCTCCATTTTCAAACATCTTGTGGAACTCCAGACTGTCAATTATTTTTTAAAAACATAAATATATCCAAAAGTAGGCTAGACAAAGTCTGTTTCAGTTTTGGTGGGGCAATATTTCACAACTAGTTCAAGCAGCTCACTTAAGTTGAGGTGTATTCAACAACAAACAAGAAATTGCCTTCTAGCTGTTCTCAATATGATGTTGTTTCCTGGCCCCTTCTTTCACAGAAAACAGGTTTTTGAACCAAGGCAAGCATGTTGTCTTACATGTCATTCATTCATTCTTGCGTATTTGCATCTACCTGTCCTCATACAGGATATTATCAGTGTATTATATCAATGTACAGACAGCATGTTTAGTTTCAGGCTCCTGAATGAGGATGAGCTTGAGCAATATAAGTGTATATAGAATACTGACAGTTTTCTGTAAAAGTGAAATCAGACTTATTTCCTATAACCATTGCTTCAGAAATTGTTATAGAAGTGAGAAAGGCACATCAAAAAATGCTATGAACAAATGTAAATTCTTTATAATGGAAGACAGAACACTACTTGATATGCAACAGCTAATGCAGACACACCATCACAATGTGTTTTCATCAGCAGAAGTTACTACACTGCAATAAAATGAAAAGAAAGCATTCAAGGAAAAGAATGTCTTTTCTGAAAAGAAAAGGAGGAAAAAAACAACAAAAATACTTAGTGAAAATGCAATTTGACAACACAAACACAGATGGAAAATAAGGAGGTGATTGGTAATAGGCAGCATGGCTTTCACTAAGAGCAAACAGTATCTGACAAATTTGGTGGTCTTCTATGATGAGGTTACAGAGGCAGTGGATGAGGAAAGGGTGAGTCCTGGGATCTACCCCGACTTGTGCAAAGCATGTGATGCGGTCCTGCACGACATCCATGTCTCTAAGACATAGTTTTGGCTGATGCAGCACTTGGTGGATAAGGAACTGGCTGGATGGTTGCACTCAAAAGAGCTGTGATCAACGATTCAACATCCAAGAGGAGACCAGTCACAAGTGCTGTCCCTCAGGGGTCAGTACTAGGACCATTGCTGTTCAAGATCTTTGTCAGTGACACAGACAGTGGGATCAAGGGCACCCTCAGCAAATCTGCCACCAACACCAAGCTGCGTGGGGCAGTTGACACACTGGAGGGAAGGGATGCTTAGGATGTCGGTCCATCTGAAGCTCATAAAGTTCAACAAGGCCAAGTGCAAGGTCCTGCACCCAGGTTGGGGCAATCCCAAGCACAACTACAGGCTGGGCAGAGAACTGACTGAAGGCAGCTCTGAGGAGAAGGACTTGGGGGTATTAACAGATGGGAAAATCGACATGACCTGGCAATATGCACTTGCAGTCCAGAAAGCAGACTGCATCCTGGGCAGCATCAAAAGAAGCTTGGCCAGGAGATTGAAGCAGGCGATTCTGTCCTTCTACTCTGTCTGCAGAAGACCCCACCTAGACTACGGCTTTCAGCTCTGGGGCCCCCAAAGAAGAAGGATGTGGACCTGTTGGGGTGAGTCCAGAGGAGGGCCATGAAAATGATGAGAGGAATGGATCTCCTCTCCTGTGAAGACAAGCTGAGAGAGTTGGGGCTGTAGAGCCTGGAGAAGGAAGATTGCAGGGAGCCCTCAGAGCCACCTTCCAGTACATGCAGGGAACCCACAAAAAGGCTGGAAACAGACTTTTTACATGGGCATGTAGTCATAGGACAGGGGGGAATAGTTTTAAACTAAAAGATGGAAGGTGTAGGTTAGATAATAAGTAGAATTTTTTCAGTGAGAGTGGCAAGGCTGGAAGAGGATGCTCAGAGAAGCTGTGCATACCCCACCCCTGGAAATGTTCAGCCCAGTCTGCATGGAACTTAAGAGTAACCTGGTCCAGGTAAAAGGTGTCCCTGCCCATGGCAGGGCAATTGGAACTAGATTATTTCAAAGGTCCCTTCCAAATCATTTTATGATGATTCTATGACATTCTTATCTGTTCCTATGACCTAAGAGACCTTTGAAAGATTAACTCAACAATAAAGCTGAAAATTATTTCTCTCATTACTGTCACACACTGCAAAGCACTGTTCAACTGAGACTAATTATTGATAATTTTGTAAAAGTATAATTCCTACAAATGTTTCATATATATAATTTTTACAACCCAAGCATACAAAATGAGGAATGACTAAGTCCCATTAAAAATCACACAGAAATTAAACATTTAAGTGTATAGTTCTCTTGTTTTTAAGTCTGGAACAAGCTGCTTTGCTATGGCCTTGCAAATTCATAGTAGAAGTTTCATCCTGTATCTCCTCAATCCCGTTCAAACTCATTTTTAAATGTTTAACATGCTGATTAAGCAAGAACAAAAATTTTGGGAGAAGCTGTACTGCATCAAAGGGGATGAACGAGTCTAGAGTGAAGCTACTTGCCTTTTGCTTTAATACTTACCCAATATATTGTAATGGGTGGCTCTGATGTATAACAATTCTACAGGTTGGACAGGTGTTGTTTTCCTCCAAATATTTCACTAGGCAGCTTCTACAGACTAGTAACAAAGACATTCATAATTAAAAAGGAATAAAAGTAGCATATAAAAGTAGCATAATACAAGTCTGTTTTTATACAGTCACAGAAATACACACTACTGAAATTTACATGAAGTTAATTTTTTTACATCATATGTGCATGATGCCTAACCTTGCAGAATACAGTTTCCAGTACCTTTCATTAATTTTCTTGGTAAAGAGAAGGGATACACTAGAATTCAGGCATCCATACCTATCGGAAACCTTCTTAATACAGCATACAACACAAAATCCCACTTTGAAATTTACTAGAACAACAATTTCTAGCAGGTCAACAACCAGCTTGCATGGATGACATTACAGACACTATTTGCCATTAAGATACTAAACAAAACATTTGCTTTAACCATGGCCACATACAGAACAAATCTGTGTGGTGGCAATGAAGCCAACACAAAAAAAAATTCCAAAGCTGGAAAGTGGATATCTGGGTGTTACTTTCATTCTAACTTTCACAGAGTACGCTAGAGCTAAACTTCCACCAGAAAAAAAAAATTACATTGGTACAGGCTGCCAATATTAGTAAAATGTCCTGGTAGGAGTTGCTAAAGTAGTCATTCATTATAAAGCTGCACATTTCAATACGCATACACAAAACCACCCATCTCTCTTTCAAAGTAAACTACTTATACTCCGCTCTCCTCTGTCCTGCCCCAAAACAGCACCCATAAAATACACTACTACATGACATCCTCACCCCCTTGAAGTTACAACTGAAAAGTGTATGGAGAAAAGAAGGGAGGTTTTCTTGAAGTGCATGTAGTTCATGTAGTTCTTGGTATTAATGCACTTATCACACAAAATGAAAGGATTTCTGTAACTACAGTGCCATCTACCCCTCAAACAAGAAGACAGTACAATTACATAAACACTCATAATAAAAGAAAAAAAAAGTAACAGTAAATGAAGCATAATAACTGCATTGTGCTTTGCATTTACACACCTAGGATAACAACACTGTTGGTGGCAGAGGTTAGACAAAGCCTCATAGCTTTGCACATTAAGCATAGATCTCACACAGCAGCTTGTTCCAGCAGAGAGCCAGAGCAGTAGATCCATTTGCAAAAGTGAAGCCAAACCCCATTCCTACCAAGTCAATAAAAGCAGAATCTGACAGAGGAATCAGGAACAGTATCCTGGAAAGAGTATAGAGATGTTGCTCACTTGTGTAGGGGGGTCACAAAGGCCAAATCACAGCTGAAGCTGAACTTGGCAAGGGACATAAAGAATTATAAGGGCTCCTATAAGTATGTCAAAAAAAGAAGGTCAAAGAACATGTATCCCCCAAATAAACATGACTAGCAAACCAGTACCAATGGACCAGAAGAAGGCTGAGGTTCTCCATTTTTCTGCCTCAGTCTTCTCTAGCAATTTCTCTCGCATAGCTGAACCGCAAAGGAGGCACTGGGGGAGTAAAGTCCCTTCCACTGCACGAGAAGATCAGAGTCATGAACATCCGGGAACCTGAATACACACAAGTCTCTGGGACCTGATGAGATGTGTCCCAGGGTCTTGAACTGGCTGATGTAGCTGCCAAGCCACTCGCAGTGATCGTCCTGACCGTCAGGTGAAATCCCCACTGACTAGAAAAAGGGAAACATTGCCTCCACTTTTAGGAAGTGGTAGAAAGGGAGAAACCTGGAAACCACCAACCTGTCAGCCTTAACTCCGTGCCTGGGAAGATCATGTAGCAGATCCTCCTAGAAGCTGTGCTAAGATGCATGGAGGACAGGGAGGCGACTCCAGACAGCCAGCACAGCTTCACCAAGGGCTCCAAGCAACTTGATGCAGCTGAAGATGCATCATTGCAATGGTGATGCATTAGGTGACTCTTACAGGTCCCTTCCAACTAAAACCATTCTGTGATATCTAAAGCATCATGCCATGTCAGTACATCTTCCACCTTGGACTAGGCATACACTAACTTCTCCTAAAATTACCTGGTCACAAGTTGGCTAATGTTCTGGCAGGTTTCAGTCTGAGCACATCATCCAAATAAATGCAACTAGACGGCATACAAAGAGTGCTGCAGCCATCTAGATTCTTTTTTTCTGGGGTCAGTTTGGGATTAATAAACTCTCCTGAAACTGGAAGTCTTTGGACTAATGGACAGACAACATGGAAATCATTCTATGGTCTGAAACAATATTATTACTAGGATTTTCCATTACCTTGGTTTTCCAATATTTCTGATCTCTGTTTACCCAGATATGTGGGCACTGACTGTGGGCATGAACTGAGCTGTACATTTTCTGATTTCTTAAAACACATCGGAGAGCTTTCATCAAAACGGGAACTGGCAAGGCTAATGCTCACTTTTTATTTGAACAGTTTCACTTTTCTCGACTTTTTTCATTTCTGTATCTAGTTCAAGTCGACTTTTTATCATTCTAATGAATCCAGAAGACGACACCTTTCATAATGTGAGGTTTTCCCTTTCATAACATAGAAGGACAGCTTTCATATGTAAACATTAACAAAACTGACATTACAAACACAAAGTTTAACAAGACCTGCATATACCATTTAACCAAGAATATTAATCAAGGAACAGATACAAACTAAAAAAAGACTTAAGACTGAGTTACTACTAACGAAGTTTTTAGCAACTGACTTACAGGCCTACCTGTCACCAACAAACTAAAACCACAGCAGAGCAACAAGTAGGGAAGAAAGCAAAACCACTTTGTCTTCTCCTGAATTAAGTTTTACAAAAATTCGCCCTTCTCCTCCAGAGGACTGGCCTTGGTCCTCTAAATTACTTTCACCAAAGCACTCAAGAACTTCATCTACTACTGAAGTGTCTTTGAATGGCTGAAGATCAGGAGATTAGAGAAAAATGGAAAAGGTAAGAAGAATATGCAGTTCTGCAGTGATGCCTTAGAATTTTAGCTTTTGTATTTTTTAAATCCTGTACTGCTTTAGGGTATAACTCTAAACTCCATATACAGCGTGAGTTACTCTCTTCACACGTTGGTCAGACAAACCAATCCCTCTAGGCCTGAAACTCAAGGACATCCTATTGCCTCAGGCCCCGGAAAGTATAAACAAAAGTGAATGGGGGGGCGCAAACTGGGGGTACATGACTTCATTACCTGAGGCTGTAATTGGAGGATTAACCCCTGATATGTAAATGGACCAAACTTACAATTGTCTGAAGAACTTGTGACCATCATCCATCTTGGGCGTAGCCTCTGGCAGGCTTCTGACTGCCCAAGGTGCACCTATTGAAGGCCTTTAATAAATACCTGCTTTTATTCTCTTAATCTTGTCTAGCCTCTGTTCTAGGTAGCCACTCCAAGGCATCAACAGAATGAATATTCCAAGGTATAATTTAGAAGAGAATTCACTATCTCAACCAACAGGGTAATTTCATTATAGATTTTGCAAGGATGCTTTTCAGGAACATACATTATTAGCATTATCTTATACAATACAAACAATGCAAACGTGTATGAAGTTTTGTTAAAAAGATAGGACCCTGTGCCTTTTCTCACAAAACTAATTCTACAGGGCACACAGTGAAGTAGCATCCATAAAATATAAACTGTCAAAATAAGGGAGACACAAGCCAAAAAAAACCCCAGAAAAAGCAGCAGGAAAAGGTAGTGAGGTGCATTCTCTGGCTTTTGAAGCAAGCACTGCAGCACTGTGGCTTAATCTACATATTTCCTCCATAAGCAAATATAAGAGATGGTGCAGATGGTATCAGCTGAGGGGTATTTGTGGGGTTTTATTTTTAAAGAGCAATGAAAAATGACCCTCTCTCTAGCTCTTTGTCAGCCATGTTAACTTGTTACTCATCTTATATACAATCTTCTTACTAGCAGCAGCAAAGAAGTTTGGGCAAAACTAAGTAGAAGTCTAGCTCTGATACAAAACAAATGCAGAAGGGACACAACACTGATTACTGTGTCCAGCTCTGGGGTTCCCAATATAAGAAGGACATGGACCCATTGAAGCAAGTCCAGAGGAGGGCGATGAAGTTGATCACAGACCTGGAGCAGCTCTCCCAAGAAGAGAGGCTGAGAGAGTTGGGGTTGTTCAGCCTGGAGAACACAAGGCTTTGGAGAGACCTTAAAGCAGCCTTCCAACAGCTGAAGGGCACTACAAGAGAGATGGAGAGGGACTTTGTACAGGGGCATTTACTGACAGGACAAGGGGGAATGGCTTCAAACTGAAGGACGATAGGTTCAGATTAGGTATTAGAAAGAAATTCTTTACTGTGAGGGTAACTGGCACAGGTTGCCCAATGAAGTTATGGATGTCCTATCCCTGGAAGCATTTAAGGCCAGGTTATATGGGGCTTTGAGCAACCTGATCCAGTAGATGCTGACCCTGCCCATGGCCAAGGGATTGGATCTAGATTCTAGTTTCTGTGGTTCTTGGAATCATAGAACAAACCATTCTCTGATCCTAGATTCTATGAGGATATCCAAAACTACATGAAGTGTGACAAGTGCAACAAATTCATCAAGGCTGATAAACAGAGCTTCTAAATGGAATGTAACAAAAAACATAATCACTGAAAAATCATGAGCATTGCCTTTCCCCTTTGCCAGATATATTAGGTGAAGAAGTCTGCTGACACTTTCATTTTATGATGAAGACACAGTCACCAAATAATTGCCTTCCAAGAAAATTTAGGACTAAGTCATCAAGCTAATTAAAAAACATACTAGCTTTATCAGAATAAACATAAATATAGTGACTGAATAATTTTTAAAAATGGGATGCATTGCAAGGTTCTAAGTCATCCTTCGCTTCCATGTAAGCAGAAATTTACTAAGTAACTTAACAACAACTACTTGAGCACAGTATTTTGGAATGCAAGCTTATTTCTAAGCTGGTACAATAAAACATACTTATTCTTTATCAATAAACCACTCTGCTTTCTGCAGAGCAACAGGAGAGAAAGAGACATCTGAAAGGCTCCAGGTGGAGAACATATGCTACATCAACTGTCACAGAAGAGATAACTAGGCATTCCACATTCCTTTAGCAGGAAGACAGACTGCATTCTTGAATATTTACATTACCACTAATTGTACATGGCTTCAAGTTTATACAGTACAGCTTTAATGTTCCCTTCATTTGCTTGGTTAAAAAAGCAAATCACCTGTTAAAGAAAAGCAGTTTAGTAAAGCACATGCTATTTTGGCTAATGCACAATAGATATTTTAAATTTCAACTGAAAACCATTACAACATGTTGCATATCAAGTTAAAAAAAAACAAAACAAAACAAAGAACAAACAAACCAACCAACCAAACAAAAAACCAACCAACCAACCAAAAAACCCCCCCAAAACCAAACCAGCAACTTTTAACTTAATTATATTTCTACTTACAAGTATGCAAGCATTCTGTTACAGTAGTAGCATCAATCAGGTATCCATTGCACAGACGACAGGTTATATGGGCATTAATGTCCCAAAGCTTAATCTTTCTTGTTAACATCTTTGGTGTCTGTGGAAGAGACATATCATAAAGTAACACAGCTGTAGTCATTCGGGAATACATGATTAACTAGTATTAACCCAGCTTTAGACTTTCATACAACATACACGGATGTGCACGCACAGTGGCAACACTAACTTTTATGTCACTTCACCGAAACTAAACAATCTAAACCCCACATTATTTTGCAAGTCAGTACTGCAAGAGCATAGAAAACAGCCCTTCTAGTATGCTACTAAGAAGTTCCTTTACCAACTAGGGGACTCAGACTTAAGGTGAAACGCTACTATCCTGGTAAGTTGAGTCATCATATTCAGTCTAGTAATCCTGGAAAACTCACAAAAAACAGAGGGAGAAAATCCTCAAAGTAATTTCAGATTCAAAAGTTGTTTTGGCAATTGAAAAGTCAAAGCAACTGTTAGGTTTAACCATGCTCTTAAGTGTTTGCCTTGTGTCACTATATTAAAGCGTAACTTTGAATGTCTCTCAATAATGGGGCTGTAAAGTAAACCTTCTGAAATCCCTTTTATTTAAACACAAGTTAACTAAAGACTACATTACAGATTAAAATAATTTCACTGGCAGAGCTGCAGTTTGTTGTGCTAAAACTTGAACTAGACATTTTTCACTTCTTCTGAGAATGGGATAGCATAAGCACGTTTAAAAGGAAAAAAAGATTAGAAATCAAAAATGGAAAAGCTCATCTAGTTTTTTTTTGCAGCAACTCCAGTTGCTTAAAGAGAAAACACCACACAAAGCCCATGCCTAAACAAATAAATTATCTTTTAAACACAGCTGTATTATGTTTTTCAAAATATTTTAAAAACTGTACTATTACCAGAACTTGACAGCATTCTAGTTAATTAACAGAGCAGGCTCTACTTGCTTACAACCTACTACATTTGGTTCTCACACTGCAGAAGTCACCAAATTACACTGTTTTCCCTTAAAGTGATTTTACTGTCCCTGGCTCATAAATACTGGTTTTCACCTAGCTTAGTTTGGAAAACATTTCAGAATTTGAATGGTGACACATGTTCCCCAAGTTTCACATAAAAATATCGCAACAAGGTTGTTTGATGTTTAATTCTGTCATCTTTTTTTCTCCTATGTTCAATGAAGTCATATGAAGAAAAAAGAGCTATCAAAAGGCAAACAGCCACACCAATCTGAACTATTCCAGTGCAGAGGAGTACCATATGTTCCACTATAAACTATGGTAAAACATATCCAACACCCCCCCACTCAAATCTGCACTGTCCTATACAGAAAGGACTAGGGAAACTTTCAGTTCTAATGGTTAAGAAGTAAACGATGGGGGAAAAAAATCAAACTTATTTTACAGTATTTGAGATTTAGTTATAAATCTAGTGACCTCCCATTACAGAAGAATGAAAGACCATCTTGGTTATGCAGTAGACAAAATAGGTCAGAATCTATACTCAGAAACGGGATTACTTTTCTAAATTGTAGAATTATTTTTAACCCTCTGAAAACCAGACACACATTAAATCCTTGCAAGTTAGTGCATGAGGTCATCAATTAAAAGCTACTACATGAGGTATGTAGGTTTCTGTGGTGCCAAGGAAGAGCTATTCAACATCACTCTTCAAGAAGAGCTCAAGGGATGGCATCAATCCACCAGTTAAACAGAAAGCGAGCACGCTACAAAACACAGTTCATGATGGACAAAAGAGAAATTAGCCTACACAGATCCTGAAAAAGGCAGTATCAGTACAAGTCTAGTTAGTTACTTGTCTAGGCAGGAATTCAAAAGAAGGTGCTCAGGATCACCACAGACAGAATCCAAGCTCTACTAAGGAAGAACAGCCAAAGATTTTACAGTGAAATCTGACGCAAAGAAGTTGTTCCTTTTCTAAAAAAAAAAAATTACAATTTTTCCTCACTACAGTAGAGATAAACACTGCCACTAGAAGAACCATCAACAAATAAAAAAAAGTTCAGATGGGGTATAATATTATGAGAACAGTGACTGAACCATACAACAAAGGCAAAAATAATACAAAATAGTAATAAAGCCCATTGTGCTGGCGGGGTGGGGGGAGGCAGGAGGGGAAGGGGTAGGACAAAGAAAAAAGAGGATAGCAAGAACAATACACACTTTGCCAACTTAATAGGAAAAAAATCATACACATTTTGGCACTGGAAAAATGAATATCTTCTAGAGTATCAAGCGCAAGCCTATCAAATCAACCTTATGAAAATTTCACACACCTCTCAAGGAGGACAGAAAGTCTCTCTCAGGAAATGTTTAAAGAACTGAAAACAAGAACTACTGAAGAAGCAAGAGAAACTAACAAGTCTTTCCAGGGCAGTAGACACCTCAGTTTCAAACGGTGGAAAAACCTACAGTAGGAGATTTCTCCAGAAGGCCTGTCCCACGCTGCTTTCCTGCAGCTACTAAAACAGGAAAAGGATCTCTTCTCTGCTCATGCAGAGATTCAGACACGGTTGCTTCAACACACCTTGAACCTCAAATAAACAATTCAACTTTTAAGGTCTGTAAGCAAGCTGTCAGTGTCAGACTTTATTGAAACCTGCGTTTTGTGCAATGGTGACCCATGTGCTCTAGTCTTGGGAAAAAGAAGAATATTAGAATGCCTCTCCTGCTTTTCAAAACAGTTAACCTGTTACAACAAGAGGACTCACTAAAAATTAAAAAATTAATAAAAATAAAATTTAAAAAAGGCCAGATCACTTTTTATTTATTTAGAAAGGTAGAGAGAAGCTCACAAAAAAATGGCATATTACCAAGATGTCAGTTCAGTCAGATAACATAAATACTCAGACTTTGTAGAAAACTTGAATTGCTTCCTAGAGGGAAACAGAAAAAAAATTTTAGCAGAACTAATGACACACAGAAAGAAAATATAGAGACACTAATGTTACAGCCTCATATAAGAAATTAAATTCACTAATCATAGCAACTAATTAAAAACATAAAGTAATTCCACATTATGTAAAGTAATTCCACATTTATTACCCGCCTGCTCTGCATCACTTCAGAGGGAAGTAAATAACATTATTGCAGATTTCATCATCAACTATTTTTTTTCTCATTATTATTGCATTTGAAAATGATACACAGTCATACTACGAAACACAAAGCTAAGCTACCACTCACAATGCTTAAGAAGAAACTCTCCATGTGGATAGGTAGCTAATACAGGATGTCTTTCATGTTCCTGTCTGGAATACATGAACTATCAGCTCAGAAGGGGTACTAGTCTATTTGAACCACACATCTACTCTTGCGGAGGCGTCCCAAAATACCCATGTTTCTACAGCCTACCACCAAACAAAAATTAAGCACCACTTTTATCACATAAGACAGCCAAGTTATTACCACCCCACCAAAAAACCTCACAACCAAACACATATTTTAAATAACCATATAAAATCTGAAGGTACACTGCTGCAGGAGAAAAAGTGTGCATTAGATCTGGAGATTAGAAGCAAGCAGAAGGTACAAAATATTCCCAAGACATTAATGCTGACAAGCATATCATAATTGATATGCCAAGTCCTATTTCTACGTCATCTTAACCCCAGCTTGTTATAAAGACTACCTGTTATTTTAAGAGTACAGAAATGAATTTAAATGGTATTTCTCAAATATTTAAGACTTTTATATCAGTCTAATCACTCTGAAAATTTCAGTTTATTTGAATTTATCAAACACGCAAATATTGAATTTATCAAAGAAGCAACAGAAGACCAAGTTAGTTTTTTTTAACAGCTGAGCTCCCATGGATGCAAGACGACATGTCTCTTGATAAAATCTCAGTGTCCTTCAGAAATCTCAACATCTGTTTTTGTTATTTAGGTAGACTCCCAAAGAGCTACTTTCAGCATATCAACATGCAGTAACATAAAAGAAGCTAAGCATGTTTGCCAGGTGCTGGATTCCTTTGAAGAATTCTGAATGAAGCGACATCCTTCTGCATAGGCTACTGGTACCTTCTGCACATGCAATTAATCCATGTCAGTAATCTCATACAAACTGGAACTAAACAGCAAGACTACACATCCAAAACATGAAGTTTGACTAAGAATCACACAAGCTATTTTTCTACTTTCTAGACAAATCCAGGTCTCCCTTAAACACATTCCCTTTGAAAAAGGGATATTTTTTCAAATCTGAGTTGCAGGTGATCTCTTTCACAGAACTCATCTTCCCATCTCTCAAACTGAAGAGAGAATGAAAGACTATGCTGAAAAGAAAGCTAAAAATGAATTCACATACCTCCAAAACATGTAATCCAACCTTAAAAACAAAAACCACAGAAGTCTAAAAGTCCATATCTAAACACACATTCCCAAGAAACTGTGCAGCTTAAAAGCACAGACAGATATCTGGATAACACGCTGAACCACTTGGTCCGACCTCAGTTTACTCTGCTTTGAGCAGCTGGATTACATAGAATATCCTGAGTTGGAAGAGACCTACAGAATCGTCGAGTCCAAATCCTGGCCCTGCACAGGACACCCCTAAGAATCATACCATGTGCCTGAGAGCATTGTCCAAATGCTTCTTAAGCTCTGTCAGGCTTGGTGCTGTGACAACTTCTCTGGAGAGCCTGTTCTAGTGCCCACCCACTCTCTGGGTGAAGAACCTTTCCCCAGTACCTAACCTAAATCTCCCCCTAAATCTCCAATTCCCTCAGGTAACCAGCTCACATGATGGACATGATCTCTTGATGTCTTTTCTAACCTGAATTATCATATAATCGTATGAATTTACTACACTATCGCATCACCTTTGCCTATGCATGTAACAAACAAGCTAAAGTTCTTACTATATTGACTGATCTCAAGCCGCTGATGACTGTTACACAGCCATAATCACAGAGACACCAACTCAATGAAGTTAGCATGAGCTCAACATCTAAATCTGGCTGCTGTAAAAAGAAAACACACAGAATCAGGTTGATGTTAAAGTCACACACACCAGCTCGAAGCAGTAATAGGAGATGGTAAGTTTACTTTTCCAAAGCACAACCTAGGCTGATACCTTCTTGCCTAAAAATATTTTTTAAAAAATCAGAACAGAAAACATATCTCCCAATTGACACTTATTTTTTTACAGGGATTCACTAGACTGTGCAGCATTTAGTAAGAATAGCAAGCCTCTAAGAGAGACTATTTGCATTCGCCTTACTTTGTAATGTGAACCAACAATCACTGTAGAAGATGCATGCTCAAGAGCATCTGAATCTTTCACAGGATCACAGTCAAGTTCAGAAGCAAAAGTTTCAGAGAAAGCTACCATTCTATATAAAAACAGGCAAATTCAGAGGACAGACCAGATTCTGAACATTTACAACATCATTTTCCAAACCTAATAGCTCATTTGAACACTGCGAACATCAGCCTCCCACTAAACCCCCACGGCAGTTAGCAGACAACAGAAAATACCATACCTTAATTTAGTTTTTAGAAAGCCAAAGCCAAGAAAGGCAAATCTCTGTAACACAGAAATTCTTTAGTTCTTCTAAATTAAATTGTTAGTTCTTCTGAGATTTACCTGCTCAAATAGTAACCTACGACAGCAAGCAATCTCAAACTTCAAGAACTGTAGATAACTTTGAAACTTTCAATCCACTGACTGAACTGTGACATTCGATTAAAAAAATTTAAAGAGTCCTGTTTTTTACTGAGTCAACAAATGAACACCAGTGCTAAAGCATGGTTCTTCTCCCTCAAAACTATGTTGCTGGAATAGTAAGAAGTCAGTCCTCAGTTCCATAATCACAAAACTTTTCTCAACTCACCAACCAACCAAGAAACAAAAATAAAACCCAAAACAAACAAACAAACCACACAAAAAAAACCCCAACAACAACAGAAAAACCAAAACCCAAACCAAACAAAAAAACCACAAAAACCCACCCAAAAAAGGCACACAGAACAAAACACACCAACCTGAGCCTCAACTGTTTTTACAGGAAATGTAAAATTCAAAAAAAGTGTTCCTTCAGTATTTTACACAGATTCATAGGATAATGTTATGGATATCATGGAGTAATGTCTCCAAGCTCTCTAATCCAACCTTGCACCCAAAGCAGGCCCACTTAAATCGAGTTACTGTGGACTATTCCGGTTTCACTCAGAAAACGTTCAACAATGAAGATTCCACAGCCTCTACGGGCAACCTGTTCAAGGGCCTGACCACCCTCACTGGCAAAAAATGCCCCTGCTGTCTCACAGGAAATCTCCTGCATTGCAGCTTGGGTACGATGCCTCTCATCCTACAAGTGGGCACCTCCAAGAGCAGTGCAGCACCCTCATCTTGATTTCTGTGCACAGGTTGTATTGAAAATAGCAATAACATCTTCCCTAATTCTTAGGATCACTTTCTTCAGGACTTTTGCAAACACCGCATAAAATAGAGCAACACCAAAATCTTAGTCAATAGTTGAAGAGCCACTTTTAACCCAAGTTGTTAGTACTTCATCCTGGTTATTATTTTGGAGTCAGAACAGAACTAATCAGCACTGTTCTGCTTTAGAGAAATAGGAAACCCTCTGAAGTACCTAAAAAGAATTGAGAGATCCTGTTTAAAAAAGTTAAGAAAAGAAAATACTCACTGAGACCAATCTTTATCTTACAAAGACAAAGCCTAATTTTCTAACATATGCCACCACATCTGCTTGAAATGGATGGGAGACCTGGTAGAAGAATTCAATTTTGAAGAGACTGTTTTCTTAACAGCTGCCAAGCAATGAATTATTCAGAAACAATATACCAACAATGGAGAGAGAAAAGACACTTTCTTTCAATGCTGGAACATGAAACCCCAAACAAACACAGAAAATGTTCCAAACATTCAGCTAACATGAAAAAAAGATCATTTGCAAAAAGATTAGTATTTCTTCATCTTGGTTCCAGCTGACATTATTTTAAACCACACTGTTGGCACGTTGTCAGCCTCTCACTGTCTGGAAGTCTTACAACACATGAAAAAGGGAGTGAGGACATTTACAAAAGCATTTGGACTATATTCCCAGTTTAAAAAACAAGCAAACAAATGAACCCACACACACACAGAGTCAGGAGAGGCTGGAAGGGGATATGCATATTTCAGAAAGTGAACTCGTTTTGTTTGTGCTTCATCCACTAAGGCAACATTCTCTTAAGATGATCAAGCAAAAAGTTAAGCAACATATTACAGGCCTCTCTACTAAAATTGCGTCACCAATAAGACAAGCCTGCATATCTCTGTACAAGCTTTCACATTTCAGAGAGATGTCAGCACTGAAACTATCATTCATGCAAGATTACAGAAAGGATCAGCAGAGGGACTCCTCAGAAGTACAGCCTTATCATTTATAGAGACACCAGTCCAGAACATTTTGGCCTACATGAGGCATACCTCTTAAAACAGCATTTCTTTTCAGAGTCTGCCATCCAGAGACCTGAAAAGACAGAAAAATAGTCTGAAAGTTAACATCCAAAAATCCTCAAAATACAGTTGCCACAAAGAAATACTCGGCTCACTAAATTCACCTAAGTATTTAGGTATCTCTATTAATTTAATGTAACAGTCGGGCAGAAGCACTTGTAAGCAAGAAAAGGGGGGAAAAAATTGATTCTCAGGAAAACAAAAGAAAAAAAAAGATTACCACAGTCTCCTACAAGACAAGGAAAATTGCTCAAAAAACTAAGAAGCCCTGTTACTATGTGATGGAAAATAAAAAGAAATTAATTATCTTCAAAGAAGACAGGGAAAATAACCAAATAAATAAGCAGAAACCTTGAACCACAACCTATGGACTAGAAAGTCTGTAAGAAAAGAAAATATTTCGAATTGAAGATGCACATTTAGATGAGCAGCACTCTCAGTTTTCAAGCTATGTTTTCAAGTAATCGGCTCTTTGAATCTTAATCTCCCAAAATAGTTTCAAGGAAATAATTAATATTTCCAGAATCTCTAGGTATTTGCCAGAAAAAAACCCTAGATTAAAAAAAATAATAAAAAAGAAGACCTTTATTCTCTGGCTAAAGGTGATATAATCTCACATGAATAGGTAAGTTTGACAGAATAAGCAATTTTTCTTATTGATTCACACCGGGAAGACTCAGCTGTTACAGAGACAGGTAAAGAGTGCTACTGGTTCCATTTTCCTGCTCCAAAAACTCAAAAGCATAGCCTGTAGTTACTGATTTTGCTGTTATATTGCTAAGGGAATTATGAAAACAATGACAAAACAGGATATTAATGATAGCACGTGACAAAAACTTCAGAACAATGCCAATAAAAATCTCTTTGCAGCTCTACCATGAACTTCTTTGACTGAATTCAAAGTAAAAAACTACTATTGACTGAAAGCAATGCAGAGTTGCAGGAGATGCTCTTTTGTTGGAACCCACAAAAAAAAAATCCCCATTGAGGACAGAAAGCCTGTCATATAGTAGAATAAAACCCGTAAGACCTTGTCATCTAAAATATCTATTTCTACAGCAAAATGTGGAGAACAGAGCAGTGACACTGCTTCTAAAGAAACTAGCTCAGAGGCTTATTATCACTCCAAAAGCACACCACAATATAAACTCTAGTAAGTCTTTCAAAAGGACTTGTCATGCATCTTCCCTCACTGCTGCTGGAAGAGGACAAGGTTACACTTTGGTTCATCTGGAAGAAGGAAGTGACACTCAATTTGTGAGGAAAAAACCAACAACAAATTGGTCCTAAATCATCACCATATTCTTCCTGTTCTAGTTACAGGGTGATAGTGATGACTATGAAAGCTAAAGACAGGGAAATTCAATTCCTCTTTAGATCTAGATGGTTGCTGGAGACTGGGAAAGTGGATCATTCTACTGATCCTGTAGTAAGTTAGAGGTGAGTACTAATATTTTCTTTAAAGGATTTCTCAAGCGCTGTGGTTGCTCTTAACAACTTGTCAGATTATCAAACTGTAACTGTTCTTTGAACCACCTAGCTTTGTAAGGCAAAACAGGAAGTCATTCTCACCAGGTACAAATCCAGAACTTAAGTGAATGCCAAATTTACAAACCATTACAACTTTGCTCTATTTTAACAAGATAAGCATACATATGTTTCTTTTGCTGAAACATAGCACAATAAAGTTACTTCATTAAAAAGCAGAAGTGTAATGCTCAAAGTGGAGAAAGCCTAAGAAAAACAGGTAAGTGTAACAAATAATAACAATTTTGCTGAATAATTACTGAAAGGTACTGAAGTCATACAGCACTGAAGGCTGAATGGCAACAGTACTGAAGCAGCAGGTGTACCTCAATTCATAAGGACAGTGTATTCAAGGTGAAAGTCACAGCTCTAAGAACAAAGCATTACAACAATGGAACTTTGTTCAGATCCAAAACTCAGTATGGAAAAGAAAATTTTCAAATCTGATGCTTATGATCGTGTGGCTTACATCAGGCATAAGCATCTCACTTTTGCTACTAGCTGCACACTGGTAAAACTCAGTAGACAAACCTAGATTTTCAATGAGCTGAATTAAAGTGCAGAAAAAAAATACAGCCCTTGCTACGGCAATCAGTTTCATTATTCTCAAAGCTGACCAATAAATATCGATAAATTAACATTTTAAATATTAATTTAAATATTAACATTAAATCCTTAAGTACTATTATATATGTTCAATTTTAATAGCTGTTTCTATCTAATTCCACAAGCTATACTAGCTGAACAGGCCTGCAAACACCTTATTGCATAAAGACAGAATTTAAAAATGGCTCCTGATATTGTGAACACTACCATCTAATGAGAGAACTAATGCAATTAGTTATTAGAACTAAGTCTAATTCACATTTCCATCACAATGCAAGTAAAGTGTTGTATGGTCATGAGGTCAGAGATTATGAAGAAATACATGCACAGAATCTGTCTTCTTCAACTAGCTGGATTAAAACAAAAAGAGTCTGTTATTCTACTCGGTTGCAATAGAAAGATAGAAGTTGTTAATGACTGAACAGACAGATCTCTGTTCCATAAGGAAATTTATTTAAAAGTAACTTATTGGAATAATATGCTGACCTGCAACAGAAGAAGAAGAACAGCTAAATGAAATTAATTAAAAAGCCTCACCAGTTTAAAATAAAGTACCTTCCTCTTTTGCAAGTTCTTCCATTGCAGGGCAAGAGACTTATCAGTCAGAAATTTACTTCAAGAGAACTGGAGACACAGTCAGAGTCCTAGTTTAACTGCTAGCAATGTCAATACAGCTTGTACAGCGTTCTAAAGAAGGATGAAGATACTACCTCAGGTAAGCAAGTTAAGATGCAGGACATGATTTCAACAGATGGAAGGACAAAGAAAACAGCATTGTGGTTGCTTTGGCTTCAGATACTAAAGTTGTTTATTTCAACTGTTGTCAGACGTATGTTGTTGAACTTTTACTTGGAAACAATATATAAGCCACTTATAAAAGACAGTGACTTCAAATATTAGCAGTGAGAAGTGCGTGCTGGGTTTAGCAAAATGCAATAACAGATGATAATTTGTCTTTCAAATTGAGTATTAAAATATTGTAAGCTCCGATAAAACTCTTTCATGTCATGTTTGTAAAGCACTGTTTCATAAAAGAAACTACTAGAAACAAACCTTTCCGTTGAGCAGAATTAAGATTTCAATTTGCTGTAGCAAGCCTAGTTATGAGTACATGTACAGCTTTTTATTACTTAATTCAACAGAATAATTACACTCTAAGGCAGCAAATATATACATGTGCTCCTTTTAGTATCATGCCAGCAATTTCTCACATCTCAGTGCAATTCCACACAAGTAGTTTTTCTCATTCCTAGGGATGTACTAACACCACCAGATGGCACAAGTACTCTACCTTCAATAAAGCAGGTAGCTGTATCTTAATAACTGAACACAGAGAAAAACAGGACTGCCCTGAAACAGAAAAAAAGGAAATTAAAACAACACATTCACCAGCAGTCTCACCATGGAGACTTCCAGATCCTGCTCTGTCCCTGGCAGCCATCCAGACTCACTTGGTCACCCCAACAGCCAGTTCCTCCCGTCTGCCCCTTACAGACACACACACCTGTCCATGCTGGTGAGCTTGGGTCATTTGTCAGTAGCACTTTACTGTAATTGCTGGCACTATGGACTATGGATTCAGCCAAACCCAACACTAGACCACGTCCCTTAGTGCCACATCTACACATCTTTTAAGTACTTTCAGGGTTCCAACAGTGCCCTGGACAGCCTGGTTTGATGCCTGACCATTATTTCAGCACAGAAATTTTTCCTAATATCCAATCTAAACCTCACCTGGCATAGTTTGAGGCCACTTCCTCTTCTTGTATCACTTGCTTCCTGGAAGAAGACACTGACCCCCACCTGGCCACAGCCTCCTCTCAGGTGAAGAGTGAGAAGGTCTCCCTGAGCCTCCTCTTCTGTAGACTAAACAACCTCAGCTCCCTCAGCTGCTCCTCATAGGACTTATGCTCCAGACCCTTCACCAGCAGTTCCACTGCCCTTCTCAGCACTCGCTCCAGCACCTCAAGGTTCTTTTTGAAGTGAGGGGCCCAGAACTGGACACAGAACTTGAGGTGCGGCCTCACCAGTGCTGAGTACAGGGGGACAATCCCTGCCCTGGTCCTGCTGGCCACACTGTTGCTGATCCAGGCCAGGATGCCATTGGCCTTCTTGGCCACCTGGGCACACTGCTGCCTCATGTTCAGCCGCTGTCAACCAGCGTCCCCAGGTCCTTTTCTGCCGGAAAGCTTTCCAGCCACACTGTCCCCAACCTGCAGCACTGCAAGGGGTTGTTGTGGGCCAAGGGCAGGGCATGGCACTGGGCCTTGTTGAGTCTCATACCACTGGCCTCATCATCAACCCATCCTGTCCAGAAAACCCTGTAGAGCCATCCTGCCCTCCAGGAAATCAACACTCCCACCCAATTTGGTGTCATCTGCAGGCTGACTGAAGTAGCACTTGATCCCCTAGTACAGGTTGTTGATAAAAACATTAAACAGAACTGGCCCCAGTACTGAGCCCTTGGGAACACCACCTGGGACCAACTGCCAGCTGGATTTAATGCCATTTCCCACAGTCTCTAGGCTTGGCCATCCAGACAGCTTTTTATCCAGCAAAGAGTGCACTTGTCCAAGCCATGAGCAGCCAGTTTCTACAGAAGACTGGGGGAAACGGTGCCAAAGGTTCTACTAAAGTTCATATTAACAAGATGAGCCTTTCCCGCTTTCACTAAGCAGGTCACCTTGTCACTGAAGGAGATCAGGTCAGTCAATCAAGATTAAAAACTAGGTCAATACAAGGCCTATATAAAAGTTAACAGAATGCACTTACCTTTCATGAAGTGACTAGGAAGAAAATTACCGTGCCTTCTTACTGCAAGATAACATCCACACCTATTTTGTTTTTACATATCCCAATACTTGGGAAGGACAAGGTGGGTGGGGATGCTGGGACATTTCACTGTTCCTTAATAAACCAAGAACTTTCTTTAGCAGGTATAACTTTGTAAGACACAGGAAAGCTACAGATTTCTTCCCAGTAAGTCGTATTATTGCACGCTTGTGTCAGAGGTACTGCTTCCAAGAACACTGCTTATACAAAACATATTCACAAAGCCTGAGAACACAACAAAGCAAAAGGGAAGGTGATAGAAGAAAAATCTGAGCAGTACCAAAACCTCTAGACTATCACATTTTTCTCCCTGAAATACTCCCCAAGTCTAAGTTTATTTGTTTCAAGCACAGTTTAGATGAAATCACAAAAGGGTAAAAAAAACCCCAAAAAACCAACCAAGGACAAAACCCCCACCTTATTTTGCACACAGCAAGAAAAAGCATCCTTGAGACAG
Source organism: Melanocharis versteri (assembly GCA_013397845.1). Taxonomy (NCBI): domain Eukaryota; kingdom Metazoa; phylum Chordata; class Aves; order Passeriformes; family Melanocharitidae; genus Melanocharis; species Melanocharis versteri. The sequence continues at coordinate 714,212 of VZTG01001869.1, read as the reverse complement.
ACATATTAAAATTTCTAATTTATACAAGAGCATTACTGTTGCCACAAGAATACTGGAGAAAATTTTTTAAAAAACTAAAGCTTATGATCCTAGTTTTAAAGTGACGGTGTGAGCTGGTAACTGAAAAGGCTGTTTAAATTTTGTTGATTTGGTTTTTTTTCATCTCTAGTCTTGGTTCTGGAACTAAACAAATGAGTGACGTGTTTTTTTATTCCCTCCCTGCAACCACCCAGCAACCCAAATAAGCTCTATCTGAATACTTCCGTAGTAAAATTTCCTATACATAGAAGGGTAACTTGATCTTCAATACCGCTACCCAAGGGACGGATACAGTGATGTGTAGCTTTATGCTAGACAGATTTTTAGGCTAGAAATTCTTACTATTCACTAGCTGATTCACATTTCACATTCATGATCAAAAGACAAAGAGCTGACAAGTCAACCAAAGCACAAATATTTCTAATTACAATATATTTCTAATTAAGTTTGCCATATTATTTTAGAGAACTTTGATCATGATTAATGATAACGTCAGCTATCAGGTAATACAAAACAAAGTCTTCAATATCACACGACTTCCATGACAACATCCTTGAAAATGATCATGTAGTATTTATTTCTTTAATCTATTACACTCAGGAGAACTTGGCTCTTGTTTTGAGGAGACTTGACTAACTGGTTAAAGAGAAACTACCTGGGGTGTATTCACACCATTACTAACAGTTGCATTAAGGTGGCTTAAATGTTCACCCCAAAGCAAAACACATTCACTTTTACACAGATATCATTCATTTCAATGTAAAGTAAAAGACATTGACAATAGATTACATGTTAAACTGACACAAATGCTTGAGATAAAGTAGAAGCAATAATCAGGACATAGCAGCATTAAATCTACCCATCTACTCTTCGTTCACACTTCATACTTTCTTTTACGGTACAATGAGAGGCTGATCTATCTGGTACTTCTCCACCAAACACCTGTCTCTGTCCAAAGAAAATGAAACAGGCCCTGCAGTAATTTGTCAGAACAGCAAAGATGTTCAACATTTCTGTCTTACATGTCACTAGTAAAAGGCATAATGAAGAAAAGAAAGATTTCATTAAGGCAGGAGAAATAGCAATGAAGTTGAAGTCTAAGTGACTGAGTGACTCAAAACTGGGTCCCACACCCCTTCACACAAATTTTGGTAACATTTTCTGTCATTTCAATTTGAAGAGTGAAATGAGGAACATAAAACACCACCTCCTCCCAGCTGTCACAGGAATTAACTTTCTTAGAAAATTCGTAAGACATAAGTACTACTAAAATGTTGCATATATCAAAAATAAACTTAATGCCCCACACACAAAGCCATCACCACAAACAACAATAACAAGAGCCATTCAATCTCAGATTGCCAAATATCTTAAAAATCTCATTTACTAGACACGTGTTTAATACCAGGACTGAATACAATGACATTTTGATATAAGGTTTTATTTCAGTATTTTGTCTTATACATTGCTTAGATTTGGAGTCTTTATTAAAATTAATTGACTGCATTAGAGTCCTGAACAGTCAAACTACCTGTTAAATTTTAGCTAAAAATAGTTGCAAAATTGATCCACCAATGTTTTTCAGCCAAAGAGATAAATACCAAAATCATCAAAGTTAGTGTTCTTTAAATTTTCAACTGACAACAGATGCTTATAAAGCACTAAATTAAGGAAGATATATTGAAAATCAAGTAACTGTTATTCCTCTAACAAAATCAACTAAAGATAATAAATACCTATTTGTCAGAAAAATGGCAAGACTAGAGAGTTTAGACAGTATTTAACTCTACCTTAAAAACACAACATCTTCCCCTAACAATAACATAACACAACACTTCAAAGAAGAAAGACATAATCCCTGTACTGAGATTCATATTTCATTTTCAATAAATACTGAGTTTCATTAGATTCATTGTAGATTTGAATTAACAGATGCCAAGACTTAGCAGTATAAACCCCCCCCATGGACAGATGGGCAGTGCCTTCCATCCAAACATGTGAAAGCACAAGCTTCAAACATTAACAGTATCTACTGCAGCCATAATCAGGTAGAGACTAACCCAGAATGTACCATGGGCCAACTTAAATAGCCACACTCTGCCTTAAGTGCAATGTTGTAAGCCACCAGTAAAGCATCTTCTGAAATAATATTCAATTCTAGATGAACATATTAAGGAAGAATGGCATGAAATGGGACCAAGTATCAGTACACAGTGTGAGTGAAAAAAACTGTCTTTCCTATATTCACCTACCACATCCTTGCCTGAGAGGGCTGTATGACCGCTACTTACAAGATAAGGAGATAACAGAAAGAATTATATAAAATAAATACACACTGGAAAGAAACCACATGCGCAAACTATCTAAGAGCTATATTTAGGTGGGCTTTAGAAAAATGTTCCCATATATCTGTAATACTCATACTTCAGATGACGTAGAAATGTAATCAAGGCACCTTGTTTGTTTACTTAAAGACAGTGGGAAAGTGAAGTTAACTAAATGATCCAGACAGTGTTTCAGGCTCTTACAGTTCCTCTAAGAAGGAACCTTTGATACAGTAAGATCGCAGCAAACCCAGGAAAATGACAATAAACATGTTTTTTCTTCTCAGTACGCCAGCTCCAGAAAACCAAATGCAAACGATGTCATACCCTCAAATCTGGCTTGTAGCACAACCATTATTAAACCCCTCTCATAAAGAACACCTGTAACCTCTCCAAATCTTTATTATAGAAGCCCACTACAGAGTTTCGTTGCAGGACTATGTCATGAGGAAAAAAAATGAAAGTGCATTTAAAATGTACAAATGGGAATTCAACAGAGCAGAGAAATTAAGCACCCTGCTTCTCTATAGGAAGCTGGAGACAGATTTTGGCATTAGCTGCCTTCCGTTCTGAAGAGAAAAGCAAACACAGTGCAAAGAAATTCAAGACTAAGGTTTTCCTGACGTCAAGCAATGATGATTAAAAACTGCCTTATATTAATATGCATAAAGCACCAATACTAAATCAGACCTGGCATTTTAAAAGGTTCTGTTTAGGAAGAAGAGCAATAAGAGTGAAAAATAAGAGAATGGCAGATTTTTAAGGAACACATACACGCACACTAAATGCAACAACCTGGCCTACTTACTTGATTGCTTCCCACCTACCATCACAACTGTCAGCCTCAGTGTGTTATTCCCTATATCCTTCCTCCTCCACTTTTTCCACTGCCTCAACATTTCTTAGAGTCAGACAAGGGATAAATATGTATTACATCCACCCAAGACACACTGGAAGTGTTATTATGGAAGAGATCACATTCCCATAACTCATCAATAGGAAGCTTTTCAAGTGGCAACAGATGGCAAGCATTTCTTATCAGAAATAAAACATGATAATGAACATAAAGTAATACATTATATGAGAATTTTTATAGGTACTTCCAGTTTTCTTTCAATTAGAGTATTAATGTAAAAAGCTACAGTAAGTGCAGTTATAGTGCTTTAACTTGAGCTTCTAAGCTACAATACAGATTTCACTGTAAAATTATGTCTAATCTTAAAATCAGGATTCAAAATTTATTGAAACTAATCCAAAGACTGCTGCTGTTACAAAAGAAAAGGGATTAAGAAAAAAAAGAGCTGACTACTGGAAAAAACATTCATCCTAGAGAAGGAAATATTCCTCATAAAGACCATGTATTCCTGTAGCTAGCCAGAAATGTACAAAACACAAGATTAATCCAATTCTCAGAGTACTTTCAGATTGGCTAATTCTCTTTCCTATTATTTTACTGAAGTGTAATAGGATACTAAGGTTTGGAGTTTTGTTTGTTTGTTTATATAGCGGTTCACTATTTTGTCTGCAAGTAGTCATCTCAAAAGCAGCATGCTACAGTCAGTGTCCCTAAATTGTATTGGTCTTACTTATTAATATTATAAAGTTAGACTGTAAAGCTCAATAAAGGGGGAAAAAAGGTGATTTAACTCTTCAAGGTTTCCTGAATGACATTTAAAATGGCAGTAAGCACGCTACCAGAAAAATATAGGGATATTTAGTATTGTAAATTCCTATAATTTAGACATGCTTTTTCCATATCAACATTTTCTTCATCAGGCACTAGGAGGCACCTGGCTAGCCAGCCAAATTTCAGATGCAAGATACTGAGCTGCATTAGTATGAGACCCCAATCACTCGGATCAGAATTCCAAGCTTTTGAACTAGCACTGAATTTCTGTATCTTGGGAGGAAAAGTGTCTGGCAAAAGATCCGCAGTGAGCAGCAGTGTATCTGGAGACTCAGACTGAGAGCATATGAGGTGGCTCTACTGCAACAGCACAAAAACTTCTAAGTTTTCTTGTACCTGCAGCGCCAGCTGCTAAGGGAAATGTGATCCTTTCATTTTCAGCTCCAGCCTTCAGAATCATTCACTCCTTTTAATCTCTGAGACAAGTAATGTAGTGGGCAGAGCAGGAGTCAGCAGCACAAAACCAGAGGGAAAGAAAGGGCAAGACGAAAAAGTTTTGAAAACAATAAAACAACTGTAAAACTTGGTGTCTTGTACTGGTTTTGGCTGATGTGCTTGTACTCAGTATCACTGAAATTAGGGATGCGTACTTAACTATAACGTCAGCTATTACACTATTAAGCCCATTTAAGAAAGAGGATGAAATGTTATTACCAATAATTTTATGCCCTCCTTTTACACACCCCAATAGACTGAGTACCATCCCCTGGGAAAAAAGGTATTAAATATAAAGAGTCATAGGACAAAGAATTACTCTTCACAACTTTTGCACCCATCTGTTCATAGGGAGGGCACGGTTTTTAAAACTCACTTGACTGTCACATGCAAACACCTAGAGTTTGTATTTCAGCCTAGCCACCACCTTGCCCTCCACAGAAACCATTTCGACACAGTTGCTTTCACAAACAGCAAGCATTCAATGTATCTATCTGAAATCATGTCATAGTAATGCAAGCAATTTCTATTTCATTCTGGCAAGGCTCAGGCAGCTGCAGCATGAACAGAGAAGAACCACAACAGGAAAATGAGGAAACACTGCCTCAAAGCAGATGTTTTATCTGGTAATAGAAAACCTAAGAGAATCTCATGCATTTGTAATATAATCCAACTAGAAAAGATGATTTAACGCTCTCAAAGTTCTAAAATATCACAGTTATTCTTTGTCTTTATTTTGGTGGATTTTTTAAAATCAAATAGACTTACTACTGTATTTGTATTGGATAATACCTGAATGTGCACAAAGTCCTATATAGACTAGTAAAGTATACATTTAAAATACAATTTAGTTAATGAAACCTTTGCTTAGAAAAGCTTTTATAAATTACATTGCCAGTAAAATTCCTTTCAAGTAAAATATTTTGTTGCACTTTACATTAGAAAACATGTTTTCTTAACTGACATCTAGCTTGTCTTGATTAGCAGAAATTTAGAATTTCACCACTGTATTGCTCAAAGCATCTCCTAACACAGTCACATTAAAACAGTATCTTCCAGACAGGTAGTGCTGTTTCAAAGCTTAGAGATGCTTTGGGAATGACTCAGATCTGTGGATGGTCTTCTGCTGGACTGCTAAATTCAGTTATTCACAAGAAGGTTAATGGAGAACTCAAGAATGCTCAAGCAAAGAGGATGCACTGCACAGTGAAAACTGAAATTTGTTTGGCAGCAAAACACCACTAGCTTGGCTCCACAGTCTGTAAAACCACCTCCAAAACTCTTCATTTCGGTACTTTCCAGACCCTTCTTCCAATTAAAACATGCTTACTGGTTCAGACCATGAGATGCTCATGACAAGGTCTTGACACAGTCCTAAGAACAAACAAATACAAGGACACAGAAAAATATTTGTGCAACAACAGATACAGTTCTTTGCAAGACAGCTTAAATAAAAACATCTGTCTGGCCAGATTTTATTCTACTAAACATTTTCCAATTTCTGACAAAAAATCACTGATTTAATTACATTCAAATTACTCTTTGCATGCTGCTATTTCCTTTTTAGTGCTGAGGTCATTTCCAATCAACATGCATTTATGAGCATGGACAAAACTGGGAAGCAGTCTTAAGAGTGTCAAAGTTCCTTAAACTCTTAAAATACTATAAAACCAAAGCATTATTGCAGAACTGAACTTATTTTCTGTAACGAACACCACTATGACCTTCTCTAAGTAAAATCTAGCTCATTATCAGAAATCAAAATCACTGCTAGAGGCAGGAGGCTTTCGAAGAAAAGACTACACTTGAGTGCTATCCCTTATCAAGTCTTGACAAAATGTTATGGATAGATCTGTCCTACACTGGAAGAATATGTTCCAACATCCTACTTGTTGAGAATTTAGAGATGTAAACGGCAAGTCACTAAAAAAGCACTTTGTTTCACACACAGACCAGGAGACCAAGACATTCTTGACTTCCAGTAATTAAAACTGAGATCAAAACCAGCCCTGAATCTCATGAAGAAAAAAAATCTTCAGTGAGATTTTACTACCTGATTTCGTATCACTTTTTTGAATGTTTAATATCCATGCACTTCAGATAAAGTAATTTAACATCTTAACCACAGCTGAAACAGACTGTAATGTTCTTTATGAAGACCTTCGCAGAACAGATGGGCAACTCAAAATAACAAATTACTTTCAGCTGTCATTTGAACTGATGGTGTACACTTGAACTGACTGCTCTGATCCCATCCAGACCAGAAACCAGGGCCTGAAAAGTTTACCAAGAAGAAGCAAGAAGCCTTATGGACCTGTGCCATCAACTCCTCAAAATCTTTAAGCTTTGGCCATCTTTGCCTTCCTCCTTCCACTCACACATGTATGTTTTAACTTCCATTGCTGAAAAATCCTAATCATACAATAAAAACATCTAGTTACATAAAAAATTTAATGCAACTCTATAACCCCAGAAATCAATCACTTATTAACGAAGACAAGAAAAATGTGTATCCCTAGTAAGTAACTGCATGATAACCTGAATACTAGGATTTTTATATCTTTCATCGCAGATCTCTATCAGAAACAACAATTTTTTCTATCAGCTGTTTCTGAAAAAGAGAGGAAAAATCTTCATATAATGGTCATAAGACAATTCCTCTTGGTAGCTATTAAAAGGCCCTTAAAAATTCAGGTTTCAGTCACCTGACTCCACTTACTGGTCCAGGTACACTGGCAGACCCGTAAAAGAGTAGCTGTTACAATGGAAATTTGTAGGGAGAGGTCAGAAGCTACCAGCTGGTAAGACGGAGGAAAGCGCTACAATTCAGCTGGAGGCACATTTTACCAACAATCACTTTTTCATATTCCCATGTAGATTAAGCCCAGATAGCAGCACCTGATGGTTAATTAATCAAAACAAAGATTTGAAAGGGCCTGAGAAACTACATATCCTTTGGTTAAAAAAAATTTAGTGACCAAAGCTTTCAACTTCACCGATCTGTCCAATAATTGCCTCTGCGCTGCTACAACAGAAGACAAGCAAATGTTGCTAGAATTGCCCCATAACCTGCAAGTGGTTCTCAAGTATTCTGGAGTCTTTCTGGATTCAAATGGACAGACATACTAGTCTGTAAGACAGTAACTTCCATAAAATTAGCTATCCACGTAACATACAATTCAAATGATAAAGGAGCCTTACAAAATTTTTCTTTTGTTCCTGAAACCTGGGAGGACTTTAAGATGCTCTCTGTTCATACACTTCTCCCATTATTCTGACATTCAGCTCTTTCAGACATAAACTGCAGCAATGATACAACACACTCGGTCTCCTTTGAACTCTTGCTGCTGCAGCTTTCTTACCCCAGACACAACCCTCATGTCTGGCAATGTGAAAACAAATCCAATAGTTCACATTATTTATTTCATGTTATATATTATAGCAGGATATTAACCAACAGAGCACAAAAGCTATTTTTCTTTCCACCTACAGCTGTTCAGTCCTCCATTTCTTTCAGCATTTAGTTCCCTCAATTCTTAACTTGAAGTCTTGAAACTTCAGTTTCGAAAACATTTTCCATCTTTTTTCCTCTCTCAAAACAAATGTAATTGTTAAAGAGACATGCTCGGTATGTTAAGTGGTGGGGGAAGAAAGAGGAAGAAGGGAAACATTTGGCGTGATGGCATTTGTCTTCCCAAGTGACAGTTACAAGTGATGGGGCCCTGTTCCTGGAGATGGCTGAACAACTGCCCATGGGTAGTGGTGAATTTGTTTTCTTGTTTTCTCTGCTTCTGCGCACAGCTTTTGCCTTCCCGGTTAAACTACCATTACTTCAACCCATGAGTTTTTTTAGAGTACACCCTTCAGATTCTCTCTCCCCTCCCACCCTGGGGGAGTGGGTGAGCAGCTGCATGGAACTCGGTTAAACTGTGACAGTCCTTTTTTGCACCAGACATAGGGCACAAAGGGTTCAAGATAATGACAGATTCCATTGGGATGTATTAGACTGAATATATAGCTGTTAGCGCTGCTCAGCTGGTAAACAGCAGCCTCCTGAGCTTGCCATGGGGCTTGCATTGCCGATGTGTATTAAGAGCCTAGTGCTTGCTAGTGCTCACTTTTTGCTTCCACTGCTTTCTGTACTGCTGCGCTGCTTCTCACCTTACTGAATTGTGCCTGGGAACACTTCGGTAACACCACATCGATATGCCTGGGCTGGCAGATGGCCAGGGTAGTGCTGCTGTGCTGACAGGCTAAGCTTCAGTCTGAAGTTGAGTCGAAGAGACTGTGACATGTGAATGCTTCCATGATGGAGAGATCCACCTGCAGCCCATGAAGAATCCCCTGCTAGAGCAGGCGGACACCTTAAGGAGGCTGTGACCCTGTAAGAAGCCCATGCCGGAGCAGGTTTGCTGGAAGGACTTGTGACTCCACAGGGGACCCACACTGGATCAGTTTATGAACAACTGCAGCCTGTGGCAAGGACCCACACTGGACAAGTTCAAGGACAACTGTCTCCCATTAGTTGGGCCCCACACTGGAGTAGGGGAAGCAGAGAGTCCCTTGCAGCCTGTGGTGAAGAGCATGCAAAGCAGGCTGTGTCCCTGCAGCCCTGGGAGGACTATGATGTGGACTACACTAACAGTGGACTCTAACACAAACCCCTTGCTGCAGCCAGGCTGGGGACAAGAAGAGGAGTTCACTGTAATACTAAACCCTATAAACTCAAAAGGATCAGGTGTGGAGATTATAACAATTTAATAACACATCCACTATAATCCACTACCTGAGTTGTATGTTACAGGAATAAATATAACAGGAACTACTCAAACCAACGGAGGAGAAGCCTTACAAGAAGTCCAAACACAGCAGTGACACAATCTGAGCTGGCTTCAGTGCCCAGTAACTCCATGCAACACACCATGTCTCCTGTTCAGATTGACTACAACAACAGATAGAGCCCAAAGTCATGGACTAAATGAACTCAAAGGACACATTATGGACATTTCACAAGGGTGGTCCACAGACTAAGGGAATGACATCTGGGTATTTTATCAAAGAGTGGGAAGGGGGCTGGTGGTTAATGAGCTTGTATTGAGGTAGTGTGGGACCTGAGCATGACGCAAAATGGTATGGAATAAGGGGTGGAATCTGCTGGTTTTGAATAGGGCAGAGCTAATTCTCCTGACAGTGGCTAGTATAGGGCTGTGTTTTGGATGTGCTCTGATCAGTGTTGATAACGCAGGGATCTACTTGGCTGCTGGCTGGGGTTAAACCACAAGAGGCTTTTATGTGTTATTCATGAAGACTGGAAGATTTCTCCTTGTTAAATATATGCTAGAATACACTATTAAAAGCTTCCCTTTTTTAACAAGAAGACATACAAATAATTTCAATGATACAGTAACCCATTAACTGTTAGGATAAAGCCACATTTGTCAGTCACTGCAAGCAAAATAATATACCAGGAAAAAATCATCACTTGAGAGTGCCCTTGTCACGAAGCAGCATCAGCTCCTATTCTAGCAGACCCTTCTTCAGTGTCAACCCCACAGGCCTTGTACTGCACACGTTTCTCACAGTTAAGACTTTCATTCAAGTACCACCCACGACATGCGACGAACTTCCCTCAAAAGACAGAGGACAGCCAGTAGTGAAGGTCCAAAAGCCATTTCCATAAGCCTGCAACCAAGCGGAACTGTCCAAAATATGTGAGACACTGTTCCTCAGCTGCACAAGAACCCCTTAGGCCCATCTGTCCTCTGCAAAATCAAGGATGATAAATAAGCACTTGTCAACCCTACAAAGGCAGGGAAAAAACCAGCAACCTGGACAAATCAAACCTAGCAGAACTCTCCTTTTCTCCCTTTATACCAATGCAAACGGCACTCAAATAACGGCCTTCAATATAAACAGCCTAAAAGGAAGGCTGCCATTAGAGTGACAAAAGCATGTAGGTTTGTAGAAGAAGGAATAGTTGACAGGAATTAGGAAAGAAATAGACACATAAACAGGTAATAGAAAGGAAAGTAAAAAACAGTAGTTTGAACTAAGGAGAACTATTAAGACCGGGCAAAAAAACCCTACACTCAAGCAGTAAGTATGAAACCACATTTTTCCAATACAATAGAACTTCGGCTTTTAAGATCTGAGCTTATTTTGACATGATGAACATACCACTTTTATCATATTAAATCAAAACAGGAACATAAAGAGCAGCCCTAAACTACTAACCCAGACATTTTAAGAGGTTTTTTTCTTAACTTTTACAACTTTTCAGCAATTAGGTGCTGTATCCACCAGAACCAGCAGACAGCACAGAGATTTGAGAGTATATTCTACCAAAACACAGAAGAGATTCATAACTAGATTTCACAAGCCATGTCTCTCACATTTCATACGTTCTGAATTTGTCTTACTATGTTTGTACTTAGGATTGGTCCCATTTTGTGAAGGAAAGATTCCACTCATGCTTGTGGCAGGCTTAATGAAGTAATTACAGAGACATGAGCGTGGCATCTCTGAAATTTCTTTATGTTGCTACGTGTGCTCATGTAAAACAACTACTACACTTCCAGGTCTGAATGACTTCAGCAATGAGGATTACTCCACTTTCCAGTTCAAAATATTCTCAGCAGGAAAACAGTGTTTGAAAACTTACACTTGTAGAAAGAATTGTACCTTTAAAGCACTCACATTCTATTTATTTCCATTCCTCTGTCATCATTAGATCTGGTGTTCTGCAGGCAGTAGGAATGAAGTGAAGAAGTTAAATGTCTAGCAATACAAAAACATGCATTATCTTCCACAATTAAACAACACTTCACAGAAAAAATATCTGCAGTTATCAAAACTTTTTCTGCTTTGCTGGGTTTTGGTTTGAGATTTTTTGATAGTTTTGTTTCAGGTTGTTGTGGGTTTGCAGTTTGTTTTTATATTTCACTGTTGATGTTGCAGAAAGAAAAGATTTCCAAAGCTTAACTGTTAAGATTTTTTTTTTATTGCATAATCTAATAATGTGTCATAGTTCAAGAAAACTTGATAGTACATACATAATATTAATCACTCCAAACTTTGCATCAAAGTCATTATTAACAGATAGTTCTTCAAACTCTGACCAAAAAGCGGAGTGACACCATTACACCATGACTATCTTGTCTGTCAGTGTCAGTGAAGAACACTGCCTACAGTGGACAACAACAGCAAGAGAGGCTTCAGCACCTACATCTGAATTCTCTGCTGTGACCTAATCACTGCTGTGATACGACATTTGCTGGTTTATTTAAAACGGAGAAAATTTGCTTGGCAGTATGCAGGAGCTGAAAGGTGTAGATTACTAAGGCAACAAAATCTCACCGTGAGTCTGGTTTCACTTGTGCAAGAACCTAGACAAACTCACTTCTGCAGTTTTAGAAACTACTGATTGGAACTGTCCACTGCTCTTGCTGGAGACGGCCACCGGACTGTGTTCTCATGCATCAGGCGCTTATTTTAACAGATACTAGCACAAATTACTGATGACGGCAACTTTACAGCAGTATAGGCTTCATGTAGCAGAAGAGCAAGGAGAAACTCTTCAGGAAAAAAAGGGAGGTGTAAGGAGAGCGACATCCGCCAACCTGCCTTGACAGAATTCTCAAGTGCTGTTTTAACAGCATCCATTATTAAGATCTGTCAAAATGATAGTCTGTATTTCCTTCCTCATGTTCAGTGAGAGTTATAGTTTAATCAGGAAGGAGTAGCCAAGGAAACACTTGCTAAATTGCCAAATACCAACCGCTTAACTGAATCCCAGAGAAAGCAAGCAGTTACCAGTCTCTCTTACAAGCACCTCAGCACCTGCTGCAACACTAACAAAAGATTCACATACTCCAGCTAGCAGAAGTTTCACTTTCCAGCCTCGTCTATAGTCATTTTGCCAAACAGAAGCCTGTCTCTCTGGAGTCAGAAATATAGAAAACACATACTTGGGCAGTGTAAAAGTTAAATTGCTCTTCCCTACCCAGTCCTGATAGTGGTACTCTAGTCTCTGGAATAGTTTAGTTTTAGTCCAAAAAAGAGTTGAAGACACGTTCTGTATTTAGATCTTTGCACAAAACTCCCAGAATCCATTAAAACAAGACATTGATGTCAACTTTTATAGGTAATGGGAAATTTTTAGTGAAAATAAAGAACTTAGAACAGAAACCGAGTAACCAGCTAGCTCTTGCCAACTTCAAGTAAAAAATACAGCATTAGCAGACAGGTGAAACAAAGTAATAGATGAAGAAAAAAAATCTGCAAAAGAATGGAACAGTAATTAAACTTCTTTCTTTACTTTTTTGCTTTTTTTTTTTTTTAAAGGAGACACCTATGTGGAGAACTAGTATGAAAGCAGACAAATAATGACTAAATGGCTTTTATGCTGTGAGGAGTCATGACAGCATTTCACACGGACATAATGATTTTCTGATATATTGATAAACTTTTCTAATCCACAGTTTAAGATCAGAAAGCAGCATATTACAAAAAAGCAGTGGCAAGTCATTGATGAGCTACAGCTTTTCATAATTATGTTTTACTCTTTCTGTATGAAAAAGTATCCATAATTAGAAACATCATGGAACTGACAGAATTGATAATTAGCATTTAAAGAGATAGCCATTAGTACCCAAAAATGTTCAGCCACACATTGATACAAACTGTTCAAAAAGTGTAGAAAGAAACTATTCTCTGGAAAGGCTCAGCTTATACAGGGTCCATGCAAGGAGTAAGTAAATAAATAAACACTATCTCTGCTACTTATCTTAATAATTGTATTCCAGATATACTTTTATATCAGGAACTTTTAAAAGCAAAATCTTTTACAGACCCCTATTGCTTTCTACAACGACTTTCAAATGCTAGATGGATGGATGACATGCAGTAAAAAGAGGAGAAAGTCTTTCAGTGCAAGTTATTAACTACTGCAGCCTGCTAGTAGTATCTCTAGGCTTGAATTTGGTCCTTCTGTGCAATTCACGAAGACCTGCTTTTGGTGACTGAACTATGCCATAAGAGACAATCAAAATAAATTAACTTACCAACTTTATTAAAAATGTAATAGTTTTTCAATTTATGACATCTACACGGACACTTTTCTCCCTCCATTCTTCATAACACAACATTCATCACAACAAACATGCACCAGTAAAAGTTTGACTGATGAGGTCAGAAAGGACCATGTCTCCCAGTGATCTCCACACAGCAAATCCTGGGTATCTGAAAGACCTTTTGTTCTCAGGATTTACGATGTGTAGATCTCCTCATACTAGAAAGAAGACATTTCAGAGGAAAAAGGAAAAAGTTAATTCCATTGGTTTTCGATTAAAGTTGGGAGAAGAAAGCTGAATTTGGGATTTTTTTCCATTTGAATGCTAAAATTGTCAAACTCTGCAGATGGCGATAATGGATGAGTAAGTCGAAAAAAAGGTTACTTATCATGGGGAGCCATAAATGGCTAAGGAATCTGGGGGAGAAGCAAAAGCAGCTCATTTCTCCCCTGTCTTCACTCTTACAGTGAATATATCTTATGGTAACATCAGGCTTAATAATGGAAGCTACAGAAGAGGACTCCAGAAACTTTTCACATATACTTATACTCTAGATTTCCCATTCTAAAGATTTTTAAAAAAGAATCTATGACACTTTCCAAACACCTCCAGAAATTCAATTCATTGCCAACTAATGCTTGTGACTGGAGAAAATGCTCTGACAGAGCACTGGCTTTGGAAGTGTACATCAAGTTCCACAATGAAAGTACTTTGATCCCTTTGGTGGAGTGGAAAGAGGAACTGAAGCATGGGGACTGGATGTACTTTCTCTTCCCTAAGGGAAGCAGCGAAAATACTTGATCTGAAGACCATAATCGATTTACATATTTGACCACAGAATAGCTTATATAAAGAATTAATCCCACACTTCTTTTCAACCCATGGCACTGATAAATTCAGTAAATTAGAAAAAAAGCCAGGGTAAAATGCATCTTTGTCCAAAACAAAAACAAACCACCAAACCCAATGGGAAACAAAACAAGATATTATCCTCCCTGTATCTGCAAAACTTTGTCCAAATTCAAGCTGGTTTTAGTCATAAAGTCATAATCACACAACCCAAGAGCTGTTACTCTCTGGGCAAAATAACCTTACATAATTTGAGTAACTGTTAGAGATTAGAGCAAACAAATTTAGATAAACAATATCCAGTGGCAGTATTTAAGATTATCCCTAAAATGTTACATTAAAAATGACTGCAACTAATACAGTACTTTTTACACCTATGTATTTCCAAGGTAATAAAATGAAACCTTCAAGTGCCAAGATTCACTTAATACTGGATCAGTGTGCAGCCTTCTTCTGGTGACTTTTATCAAAAATAGAAAGAATTTCACAAGCAAGAAGGTGAAGCGAAGAAAACTGCTCCACCCAGAGTCCTTTTTACCTGGTCTGGCCATTTACACTATGTCTGATACAAACCTATGCAAGTTTAGGCTACTCTTCCTGTGACAATGGTCAAAGAAAGAATGACAAATGAAGTATTTTACTAATATAAACACAAGCCTTCTGGGATTGTTGCAGAATAACCTAATCTAGGGAGGGATTTCTACCTCATTCTAGTCAATCAAGAAAGAGAAGTACAAGACTAAAAACAAAATCAATAAATTGGTATGCAAATAAATTACTTATTCTGGTGCTACTACTATTAACAAGTATACATGTTATTAAACAGCATTTCAATTAAACTCCTCCTACTCAATAATAGTTAGATTGAAACTTTTGGTAAAATATATTAATACTACAGTATTTCAATCACAGAAGACGCCTATATGGATTTTTCAAGGGAAAATAGAAAAATATTGGGCATCTGCAATTTGTCTGGGAACAGTACAAGCACAGATCAAAGAACTTACTTTTACCAATATTTTAACTAAAGATCTGTGAAGTAATCATCATCTTCTGGCAACCCAGTAAAAAAAGCATGATCTTAAAAGCATAAATTGACTTAAGATGCAAGTCTACTTTGCAATTAGTTTAAGGAAACTGCTACAGGAAAAGACAGTTTAATTACTTATTTCATTCAACAAATTAAACACATCCATGCATATGCTACTAAAAAAGGTAAATGTCTATCACTAAGACCATGGATTTCACTCAAGAGTGTAACATTTTATTACACTTTCCACACTAAAGAACTTTTCCACAAGTGCAGCCTTTTGCACAGGGCAAGAGCAACTTGCACATGTGGATAAGAAATTTTAAGTGAGCATTTAACAACTTATGCTTGCTTTTTCCTAAAAAAGGTTCAGTAAAGCTTAAAAAACAGACAGTAAACAACCAACGAATACAATGCTAAAGCGAGAAAGATTAATCACTTGCTGTAGCACTGCAGCTGGGGGGCTTTCCTAAGCACAGACAGAAGCAGTCGGGCAAACACTGTACACTGGTGTGGGTCCAGACCTCAGAGGCAAGGAGTAACTCAAAGATGGAAAGAAAACCATTTCAAGCATTAAGAATACAGGTTTGAATACAGCGCGTTAGCACTTTCTTAAAGTGATGAAATACTATGAGAAGTATCTTTAACAGATACAGATTTAACAGAAGTTACGCTCTGAAATGTAAATACTTTGATGTAGGAACAGGGGCACATACACTTTCAGCAGCGTGCATTATCAGGTACTTAAACAGCACACAAAAAATTCCCTTACCTCTTCCTATTTTGAATCCTGAAATCAGTATCAGAGTCCTTGTGTCTAGAATATAATTTATATATTAGGGGAAAAAAGGTAAATGAAACAACATCTAGTTATTATCACAACGAAAAAGTATGAAATACAGTCATCTGAAATGCAAGAGTTAAGATTCTAGAAAATTCAGAAAACAAAACAGTTATCTCTTAAGATGATCTGAAATAAATGTCTGTAGGGAGAATAAGTCTTCTCCACACCACTTTCCAGAGACGAAAAATAGTGTCAGAGCTAGTTTAAGTAAGTTCTTCTACTGGCAACAAAACTACAAAAAAGACTGATTTTCCCTCTTGCGTATTTCTTCCGTACAATCCCTGCATTATCTAATGCCACCACACGTACCTTGATTTACTCCAGTTCTCACCCCCACCCCCTCAACAATTTCCCCCACTGGCTCCATCAACTTATAATTGTGATTTGAAAGAGGCAGTCATAACTGTGAGAACAGTCATTTTCTGGCACAAAGAACAAGTAACTTGAGCTCACCAGAGTTCGTCATTCCCCCTACTTTTAATGATCTGTACCACCCCCTACTTTTGAAAAGTATGTGTTGTGTTTGTCAAAGGAATAAAGAGACCCTTAAGTTCCTACATATAGTTTGAAGTTCCTAGTCTAAAGTACTGTTTCTGATTAGGGAGAAAAAAGAAAAGGCAGAGGGGGGAAAGAAAATAGTGTCATTGAAAAACTCACTGCTGGTTTATTTGTTCCTACGATGCTGGCTCTGCAGTATGATTGCAAGACTTCAGGCCTCTACAAACTTCAAACAAACTTTCAGTAGCACATAAGGTTTTCAGTCCAATTAGCTCCCACCACACCGAGTATTTCAATTTCATATTCTGTTGATTTAAGTACAGACGCACTTATTCAGTAAAATCAACTTGAGAAAAGCTAATTTTCAGTCAGTCAATGAGGCAGCATCACCAGCAGCGACTGAGGTAAGTGTGGGGGTGAGCACTAGATCAAGATGAACAGGGTGGGTTCCCAACCTCAGAGACTCCAGAGCAAAAGCTCAGAGCTGCATCCTGACCTGGAAGCCTTGCTGACCCAATCAGGCTGGGGGATGAACAGATGGAGATCAGCCCTGGGGAGAAGGCCTTGGGGGTGCTGGGGGGTGAGAGGCTGGACATGACCCAGCCATGAGCACTCCCAGCCCAGAGAGCCAAACGTGTCCTGGGCTGCATCCAAAGCAGCGTGGGCAGCAGGGGAGGGAGGGGATTCTGCCCCTCTGCTCTGCTCTGCTGAGACCCCACCTGGAACCCTGCATCCAGCTCTGGGCTCCCAGCACAGGAAGGACATGGAACTGCTGGAGTGAGTCCAGAGGAGGGACACCAAGATGATCAGACAGATGGAGCAGCTCCTAGAAGGAAAGGTTGAGTGAACTGGGATTGTTCAGCCTGGAAAAGAGAAAGCTTTAGAGTGACCTAATAGTGGCCTTCCAGTACCTGAAAGGAGCCTACAAGAAAAGACAGGATTTTTTACAAGCACATGTACTGACAGGACAAGGGGGAATGGCTTCAAAGTGAAAGACGGGAGGTTTAGATTAGATTTTAAAAGGATATTCTTTCCTGTAAGGGTGGTGAGGCACTGAAACAGATTGCCCAGAGAAGTTGCGGATGCTCCATTCCTAGAAGTGCTCAAGGCCAGTCTGGATGGTGCTCTGAGCAACTGGGTCTAGTGGGAGGTGTCCCTGTGCACAGCAGGGAAGTTGGAACAAAATCATATTTAAGGTCCCTTCCAACCCAAACATCCTATGATTCTATGAGTTTCGATAAAAGCAGCAAGTTTTCTTCAGGCTCTTCAGAGCAATTATAGAACAAACCACTATTTACAGTATTTCTTCAGATAGCAATGAAACTGTGTTACATACCACAATAGGAAAGACTGCTTTTAACACAGAATAACTTGCTTCTTTATTCTCTTGTACCATATGACTTTCACATACTAGCTAAACTTGCAGTCTAATACAGCAAGCTTGTATTTTAAAAAGGGAGGTGTAAGAAATACAAAACTACTTCAAGACTGAGGTTCCAAGTAAGTCTTGTGCAAGCTAAAAGACACGGACACCTTCTGCCTGGCTTCTAACCCACTGCAGTCAAACAGCGCTGAGAAGGCTTTCCTCCACATTTCCTTTAAACATGACAGCAAACCTAACCTAGCAAATCAGAGAAGTTTCAAACATCATTAAACATCTTAAGCAGCAATGACAAAAAGAGACCAGAGCTTAGATTAATAAACTCTCAGGAATGCTGACAGTCTTAAACCAACTGCATCGCCAACCACTACTATAAAAACAAGCTTCCACTTAGTAACTACTGAGTTACTACACACATGTGCCAAACAACAATAGCTCCAAAGCAAGAAGGAGAAAAAATGTTTCTTTTATGAAACAGAAGATGTCCTTATACTTCCCTGTAAGCTGGTACCGTAATTTAAGACAGTAGGTGTAGAGTGAAATGCTACCAACATGCATGCTTTTCAAAACATCATGTCCACATCCACTTTCTAGCTTAGAGCTTAGTAGCTCCACTTAAGAGTTTCAATGGAAATGCTTCAACTTCTTCTCACAGTGTTGCCCAGGGAGTTCAGGAATGCAATCCAGAATTATTTCAGTCCTGGGAGTTCATTACACGACAAAAGCTAAAAAGGCCACACCACCTAGATTAAACAGCCATATGGGAAGAAAGAAATGAAAGCTACTAAGGTAAGTGTAGAATGGTTCTTGACAATAAAACTTAACCTGTATCTCAAATATAAAGCTTCGAGATGACCTCCTCTAAATCACAGAAGTAGACAGGAGATGTAAGAGCAGGACAGCTGCACCGACTAAAAGCTCTACTTTACAGTCTCTTAGTAGCAGAAATCTTTCATACCATAGTAATTAATTTCTGCCATTCTTGGCTTTAGTATTAGACTAGGATAATTACAAACTCTAAGTTGACTTTATTACAACATTTACAAGTGTTCAGTCTTGATCTTCCATGGTGACAGCAGAGTAACAAGATCAAAGCAGTCAGATCAGCCCATAGAAGGAAATCCAATAGATCTTCCTCAAAAAGTGGTTTATGAAATGTTTTATTTCCAAGCTTTCTGCTACGGTGTACATATGCATCTCTAGAAATTTGGCCAACCCTCTCCTAATGCATCCTGTGTGTCTTCAGCAAGTATATTGGGTTCTGCACAGCTTCTGTATTCCCTTAAACACATAACAAAATGTCTAGAAGTATAGCTTCAAAAGAAACAGTAAAGCTGCTGAAAGGGTACTAAGTTTCTGCTCCTATTCACCTTGTTACCAAAGAATTTTATGAATTGCAGAGCACTTTTATGAGATACATGATGAGTACCACAGTTGAGATTCCAATCTGACTTGCCACTGAAAGACTGAACACAAAAGTTCACAAGTATCCTACCCCAAAATAACCAATAATAATTTTTAAACAGCACACTACCAAGTATTAAAAAGACTCTCAACAACATATCTAGCATATGCTTAATTGTTCATTCTGTATAAACAAAACCAATCTAGAATGGAGGACACGTACAAGGGATGCTCCTTAAACATAAAGGCTCATCTCAACTTTTTTTTTTTTAATTCAAAGCATTTCATCTACAAACTTAATTTTCCTGTGAAACGCTGGAAGAAAATATGAAGTACTATTTTGAAAAATACCAAAGAAAATATTTTCAGAACATTCCAGAGCATGTAGGGGTAATAAACCGGAATTTCTTGAACTGATTTCTCAGAGGCATGCATTTCATACAGAAAGAAGGAAGGGTCTAAACTGATCTGAAAGGAAGCCTGCCCAAACAGTTTTGTAACAAAAACCCAAACCAAACAACAAAAAACAAACAACAAAAAAACCCAAACAAACAAAACAAAAAACACACCAAAAAAAAAAGCAAACCCAAAAAAATCAATAAAACCCAAGCCAAACCAAAACAAACAAAACGAACAAAAAACAAAAACAAAAGAAACCAAAACAAAACAAAAAAACAAAGGAGAAAATGCAAACATGTGAAGCAGCAAAAGAACATCGAAGCACCTGATAACCCACAATAATCAAACCTTCTTGGAACCATATTAACTTTGGGACCTGCAACTTTCCACACAGGACACTGCAGTAACACCCAACACTTTCAGGCTAAAAGTGACCAACTAAAAGAGCCAAATGTGACAACACCACAAGTTACTAGAACTCAGTGGTTTAAAAAACTTCCGAAATTTCTTAATACTGAACACATACATATGTATGTGTGTGCATGTGTGTGCATATATTTATATTTGTCCTTAGACAGTAAAACAATTCAAGCCTCTATACTTTCTCTATGAGTATCAATGCATTTCCTATTTCTCACGACTTCATATCCCAGATACACAGCACTGGAGCCACATACCCGCACGGCTGAAGTCGCACCCCCAAGGGACGTGTCCCCTCTACCTCCACCTTACCGGAAACGCCATCTTCA
>VZTG01001869.1:662766-693416 GCA_013397845.1 Melanocharis versteri | reverse complement strand
CGCGCTCGCGGCGCATGCGCGCGGGGCGCTCACCCGGGCACGGCGCCGGCCGCCCCCTCCTTCCCTCCCCCGGGCAGCGGGGCCGCGGAAGGGGGTCCCGCAGCCCCCGCCAGGCCGCGGCCCGGGCCACGTCCCGGCCACCGAACCGCAGAGTATGCTGAGCTGGAAGGGACCCGTCGGGATCATCGAGCCCGGCTCTTATCCTTGCACAGGACGCCCCTACGAATCACACACCATGTGCTTGAGAGCATTGTCCGAACGCCTCTTGAGCTCTGTCAGGCTCGGTGCTGTGACCACTTCCCTGGGNCCCCCCCCCCCCCCAAGGGACCCCTCCCTCCCCAAGCCGTGGGGCTCTGTCCCCTGCCCTGGCCCCTCCACACACCCGGCAGCTCCTCCCGAGGTTAGGAACGGGTGGGGCGGGGGTTGTCGGGGTTTCCTTTCCCCCAGCAGCCGAGTGCCACGTTCCCCCGCGGTGGGCACACGCAGCAGGACAGGGACAGGCGCTCTCCCGGCCCACGGGGACTCCCTCACAGCTCTGGNCGCGGCCCGGGCCACGTCCCGGCCACCGAACCGCAGAGTATGCTGAGCTGGAAGGGACCCGTCGGGATCATCGAGCCCGGCTCTTATCCTTGCACAGGACGCCCCTACGAATCACACACCATGTGCTTGAGAGCATTGTCCGAACGCCTCTTGAGCTCTGTCAGGCTCGGTGCTGTGACCACTTCCCTGGGGAGCCTGTTCCAGTGCCCGGCCACCCTCTGGGTCAAGATCCTCTTCCTAATACCTGACCTAAAGCACCTCCGGCACAACTTCAGGCCGTTCCCTCAGGTCCTGTCGCCGGTCACGACCGAGGAGAGGTCAGTCCCTCCCGTGGTGAGGATGTTGAAGACTCCAATCCCCCCTCAGCCTCCTCCAGGCTGCACAGACCAAGTGGCCTCGGCCACTGCTTAAATGGCTTCTCCTCAAGGCCCTTCACTGTCTTCATTGCCCTCCTTCTGACATTAATGGCTTAATGCCTTTCTTACCTTGAGGTGCCTAGAACTGTACATAGCACTCAAAGTGAGGCCACAGCAGCGCAGAATGGGGGTGAGAGTAGAGGCTGGGTGCCCAGCCTTGAAAAATCCATGCAACTTGTGAGCAGGAAGGTGAAATCAGCAAAGGCGGTTGGCTTTTAGGCAGGATGTACCTCTGCATTGCTCCAGCCACCTCTTCTCTCTGAAAGGCTTTCCTCAAAAGTGCACAGGTGTCTTTTCAACCGATGGGAGTGGAAACCTGAGTAGGAGCTGGGTAGAAGGAGAAACTTGAATACCAGTGCCAGTCACAAAACGCACTGTATCAAACTGTGGCTGGCTCAAAACACTGCCAACTGATGAAACGACAAATATCATGCATTCCTGAAGGTGTGTAGTTATAGGTCAAAGAGCATGCATAAAGCTTGGGAAGCCCATGCCAAGTTCAAGTTTGCACCAAACAGCTGAATGCTTAACTTGCAAAGACCAGTGCTTAAAAATTCACCTGTCCAAAGACTAAAGGCATCAAACCAATCTTTACCTTCCCAAATATGCATATATTTTGGATATAATCCTTTAAAATACCTGGAAATAAAAATATTACCCTCTTTCTTTCTTCCTTTCCAATGAAGAACAAGCCATGAGACAATCTTCCACCTGGTCCAAGAATGCCATTGGAAATGGTCTATCTGATATGGCACAAACCCTCCATGTTCTACAAACTACTGAGCTTTCATTGTTTGCCAAGACAGGGGCTGTGCTTGGCTCTGGGGACTGTGTTTTCCAGATGCTAAGTGTGAGTTAATGGAAAATATGTCAGCATTTTAGATTTGCTTTGTTTCAGTTCAAGGGTTATGTATTTACATGAGTGCATCTTGTCTATCTGAAACATAAATTCTGTTTCCAGTTTAACCACAAATTACTTTGTATGGGCCTTTGTTGTGTGTTGTAGAAAGTAATGGGGCCTACTGTCTGACCCCTGGAACTGGAGTTCAAATAGCCAGAAGCAAAAGTAACAAACTGTAAGAATGTGCATGAAATTATAAGCTATATGCCTGCTTTTCTTGTTTGGTTGGGTGATTTTTTCCTAGTGCCTCCAGACCACACACTGCAGATTGGGAAAACCATTAAGGCCATGGTATATAGGTGTTGACTGTCTCTTACTACAGAATTTTTTAGAAGATAGCATCTTAAGCAAGATGATATGGCATGCCTACTCAAACAATCTACTGTAATATACCCACTATGACAAGATTTGTGACCCTCAGAAAGCGCAGACAATGGTTCGCTCTCTTCTCAACCTCATCACCTAACATCAATTCTAATGCCTTTGGCAATACCATTAAAGTGTATTAGCCATAAGTGATGCTTCTGAAATAAAAGCTTAGCCTGTGACTACAGTATCTAATATCACAACTGCGTACTAGAGTGCCTTTTCTGAACTACAATACTGGATATTAGAAGAGAAATGAAAATTTTTGTTTGCATTGTTGTCAGTGAGTTGTGGTCAAACTACAGAATTTCAGAGCGACTTGGGGAGAGCTAGAAGCTGCATTTAAAGGGTTCCTGAAGTTAGCTTTACATGCATTAGTCTTCATAGTTTTCACCCAAATAAGAGCATGACGTAGGCATGGGTAAATTGAATCTCTAGCTTCCAGAAACATGTATTTCCTAGCTAAAACAATTCATGGAACAGAATCTGAGACCTCTTGACGGAAAAAAAATCCCAAACATCTCAGGTAAAAGAAGATTTTTTATCTCTTTTAGGTCTTCTAACAGTGAAAAGGAACTGGTCAGCATGAGCACGTTAATAGTAATGGTATAAACAAAGAAATTACTAGAAACCAAACAAAGCAACACATTTTCATGAACAAAGCAGAAAAGTAGCAAATAAAATGAATGAAGCACGAAGTAGGAAAATAAAGGACAAAATTACTCTAATTTAAGACTAACTGTGATGAAGTGTTTAGAAACAGCAACATTGAGAACTAATATTTCCAGTAGTTTCTCAAGGCACTAGAGCTACATCGATTCTGTAGGTCTGTGAACGAGATGTTTGCACTAGCGAATGCTGAGAGAGCTTGTTGATGCCATTGCAAAGCTGTTCCCTAACTATTACCTTTTTGAGATCATGGTGACCAGGCAAGTGCCCCCGTACTGGAGAATAGTAAATATTTCACCTATCTTTGAAAACAGGAAGGAAGATAATTCAGAGAACTACAGCTTCACTTCGGTCCCTGATAATCATGGAGAAATTAAAGATCTCAGAGCTGGGCTGAAATATCTTGCAGCCTAAAACCAGAGATCTCAATGATTGACCAGCTTATTTCTTGCACACAGATGTACCAGGCATAAATTATTTATTTACCATATTCTAATAGGTAAGTCCGTAAGATCTGGGCATTATCAGAGCACACACAGAACATATGAGATTGGAAGGGGCCTTTGGAGATCACTCAGGACAGTCTCTGTGCCCAAAGGAGGATAAGGTAGAGCAGCAGTGTCACTTCTTTAGTTATCACCAGAGCAAGCACTGCCATTCTTAAATTGTAGGTTCTGCATGGTCATCCTAAGGACTGAATGATAACTTTATTCTTGCCCAGGAACCGCTTGGAAACAATCTTTTGAATGTCAGTTTCAACACAGCTACATTCTGGTTTCAGAGATGTGGTCTATTAATCCTCTGATCCAAAAATAAAGATCTAGAGGTCCTTTATAGGAGGAACTATGGGCTACCACCCCCTACAGACAGAGCTGCATAGGTGACAGTCCAATCAGCCAGCAAACTGACTTGGCAAGAGACTATTTGGAGATTCACTACCCCCCAAATTCAGACATTCTGAAATATGGTTCAGCATTTTGTTATAGATGTACCTGAGCATAAGCATAATCCATAAGTTTTTAACTCCATAACTGCTACGCAACCTCCTGCATCTATAAAATAGTAGGAAATTCCTGTTTCTTTCAACAACCTTAAATATTTGGGGTTTGGTGAGTTGGTATCTTTCTCCCTGTTGTTCTTGCTAAAGAATTGATAAAGCATGCTCTCAGTCTCTAGATGAACAGTTTTATACCTAAACTGATCTGCCTAATTTTTTTTATGATTTAAGGATACTCTAAAACTCAGAGAGGCTTAAAGCCAAGTGATAGATATTTAACTATACCCTCAATGATTCCAACCCACTTGAGCTCTTCAATCGTCACTGTTACTTGGCTTTCAAGATCCTCCATTTCCCGTGGGAAAAAAAAATCCTTCGTTTTCTCTCTGGTCTCAGAGTCAAATAAATCAGGTTCATTCTCTAGCCAAATCCACTCAACTGTACGAGACAAACTGATTCAGCAATCATTTGTAAAAGAGGAAAAAGCAAATACCAGCCGTTTAAGTATCTCTAGTCTTACAAATATTCCCACTGGTGAGTGAAAGATTAATGCTCTTGCCAGAGCATGTAACTGTTAGCTAGCAATTAGAAACTTCTGGTTATGAAGTCTTCCTCACCAGAAAACCTCATAATGCTTCAAAGATGAGCATTAGATAGAAAAGTGGAAATAGTGAGGGATTTAGTGACTCAAAAAAAGAGAATCTTTTACCACTAATTACTTACATAAATACAGCTTAGATCTCTTTAATGATCTGGGTTTTAAACACAAAAGCTTTAGCAATATCCTTACTTTTAAATTATGAAATTTATACTGAGGGGGCAACCGGGAGAAGCAAAACAGAAACTCTTGCTCAGTTCCCAGGAGTTTTGCATCTTGGATATTCCGTTCTCAGAACCTGGAGCTTGCTCCAGGAAGAGGAAAGTTATCAGCAGCGTACTGCACTGTGCAAGGCAATGTGTTGTCCCTGTGACTGTCGGCTGTAGTTATTTTACTAAAACTGAGGAGAAAAGTTACCTTCCTGCCTGGTGCTTACCTTCCTGACTTCTTCATGACCATCAATTATAATTTGGCTCTAATATGCCAGACTGAACACTGACAAGAACGCTGGTCAGGCTTTTGATTGACTGTACATGTACAAACCACAAACACTGCACATGTACAAACCACTTAAATTCCATCAATTCAGTGTCAGATACACTTCCAGGCAAGCTGTACAAAATCAAAAGCAAAGATGGTAAACCAGGAGTAGAGTCTGTAAAGAGGAGCAGGCTACAGGAGAAAGGGACATTTAGAAAAAGGGATAAAAATAATTTCTTCTTGAGTATCCAGCATGTGCTGGTTTACCACTTAGACACACACAAGTCCATGGGATCAGATGGGACCCACCCGAGGGTACTGAGGGAGCTGATGGAGTCACTGAGTTGTTTTCAATCATTTACCAGCAGTCCTGACTAAACAGGGAGGTCCCAGGTGACCAGAAGTTAGTCAGTGTGACACCCATCCACAAGAAGGGCTGGAGAGACAATCCAGGGAGCTGCGAGCCTGTCAGTCTGACGGTGGTTCCGGGGGAGGACGCAGAGCAGATCATGTTGAATGCCATTATGCAGTATATACAGGACAACCAGGGGATCAGGCCCAGCCAGCAAAGGTTTAGGAAAGGCCTAAACCTTTCCTGCTTGACCAACTTGATCTCCTTCTATAACAGGATGACCCACTTGGGGGATGAGGGAAAGGCTGTGGATGTTGTCTCTGTGAACTTTGGCAAAGCCTTTGACACTGTCTCCCACAGTATTCTCCTGGAGAAACTGGTTGCACCCATCCAGTGGCTTGGATGGGTGCACTCTTTACTGGGTAATTGTCTGGCTGAAGAGCTGGACTGAGAGAGTGGTGGCAAATGGAGTTACATCCAGCTGGCAGCTGGTTACAAGCGCTTTTCCCCAGGGCTCAGTATTGGGGCCAGTCTTGTTTAACATCTTTATCGATGATTTGGACGAGGGAACAAGGACCCCTTCAGTCAGCCTACAGATGACACCGAGTTGGGCAGAAGTGTTGATCTGTTGGAAGCCAGGAAGGCTCAGCAGGAGGATCTGGGCAGGCTGGATCAATGAGCTGAGACCAACTGTATGAGGTTCAACAAGGTTAAGTGCTGGATCCTGCCCTTGGATTACAACAACCCCCTGCAGTGCTACAGGCTTGAGGAAGAGTGGCTGGAAAACTGCCTGATGGAAAAAGACCTGGGGGTGCTGGCTGCCAGCTGCTGAACATGAGCCAGGAGTGTGCCCAAGTGGCCAAGAAAAACAATGGCATCCCAGCTGATCCTGATCCATATTACCTATTGTCTTTTGTGCTCAAGTGCGACTACTTCCTTTCATGGGAAGACATACATAGCCCATGCTGTGATCTTCAGCACGGCTTGGGGATTCCTGAGGCCTTTAAAAATCTCCTTTTTAAACCCTTCCTGAGCATTCCTGGACTTTCCCCGCTAAGCTTTCCAATTCTCTGGGGGGCTTCCCTATAGCATTTTTCACAATGGTATTATGAGAGATTTATGAATTGTCTTGGTAGTAGAGGGACTTGTCCAGTATGCTGTTGGAAAGCATTCTTCCTGATAAATGTGGTCACCTGGTAATTAATCCATATGGAATTGGACATGTAGTGAGGAAAGTCCACCTCAGGTTTTATAAATTTATGATCAGCTTTCTTGTGGCAGGAAAAATAGGGAGACATCCTGATAGTATGCAAAAGTTTGTCATATTAGTGACAATAGCAGATGTACTGGAGTGCAAATGATTCCAGATGCTGCTGCAGCTTTTGAGGTGAAGTATACTATTGATCTAGGAATCAGGAGAGAGACATAGGGAGTAAAAAAGGCTCAAAAATAATCATTTACTGCCATCAAGACCTCAGGAATTCATATGTTCACCTTCTGATCATATCCATTTGGGAGACTAGTGTATTCATACCACGCCAGCCACAGCCACAAACAGCCACACCACTCTGAAGGAATAGTCCATTATGAAAAAGTTATCTTAAGGTAAGCTGCATCAGATGGCTAGGCTTGAGTATGGCAAGAATAGGCTGCACCTGCAGGCACAGGGGGAAACCATGTCCTAAGCAGCTTTAGATGGGACTGGATTGGACTTTCCATTGTGGCTGTGTTCAAAGAGTTGTAGGGATTCAGCATGAGACCTTCTGTGCAAAGTGACACAAGCCATCCCATGAAACATCTGGATCTGCATCATGTAGGTGATTCTCGCAGCCTTTCTCAAAGCAGGAACTACTGACACCACAACCTAATTACCATGAAGCTCCACAGAAGCATTTGAGCCACTCAACTTTAGGCAGAGGCTCCCAAGACTGAAAAGGATTCAAATGCTTATATATATGAAGGGCAAACAGGACGTCTATAGCTGTTTCATTAAACCAGTTTGCTAGTGACCTGGACCTATCAAGAGCTGTACCCACACCTAGGAACTACCTTTTATCATTTAACATTCAGTTAGATAATGTGACCTAGTGAAAAATAACCACCTTGACAAGGCACTTGGCAAGGCAAGGCACTTCACTTTATTGTAAATCAATTTTTTTCTGATTGATCTTTGTGATCCTGTCTCACACAGGAACAAGTACCCTGCTTCTATGATGTATACTTGGAAGAGTTTATATAAGGAAGGATGGAGAGATAGAACCTAGGACAAAGAGAAATGTTTAATGGTGAGTGAAAGTCTCCAAAGTAGCTGTTTCTTTTGGATGAGATACTGATATGCTTTTGTGGGATAATTGTCCAAAGACAGTCTTAGACATCTCAAGCTGAAGGCAAATCTCTTGTAAATATTGACACTGGAAGTGTTTGGACTGTATTCCTCCTTGTAATCACAGAACCTTCTCATAAATCTTTACCTGGTTCCTCTACTTCTCCATCATCTGATACTGCATAGCATTTTTCTTTTTTCTCTAAGAGAAACAATATCTGAAAACACAGGGACAAGTGAGAGGTTATTAAGGACAAGGTCCAGTCATCCCATGAACTATGTGCAACAAAAGGTCCTGCAGAGTTTGAGCCTTCCTGGAACCCTCTGGCCTCTGGGAATTTGGCAGGGAAGGCAGGGAGCAAGAGGCTCCTTCAACCCAGGCATTTTTTTTTGCTGAGACAACACAGCCATCATGCTTGAGAAGTTGCATTTAAGGTTCTCTGGTTGCCAAGTCTTGTAGAGCCCTACTGCCATGTACCCCACAAGGAAAGGACAACCTCTCCCAAGCAAAGAAACAGCAAAGCAGCAATTGAGGCACACTCAAACTGAAATCTCAGTGTTTGCATGGATCTCCTCTATCATGCTGGCTCTACTACTTCTGTGCCTCTACCTCTCAGCTAGGTGAGGAGGAGGAAGAATGGCTGACCTTTCATTCATCCTGTCTGATCAAAGGTTTCCATGCTTTTCTAGGTCAGCATAAGGGAAAAGGCTGTCTGTTGTTGCAGAGCACTACTCTGAAATGGTTTGCATATCACCACAAGGATGTACAGTTTAGGAACTTCTGAAAGAGGGAGATAGAGAGATTCTGGAGTGTGGATTCTTAGGTCTAACAATTTAATGGACAAATATTTTGCCTTCATCTTGAAGCAGTCAAATCGGCATCACTCATTTAGCATGCCAGTTTTGTTGTAGGCAACATTTTGAAAGCATTTCAATTTTAAGGACTCAGAAAGATTGAAAAAATATGGGCTAGAGATTAATATCATCCTTGGAATTTTGCAGGATTGGTGGGCAGGTAAACAGGAATTGTGATTCCAGCACTGCCTTCAAAACATTACAATTAATAATAGCCACTTCTAAGAGGAAGAATGGTTCACCAGAGCATCAGAAATTATTTATTTTCCTCAGCTCAGGCAAGACGTAGAAATTACACCAGTTTTGACATTTCACTGACAAAAAGTGATTCCCACTTTACTTGCAAATCAGAAAATGGTGCATTCTACGAAGGATGAGGGGAAAACAGCTGACTATCACAAAGAAATATTATATATTGACTATTCCATCCATCACCTAATTCATCAAAAAAAATGAAATAAAAATGCAGGATGTAAAGAAAATAAATGCTATTGAAAGTATTAAACATCGTTTAGTTACAGTAGTCTGATTTTCAATTTGGTACCATTTTACCTCCTATTTATATCTGCCCACTCTATATTTAACAGTATTACTTCAAAAGTTTAGATACTAACACCTGTTTTGTGTCCGTACTGTTAGTGGCTGGTGACCAGAAGCAAAGGGCCATGTCAGTTGGCCATCCCTGAAAAGGAGGAAATGAGCTCTGCTGCAGAAGCAGTATTGACAGCTAGAAGGCAGGGGTGGCCACTATTTCATCTGCATATACCCACCGTCTCAATATTTGCCACCCCTTGCAGACTTCTGCCCTAGGCAGAAGGGTTTTATATTTAAATTATTGAGTAGTTGTACAGTTTCTGTCTGCACCACTGGAAAAAATGAGATCCCACGCACAAGCCACAGGCAGGTTTCCTACAATCCACTCCCTGAACTCAAACAGACATTACTATAAATCAGGCCAAACACCCTGTTAAGTAATGCATACCTCAAAACCAATACCACACTTAGTCTTCCTCAAGAAACTTACTCAAATATTTCTCCTTTCTTCCTGTCTTTTCCCTATTTTCCTCATGTTTGATTGCTTCTTTGGAGGGGGTTTGCATACCACTGTGTTTTCATCTGGACATGTACAATGACTTGAAAAGAAGGAAAATTCATGTTTATTTAATACATTGGTTGCAGCAAAAGCTTTGGTAAGTTCTGCTTGCCCCTGCACCAACATGTAGAATTTCCAACAGTTCCTTGAGGATGCTTCAGCTTCAGCCTCAAAAACAATTGTGCGGAGTGAGGGCTTTCTGGTCTTTCTGACTGGGAGCACAGTTTTCAGTGGACATGCTTGGTCACAGGTTAGTTTATAACCCACAGGACGTGGAGGAAAATTAAAGTCATTTGTAGGGCCTCAGCTCTGAGTGAGATTCTAGATGTGAAAGAAAAACAAACGCTTTCCTAAGTGGTACAGAAACACAGGGCTGATCAGCCAGAGGTGTACATGCTCACCTTCAAGCTACTGAAGAAATTTAGCCAGAACTCTCACACTATGCTACACCCTAGGCAATCTGGACAAGCTGCCACAACCACAAGACTTACTGACAATTTATTACTGACTATGGAGACAAGCATCAGTGTTTCCACTGACAGCTGTGAGGATTTCTCCGTGAAAGTGATGAGCCTTGAGGCCACAAAGGGACATGCAGAGGAATGGGGAACAGGAGTTTTGTTCGGGCCCTAATGGTTCCTACCTGCTGTTCCCTCCTCCATACACTGTTCCCCTGATGCTACATGGAGTTCCTCTCATGGGATCATTGTGGGCCTTCCCCACAGAGTACAGTTCTTCAGGAACAGACTGCTCCAGTGTGTGTCTCCCATGAGCCACACCTACTCCACCATGGTCTTCTCCATGGGCTTCAGGGGAATCTCTGCCCCAGCATCTGGAGCACTTCCTCTTCCTCCTTCTTCACTGATCTTGGTGTCTGCAGGGTTTTTGCTCACGCCTCTTTTTTAATTACCTTCTTTGCCTTTGTGGTATTTTTTCCATTTCTGAAGGTGCCACCATCTTGGCAGAAGGGCTCAGCTGTGCCCTGTGGTGTGTCTGGGATGGAGCAGCCTCGGCCTCTTCTCACAAAGGTCTCCCTGCAGCCCCTCCACTGAAACTTTGTCACATAAACCTTTTTCATAAGTGAAAAACTCTACAGATTGGGTCTGAGTTTCTCTGTGGGTAAATGGGGAGCTCTTGCTAACTAGAAAGAAGGGAGAAAAGCTGGAGAGAGGTCAGGAGTACATTGGAGCCTCAGCCACTGATGGGAAACAAGACAGAAGGGAGTGGACAAAGCCACAGAAGACTGAGGAGGAAGGAGCAAATTGTAAGGACTGCAAGGAAGCAGAGAAATGGAGGACTGTCAAATTAATGGCTACAGGGAGTGAGGAGGAATGGCCGAGGAGCAAAGCAATGGGCTGTGCGAGAGGAGTGAAAGGAGGCTGGGAGGTACGCACCCTGTGATCTGCTACGCAAACTAAGCAGGGAAAATTTAAACACAGATTAATACTAAGGGAGAGAAGAATACTGCAGAGAAGGAGGAATGTTAAAAGAAACTTTGAAAGTCTGTAGGAGGGGAGAAAGAGGAGGAAGAAAAAAGTGGAGAAAAGAACATATGAAGTTTGGATTTGTTTTTTTCTTAAGTTTTACAGAAAATGTAATAACAGTACGTAAAAGCCAATTTCCCATTTATCACTTTCAGATATCCATTCTGCAAACACATTTCTCTTTTGCAGGAAACTTGAAAGCATTGGTAGGCAGGATAAAATGGGTGTCCCACCTTCTGTTTGGTGTGTGACCTGTGACTGAGCCTAAGAGGTTACGTGGCAGTGTCTCAAGGCTATGTGCCATGACCTAAAGCCGCCTGGCTTGTTAGATTTATTGTTCTTTCAAATTGACACTAGTGCATTCCTCTTACTTTCAAAACAAGGTATGCTGAACTAAGGTATAGTTGAATCTGTGAATTTACGTCAGGTTTTGAAAAGACATTTAGAATGCAGGCCTTCTTCTAAAATACAGCCGCTATAAAACCCAGGAATGTCTGGGTTGGGTTTTTTCGTATTTCTTTTAAACAGCTTTAGTTAAGGAATTGCTGATTTGAGGCACTTAGCCTTTGTCCAGCAATGTGTACCAAAGCCTGCAACACTTTCAGGCTTATGACCAAGATAACATTTTACAGTAGTTTATACTGGAGAATCCTAAGATTTGAATAAAGTCTACTAACTACCTCCTCTTAGTCTTCTGCACATCTACAGTGTCTGTCCCATCCGGTAACTGCACACATATATAGTTCTTCTACACAACTGCAGAAGAACTAGTTCCCTCAAAACCAAAGAAATAAATCTATTCTCTGAGTGGAAAAAAGGCAAGCATTTCAGCCGGAGATCTGTAATTGCAAATCTAAAACTCCTTCTGCATTGGCCACGAAGGAGCTTCCCGCTATGATGCACTCACTGAGCCTAACAAGGGAAGTGAAGGCCTGGCTCCTGTACCTCTTCTTCCTCCCAGGTTTAGTAAGGACTGCAGCTCTTTCCATCAAGAGGGCTACAGTGATGTAGTGTCTCTTGACTCAGCCACCTGCTATCATAAACCTCATGACAGCTAGAGACTGAGGTCACCACTGTATTGCTGAATGTCTTGGAGATTAGCAGAGGAAAGCAAAGATTTGGAGGAGGCAGACATAAGCCATTTTTCTTAGGAAAACAAAGATCAAAATGAGAAGGCTACAGCTTAATGTAAGACATACTATTATTTCAATCAGGCATTCCCATAAAGGAGCAAATCTGAATCATGCTTTTATGGCACACATAGCAGTCATCCACTGATTAACAGTCTCTGCCTGGATTAATGAGTCAGCCAAATCACCCACACGTATGAAAACTACAGATAAAATTTATAAGAGCTGTCATTTTCCTTGATGAAAAGGCAGTTCTGATTAATGAATCTTACTCTGCTAAGGTTCCCAGTCATGGACAGCAACACATTTATCCCTTCTATGAACTCTGAAGATGGTGTTACTTACCAGTGATGAATGATTTGGGGTATTTCAAATTGGTGCAGTATAAGAGGCATTGCATGATTAGTCTGGAAGTCAGGCATCTGATTTTGGTTTCTTAAATCAATACTTTTAGTCCCTTTTGAAATATATTGGTCTTTAATTTTTTTTTTTAATAAGAAGCAAAATTAAGTTAGAACCTTGCTTCCATTCTTAAATCCCTTTTAGGTTCCCTTAAGTTTTTGGCTTGAGTGAAAGTGTGCCATGTTTCTCTGAGAACAAAAAATAAAACTACAAGCACTTCTGAAGTACCAACCGTGGTATTAGCCTGCTTTGAAATCTGGATTTTTTTCTTATCTTTTTTTTCCTTATTTGTACCTCAAATGCTACCTTATTAGCACTGTTTTGGTGGTTTTGGAGAGCTAATCTTCACTGTTAACCTGGGAGAAAACTAGGCTGATAGTAAAGGGCTTCGGAGAAGGTGAGCATTTAACAGGGCAAACACCAATTAGACAGCACTCTCTGAAATCAAATCCAGCCACTAATGTCAACTAACCAGGTTTGTGGATACAAAGTTTTGTATTTAAATCTATGCCTAAGACATTTAAATTAAATTTCCATTATATGTAAAGACAGAGTCAAATCTTCGCATTTATCTCCAGTCTGATGAAGTGGTCAATCTGTTAAATAGGCTGTGGCATGGACTGAGAGCAATGCTGGGGCCATCTGAGCCAGGATTGCAGCTGTTCTATGCTCCTCATTTAGAGATGAACAAATCCCTCAGCAGATTCCTACAGGATAACCTTTCACTTTGGGATGGGATGAGTGAGAGTGGGAAGGGGTTCTGCTGTGGAGTCCAAATCTCTGTCAAAGACAATTCTGTTGAGTGCTGTGGGTTAGAATTTAATCAATTACTGAAGATAATACTCTAATGGTTAACTACACCCATTTATTTAAAGATTCAGCTTGGCTCATTTAACACTGGCCAATTCAAAGATTAGTTGCATGCTACAGCATACAGTTCCCATATGGGTGCTTTTCGCTTTCCAGAGTTCAGTGTCATTATGACATTTGCATACTGAGCAGCCATCCACAACTTCATTACAACAGCCTCTTCGGTCAACAGTACCAGCTCAATTACCATGTTATCTGAAACACATATAATGCTCAACTATCAGTAAAAATGCACAGCAATAGAAAAATCTGCGAGAGCTTGGAGACCTATGATTGAGTAAGTGGCCTGAGAAGTAATTCCTCCTCATTAGCCCCACGTCTCTAACACCAGATGGACGCTGAAAACCCTGAAATTCTCCTGAACACAAAACAGTGCATGATTATCCTTTGAGGAGGAGAAATTATCTCACAAAGATTTTTGGCACTTCCTGATTTGGTAGTATGTGTAGCCTTCGAGTGGTGCAGCATGGAGGAGTTACTGTGTCCTGAAAATAGGAGCTGTGGAGAAGCAGCCTTGCAGAGAGCAGTAGCAAAAGACACAAGTTACTCCCATTTGATGTCATCATTTGGGTCCCTGGATTGTAACTTGCATTCTGTGCAAACAGAAAATATACATAGTTTGACTTTTTGTTCTGACTGTCTTTTGCTCATTAAAAATCTACTTTTCAGCCCAACTTATGGCCCTCCTAGAGGTGCTAGGAAGTCCATTTCCAATGTGGTTTTCCAGAGGTTCTTCTCTCTCTCTGGTCAGAAGAAAACCTCTCAATCCATGCTTCCCTGCCCGGGACAGGACCCAGCCCAATACTGGAATGTCATAACTCCTCTCTATGTTCCTTTCTACCCACTCGCCCCATGAGCCTCCAGTGAGTGGGTTTAAATACTGACAGGGTTCTTGTGCATAGCCACTCTCCTCAGTATGTAATCCCCACAGACAGTACAGCTCCATCTGTGCCACATTTCCAAGCACGTGGGGGAGGATCTGCAGGCTGCAGGTTTATTTCAGTGGCATAGAACTTCCATAAGCTTTTGCAGCCCTGTGTGGGCAAGAGTTGGAGGGCAGTAAAGCTGCCATCCCACCTTTCTTCCCTTCTCATGAGTCAGCTTTAATATCAAAGAGCAAACTGCATACACAGGATGAAACAAGATGCCAGGCTCCTAAAAAGCAACGTCAGTGATTAATAGTGCGTTCATGCCAAGACATTTGTGGGTTAGCTTACTGCAGTTCGGATTTAAAAAAGAAAATTGAGAAATATATTTGCATGATGAGAAATGCACGAAAGACTCACAGTGACAGGGTATTTCTATGGTGACCAGTGCAGCATCATATTTAGACTACAGTGATGAGAGATGTTGATGGTGGAATCCAGGCTCCTGAAGCAGCCAGACCTTTAGGGGAGCTGAGTACACTTTAAAAGGAGGATGAAGGTGTTTCCCAGAGACAACAAAGCAAAAACACAGACAGAAACACTGTCCTAGCCATGCAGAAGTTTGGAACTGAGATGTGAGGGCTCTTGGATTCCCAAGTACAGCTCTGAGACTATAGCACTACTTTTTCAGTATTTCTAGTGCAGTGGGCAGAAAACAAGCAGAAACAATGTGTGCATTTGTGAAGCTGGACACCAGAGGAATACAAAGACTGTATTTTCAGCTTCTTAAAAGGAAAATATCACAGCTCAGTTGTTTTCAGCTTGCACATTGATGTTTTTTTGCTAAGGAAGCCAGGAAAAATCATGGGATACAAGCCTCAGACCCAGGAAATAGAAAATTATCACGAAGTCCATATCTAGCTATAAATCAAACATTATTTCTTAGAACAGCTATCAATAAAGGAAAACACATTGTGCCTTAGCTCTGTGATAATTTTCCTCTGAAAAACCCTCATATTTTGAGCAAGCCAAACTGATACTATTCCATCTTTGTGATAAACTGAAAGCAACCTGTGTTAGCCTTCAGGTCTATCCTGTTCCTTGCCAAGCTGGCTTTTGTTTTGGTTTGGTTTGGTTTTGTTTTGTTTTGTTTTGTCGAGTAATATGTTCATAAACATCTTCTTGTGCTAGTTTCCTCCCTGGATTAGGCCATTACTCTTTTCTTGCACCTGCTTGCACCTGGTGCTGCTACTACAGATTCTATCACCAACTTTCTCTAGCCCTCTCCAAGAGCCATCATCTGGCTTGATTTACAGAAGCCTCTGACCCCCTTTCTTCCTGTAAGGCTTTCTTAAAGTTTTACTTGTAAGAATCCCAGTTTATTTGCCTGGCTGTAACATGACACATTAAAAGTCTCTCTTTTTTAAACACTACTAACTTCTGAAATCAGGATAAATCCAGGCATCATAGTTTGGTGAAGAACAGGCAGTAGAAATTCGCTTGGGTGGCCTGCCACCAGGGCAGTTGTCACCAATACTACAGCTTCAGGGCAAAGAAACCTCTCAACAAATTATCTCCTATTGCCTGTATTTGTCCTCTAAGATAAGGATTCATCCAACACATTGAGTACTACTCCTGTTAGCTCTGGAATGCTATCATATTGCAGAGGATATTTCAGGAAAATGAGCTGAAACAGTGTTCAGGAAGCTGTGGCACAGTATTGTAGAATATTTTTTTTCACAAGAGACCTCTGGAGGTCTGTGACCCAGCACTTGCCCCATCACACCTTTAAGCTCTGTGCTTAAAGGAGTGCCAGCTGAACCAGGGTGCTTCAGAGCTTGTTCAGTAGAGCAGGGAAGATCCATAGGAACGGAGATCCCATGGCTTCTCTATATCTCTCTTCCTCAGTCAAGCATCCTGCTGAGGAACAAGGGGCCCCTTTGGTCTCTGGCAAGTGTCTTTGGTGCTGTCCCTCTGTACCTCAGAGAAGAGCCTGTCTCTTTCCTTTCTGTTTCCCCACCACAAAGAAGTTGAAAACATCCAAAGGAGTCCTCCTCTCCCTTCTTGTCTCCAGGTTCAACAAAAGTCTTTTCTCCATCCCTTTCCAGATGTACTGTGCTCCAGCACTTCTCTATCTCTGTGGCATCTGCTGGACTTTTTCCATGGAGTCAATGGCTGCCCAGTTCCAAGGAGACAAAACTGGGCACAAGTCTCCAGATGCAGCCAGGCTCACTGGTGCTGATGCAAGGAGAAAGACACCTAAGTTTGGGATGAAGTGGCCCAGAAGCAAGTTCAGGCAGCTGAGTCTAATAGAGTCATCAGAAGCACTGGCCTTGGTGCTCTCCTGAACTTGACGGGAATTCTTGGGTGAGAAGTTTTTGTGTACCATATACTGATTTTTCCAGGAGGAGACATCAAAGTGTGAGTGTCACAGAATCAGGTGTATAGAACAGTTCCTTAACATTGTGCCAGCCCTGCGGGGGAGCACTGTTTAAAACTGTCCTCAAGGGATGCTGGACTACATGTTTTTTCTTTCCACTGTCTGATACCCTAAGTCCTTGTACCTGGTTTTCTTTGGCCTCATAAGAGGTAAAAAAGTGACAGGTTTAAGATTGTAATCTATTTTATGCCATGAGACCCCTTAAATAATTGTACTTACTAATTTTGGTTTTCATTTCTGGCAGATACTGATATGTGAAACAGTGATCCAGAGTCTAGTATAGTAAAATGAATACTGTCCCACTGCCTGTCTGTCCAGGGCAGAGGGTTTTCTTGTCTGTGAGAAAACCATTGAAGGGCTCCCTAACCTTCACCTGGAATATCTACACACTTCATACTAATACTTAAACATTGATAAAAGTATTTTAGTTCAAATTTTTGCAAGTACCTTTCAAGAACTGCTCAAAGACTTGTCTTTGTATGATGATCTAGATGCTATCCTCTTCCATTGCGACAAAGTTTGAGAACTAAATNACTAAATAATTAATCAAAAATTGTCTCTGAAGCTTCTTTCTCAAAAAGGCAGAATTAATTTTAGACACAAAAATCCATAGAAATAATTTTAAATTCTTTAAGTAAACTATTGAATTTGGAGCTGGACTTCAAAAATTATCAGTTATTATTGCATTCTAAGTAGCTTGACTAAGATCTAAATTTGAGAAACTAGAATCAATCACTTTAGCAGAGTAAATCCCATGGTTCAAACTCAGTTCTTCTGTAATCATTTTAGATAAAAGAAATACTTACAAACAACCCTAGGAGAGGAGAAAACAAGATCAGCTCTTTCCTTGGAGTGGCAAGAGCTTATTGTTGCAAACCCACAGCGTCAGTTCTCATAGGATGGGGAAGTGAGAAACCACATATAATTACTGTCTGCAGTCTTGGAGCCACTAGCTGCCTTTAATTGCAGAGAGTTTCCAGACTCCATCTAATATAAACTCTCTCTGCAATTAAATCCAGCTCACTCACATCTCACCTGGGCAACCAACCCTCAGTGACCCTGCTGGAGCAGGGGATCGGATCGGACCAGGACCTCTGGAGACCCCTGCCACCCTCAGCTGCTTTGTGGCCCTGTGATGCTGTGATCCCCACCAC
Source organism: Melanocharis versteri (assembly GCA_013397845.1). NCBI lineage: Eukaryota > Metazoa > Chordata > Aves > Passeriformes > Melanocharitidae > Melanocharis > Melanocharis versteri. Next base: position 675,480 of record VZTG01001869.1, on the reverse strand, counting down.
AGCACGATTCGAGGGTCAGAGCTGCACTATGCTGGCGGGGTCGTGGACAGGAGACACAAGTGCAGCCAGAGTGATAAACATGAGAAACCCTCACAAACACCATAGGCTTTAGGAGTCCTGGCTTCTGGAGTCCTGGCTTGCCTTTGTAATAACATTTCCATGCTCCAAACATCCTCCCATACCCACCCACAGCAAACTACCAGCAGGAAAAACAGGCTGCACATCAGAGGTAGAACATTTGTTGGGATAGGAGGAGCTGACATGAGTTTATTTTCCATTCCCTTTAAGACATTGTTAATCTGAACAAATATATTCCTGCCTTGAAATTACTTCAAAGAGCAGATTTACACATTATATGCAGAAATTACCTGGGCATGGCTGATCTAATTTATTGTGTTCTTTAATGTTCTTGCAAAAAAACCAATCTTGTCATTCTCCTCTGTACAATGAACCCTGTTCAAAAGGATGCTAAAAAATAGCCTAACAAGTCATTCTTGCTGGACATAAGTTAAATAAACATAATTCAACTGGTGACTCATTAAATAGAAGCAAGAGACAAAATTTCTGAACATGGAATGATTTAGAGGTGTGGTTATGGCAACAATACATTGTCAAATTTTATGCTAAGCATGAGTCTGAGTAATAATACCCATAAGGGAAAATACACTGGACAATGCAGATATTGCTGCAAATGGGCATTGGGGTTTCCTTACCCAGTTGCAGCCCAGATCTCTCTGCAACAAGAACTAGTTCTCAAGGTACCTATGGCTGCATGTGAATGTAAAATTTTTACCAGAAAGACCTCTTGAAAATGTATAAGTAGAATTCCAGACTTCTGGAAATAATGTGGAAATCAAATGAGAGATCCAAAAAGCTGGATGACCAGGAGGCAATGATAAAGTTCACATTTTATTTATCTTAAATGAGTGATTTACCATCTGAGTAGCATTGGGGAAAATGGAAAGCATAGGAGTTATCTTTTCTTCATTACTGAATATTTAGGTCAGGCAGGTGTGGGGCTAACCACTAGACATGTTCATGTTTTGCTATTATGGCATTATCTGAAAAAGGAAATTATAAACTACATTGGCATACCAGATGTTCTATTGCCTGAAAGTTGCTCTTTTTCAAATTTGCTCAGGACAGAGCAGAGTTTTATAATAGAAATTTTCCCATTTAGGCCAGGTCTGTAAATTCTCTTGTTAGAGGTCTTGTTTAGGAGGATTTGGTGGAGATAGGTACTTTGCTGTACAAAAGGATTTATTACTATGACATGTGCTTTTGCTCCTGGTTTTAAATGCAAGCCAGGCTTTCTGCATGCTCTGCAGAGGGGATGCAGCAGCAGATTTGGAAAGCTTTTCTTCGTTTTCTCAAGCAATAACCCTGCAGCAGCCTAGAGACCTTAGTTCGTTTCCATCTGCCTGTGCAGACTTCTAAGAGATAGATCCGAATGACCTACTCGGCATAAATCTTTGAATTTTTTTTATTCCAGCAGAAATCTCACTGAAATTTGACTTTCATTGTGGCCTTCACACATGCTCAAGAGACATTATATCTGTGTAGATGGATACTTGGAAACTAATCCTGCAAAAAGGGAGGCAGCTTCACATCAGAACCCTCTATGGCTTAATTACAACCAATGTGCCTGTGTCAGATGTTTTCATCTTGAAAATTGGGCACATTACACCAAATACTTTTTCCAGACATTTGACATCAGCAACATATGACAAACATGCTAAAATGGTACTTCTTTCTGCACTTCGACTATGGAAAACTCCTACCATTTAATGCAAATTAGTTTTAGCTTAACTCCAATGTGTGCGGTATGGGTTTCATCATGTTATTAATGAGATTAGTTAAATTGTATTTCTGATGTGCCTTTGAGCTACAGGTCAAAGGGGAATTGACTGCCAGTACGTGACTGAGTCTTATTCCACAGCTCTTCAACCATGTTTCCAAGGCAGACCATTTGTGTATTTGACCCTGTGATCCAGAACAATCCACAGCAGGAGGAGACCTTTAAAAAAAGAAAGGCAAAGCATTGCTAACGTCATAGAGCCTGAGAAGCTTTGGTTTGAGTGTGTTTGTTGTTAGTTGCACGTGCATGTTCTCAGCAAGAGGATGTCCATGCTGTTATGATTTATCTTCTTTCCCCTACCAGTAATCTTCATTATAATAGGTGTCTCCATTCACAGTCTCTTCACTATTGGCTTGCAGATAGTTACCCCAGTTTAAACACTGGACATTATCTAGCATAGTTACTGTTCAGTAATATAATTCTATTTAGTCTTTTATTTCCTTAATTAGTTAATATGCTGTCACTTGAAATTGTGCTACTTCACCCAGTTAGAATCAGATTAAAGAACAGAACATGAACTATTAATACAGGACCTAAATACATGCTTGAAAAGCTCCCTGAGATCTTCAGTGATTAATTTATTAGAAAGTCTTCTATCGAAGTGAACCTAGATGTCGGACCTAAATAAAGGAAAATTATTGATACTTTTTACTGTAGAATTAGCATAATAGGTCAACCTTTGAGGCTGCCAACACTGCTATAAGATAGTCAGAGGACAAAAAAGAAAATTAGGTAAGTTTGAATGTATGAATGGCTTTGGTTTTAAGAATTATATCAATAAGTCTTATGCAAAATACTTCTCCTTAGGAAAATGAAAACGTGGGAGAAAAGTTGTATAGCTAAATTGCAGAGCGATGGCTTTTTGCTTTCTCAAAGGTGTTTGAAATACTTATTCCAATATAGAGGGAAGCCTTATCTTTTAAATAAAATGCAGACTGCTAAAGATATAGATGGGTCAGAGAGGAAAACCTGGCCTATATGTTTTTTTAAAAAGCTATCAGAAACTACAGTCTTATCCCCAGCCCAAGGGGAATTTAGGAATATAAATAAATTGCACCAGTGTCAGGAGTGATGAGTGTATAGCAGCTGACTGCAAGGAAAGCTTATGAGCATACTGTGGTGAAGCACAAGAGCCAGGCAGTCTCTAAGCCTCCTGTAGTTTACAGCCCATTGCAGACACCTTCTCTGCCCAAGAAATACAGGAAGTCATGTAAGAGAAATTTATTTTTAAGACACAGCTTTCTTCACTCAACTTTTTCTGTTGGTCCTCTTTCTAGATTTCAGTGCCAAATCAGAAGCTTACCTCGACAAATAAAATTTCCTTGTACCCTGTTGACTGTTCAGTAACTAGGCAGACTAAACAGTTGAGCTCATGCTGACTGTACTTGGAGACAAAGCAGAGGAGAGCAGCTTGATTTATTGTCAGCAGGAAGCTGCTTCTTCCAGTGTGGGAATGTGGTGTCTGAGGAGGCAACAGTAGGTCCTGCTGCAATTCACAGTACTTCTGGCATGAGAAAGGTAAGGGCATGCTTTTTTCATAACAGTGTTATTTTCTGAGTGCATAGGTGAAAAGTAAGCAACCTCACCTTTATGAAATGAGTGCACACATTTCCCTACTTACATTAAAAATATAAGATCTTACTGGAAACCTTTCAGTCTACAAGGAAGCTCATCTAAAAATGCAATTGATGATATGTTCAATGTGGAACTGAACAGCTGGAGTTTAGAGTGTTAATATAGCAAAATAAATTATTTTTGTGTAGTTTTTTTTCTTTACATTAGTGATGAGTCAGCATAATATACTGCAGCACCTGGCTGAATGGCTGACTGCACTGGCTTTGCTATCAAAGTTGACCTTTGTTTTACAAGCAACCAGTTCTACACAGGTTACCTTCTCTGGCCTGTGTAGTATGTAATTTATCCCATGCTCTTTGTATGAACAACTCCTCTGGGTAACACATTACAGTGTTTCTCTCCAGCACGTGCAAAGGCCACAATGACAGTCAAATATCAATCTCATTATTTCTGCTGGAATAAAAAATTGTTCAGGTCTGCCACATAGAAGCTTTACCATCCATGCAGTCTATGAGTTTTTTGAAGTCAAATGGTAATTCCAGCTTCCTAATCTTAAGCCACAGAATGTAACCCCCCCGTCATTTACACAGAGGTTAATTATTCCCTAAAAGTATTTAAAATTGTCTGTAACAATTTTGATTTTAAAAATTTTGCTACTGAGAACATTTAAATGGTGTAATTGCATTTTCAGCTATATTAGCAGGTATGACAGTACAGGATAGAAAATAAATCAGCCTCTTGTGGATAAAGTTCTGATATGAGTGGAGCTTTAAAGCATTTCAGTGATTCTGCAGAGCCATAAAGAGAATTTAAAATCATAACAATCAGGATCTGTATTAAATAATTCTGTCTTCAGATCTGTTAGTTATGCATGGAAACAAGAACTGCATTTGCTTAAGGTGGGAAGCAACTCTGAAATTCAGCACAAGAACACAGAAGAGTTTCTTTGTGAAATACTATCCTAGTCTAGCAAATTTGAAGACAGACCTAAACTATACCCTATGTATTTTCCTAACAACTCTGTGATACTGTGAACCAAGAATCATTAAAGATGAAAAAAGCAGCAAGAAAATAGGCAATTTTTTTAACCAGCTGGTTTTTACTTTCTGGTCTGATGTAATAAAAATCTGAACAAATTGGTCTTTCTGCAGAAACCATGTATTTTTCATGCATTTCTGCCCAGTATCCACTCTGCCACATGAATCTTTTCTTTTGGTCTCCCTCTAAGACTTAGAGTGTCTCCCATGACCCTGAGCTCTTTTTGGTTGAGTGGACAGCGGGCCAAGGGGCACTGTGTGCCTTGGCTGGCTTGGAACAGGAGACAGGGTGCCAACTGCCCAGCTTAACTCTGCTCCTGAGCTTTTGGGGAGCTCACCAGAAGACAGAATACATGACCCTTCTCTGCCTTCCCTTACACACAGTACTGTGTCTTCCTTCTCGTCTTCCTAGAGACCAATTTTTATGAAATTTATGTGACATCAAAGCCATTGGGATTTCCACTCTTCTATCCAGCACGACTGAATCAGGTCAACACATACAAGAAGTTACCTAAACAGATCACAGACTTTTCCCTTGGGAAAGGGATGGATCTTCTAGTGCAGCACTAAGCGAATTGTCCTTTCACTAATAATTGCTAGCTCTCATTTTCAGTAGCACTGACTACATGCATGACAAACATAATCACTTTGCCATTTCTCATCCTTCTGGGCTGGTTCACGGCCCAGTTGGTTTGTTTTGTATTTACTGCTTAGCAGCTATTTCAGAAACAAAAGAAGGACTGAGATTACTCCCTAAACTGGTTAATTCTGGACTTCTGTGAAGTTTTCACATGCCACTTTCTGCCGCCACTGTGTAATAAAAATATTGAATTGCTCATTTCCAGTTACGCAAACTGACAGCAGAAGACCAGGAGTAAAGCAAGCATGCATGCCTCCATGTGTTGTGGGTGTGTGAACATACTGTGTGTCCTCCTGCAGAGAGATTAAGAAGTCCCCTGGTGGGGATTTCTGGCATGCACAGATAGAGGCAAAACAGAAGAGGAGGGAAATAACCTTGTAGGCCTTTGCACTTTGTTGTCTAAAATGCTCTGCCAGGCTATATACACCTCACTCAGCCTGTACAATTGTAGCTGCTCTCTACATCTGCAAATTTGTATAAAGAAGAAAGAATACATTAGTACATTTGACTACTGAAAGGCAAAACAAAAGGTTTTTGAGAACCCTATAGTTACTAGCAATCAAAAATGACAACATCCTCTTCGGTGTTTTGAATTAGGTTTACGAAGAGAATTCCATTCCAGAAAAATTTCCAGCTGAAGGAGCATGTAACAGAATGTGTATCCAATGACATGGTAAATTGCACTGAAGAGAAACTTAAATTATCAGAAAAGAGGTCTTCCAAACATTAGAAATTGAATTAAGATGACAAACATGCAGGAAAAGCATAGATAAATCATCCAACCTTTTTTGTTGTCTTGCAGAGAGAAGGAAAAGGAAAGAGAAGGAGGAGAGAGAGAGGAGATAGAAAGGCAGAACAGGGAGCTACTGTCCACAGGTGTCACTGCTTTCTGGGAAGATGAACAATAATGTTTTGAGGTATTTAATAATGATAATGGTATGACCTTTGCACAGTATCCTTAAAGCAGATTTAACTAAGTCCCTCGTGTGCTCCACCTGGATAGCACCAACCATCTCTTCTCATCTTCATCTTTGTTGCAGTGCACCTGGAATTGTAGCCGTTGCTTTCAGGATCCATCAGGCATATAATCATGTTGGTGATATGTGGATCCTTACTTCACTCATTAGCTCCCATTTCTTTGTGCAGAGAACAAAGGACAGATCTGGGAATCTTTCTGGGAAAAAGCCTGTCTTTGCTTGCCTGAACCTGGGGGACAAGGCCCAGCCACTGCTGACCCAGTGAGCCCCCTTTGTGCTGACAAAGAAATAAAAAAGAAAAAAAAGAAGAGCAGAGACAATGCTGCCTCAGGAAAGCTAATCGTTAAAACTTCCTTTTACTTCAAAATGTAAATTGGACATCCTATTTTGTTTGGGTTTTGCATTCACTTATTTTAAATGGAGCATGAAATATGGTCAGATATAATGATTCTGAAATAGTTTCAGCTATGCATGTTTGCAAAGCCATTAAAATTATTATTTCTTTCTACACAGAAAATAAAATAAAATAAAATAGTAAAATAAAATATCATTTCCACTTCTGTCCTTGAAAAATTAATTCTACAAGGCACTAATGAAGCTGTGAGTTCACAAAGGACAGATTTTTATGTAGATAATCTATAATTCCACTTCCTTGTCTTGTATCAGTGGGAAAATTTTGTATAATTATAAATAGCTCAAGGATGACTAAATACAAAATAAGAAAATACTTTTAAATATTAGGAAATTTTTACATCTTTCATTGAGTGATCTTAGGCTCCAGAAGAGACTGGCAGCACAAATACAGCAGTCAGGAGTGTGTTTTACTTCACATTCATAGGGTCCACAAGCAGAACTTTCTAAGGCATGTGTAATTTATTTTGGCCAAAAAGACCTGTTGGGAGGCTGGATCTCCCCATTTGCAGGAATGGTTGTGGCTACAAAGACAAATCTGTACCCAGCCTTGGGAGAAGGAACATCCCCACAAGGAGGAGTAAGACAAAGGTGTAGACAAATCTTTAAACTTACTCTGCAGAAAATTATCCCGAGATGAGACTGCATAATGGACTAGTCTTTCACTGGCGTTTAGAGCAGCAGAGGTGACTTAGCTTCCCATGATTTTGGCAGCTGCTCGCAGTTCCCTTACATTTGGTTTTCCAGGCTCACTACTGCAAGAGATGGGAACCAGAGGAAACATTCCCAGGACCTGCCTCCCTGTGAAGAGATTCAGCCACTGGACAACTGGTTTGCTACGCGGAGTGTTGGACATGCGTTTTGCTGTCTCCTGTGATATTTTTTGTGATTTGACTGGCCTGTTTTGCTCTGTTTGTTGGAGCAAGCAGCTAATCTATGTCTGGAGGAAAGTGTCTTGTTCAGCAGTCTGCAAACATGCCAGTGCAGTGACTTCTGCATTCCTGTTTCCTCTCCATACCTGCCAGTAATGCGGAATGTGCATATGCAATACTCTTGCAATCTGGGAGCTACTTTGCTGCTGGTTTGCTCTGTGCACTCAACAACTGCTCTCTCTTTTAAAATCTTTTGTTGTTTCTGTTGTTTTTAATTTATTATCTGCTCCATGAAAGGTCTTAGACTTGTATCATAGCGGTCTTTGACATGAAGATTTAACTAGTTTCTTCCAATTCACCCTCCAGTGTGCCCTGTGGAAACAAACAGTATGCTTGCTGGCCTCCAGGTTTGCAGAATGAGTCTTCACAGCCCTCTCTGTACAAATCAAACAAATACACATTTTAATTAGCATTAAAACATCCAGATTAAACAAAATTCAGGATTCCCAGGGGAAACCTTATGCTTCCAAGATCTAGCAAGAAAACAGCAATGGACAGTGGATCCATTTGTGTAACAACAGCCCTTTTCACCATATTTTTGTGTAATGAAAATTAATTACGACTTGCTAATTTAAACATTAAAACATTAGGAAATGCCAGAATAAAAATTGCTTGAGCAATCCTAATTCCACCTCCACCCCCATACACACATTCTGTACTTAATAAGCCTGCATGGCCTTTAATTACACTTTCAGGTACTATGTGGGCTCCTTAGATAGTACAGAATGCACAAAATTATTAAGTTTGCCTGTTTCCTTCCCCTTTCTTTCCTTATTTTCTTTTGATGTTACCAAGTTTTAATGATACATGACAAAGGGACAGCATTCTCAACAGCAGGAAAGTCCCTACAGTTTCATGAAAACCTGTGGCTAGAGAGAGACAAGAATCTTTTAGCACCGCAGCATAGAAACCTGCAGTGTCAGCAGCCAACAGATGATCCATGCAGGAGGATATTACTAATGCCCCAACTGTAATGAACGGGTTGCAACTTACTCAGTGCTAGTCAACCCAAAGGTGCACCCCTAAGGCATCTGTCTTCTTAGTTCTGCAGCTCAGGACATCTTGTTCCTTTACCTCTTTCACTGCACAGCAGGTGAAGGAGCTGCTTTTCACTCTGCCACTTTTTCCAGCAGTGATGAGATCTCTGAAGCTTCAACCAAGTGTAAGAACAGGCCATCTCAGTTTTCAGGAGAAAAAGAGACAAATAAGCAGACCAGCTTGGCTAAGCAGGGAATTGTGGCAGAACTCCAATGCAAAAAAAAGAATATACAGAAGATGGAAGCAGGGATGGGCTACACAGGAGGAATTTAAAAACATTGCCTGGGCATGTAGGGATGGTGTCAGGAAAGTAAAAGTTCAGCTGGAATTTTAACTTGCATGTCAATAGTAACAAAAAGAGCTTCAGCTGCTAAATGCTAAGCAGCTGAACAAGGAAAATGGCATCTGGTCACCGAGTAGACTGGGTGATTTACTGAAATTGGACAGAGTCAAGCCTGAGGAACTCAATGCCTTCTTTACACAGCAAGATCTCCCAGAGCTTCAGGCCTGGGATTCATAGAGGAGAGAGATGACCATGAGTGGGTGAGTTAGTAGTTGCTGGAGAAAACCTGGCTTATACAAGTCCATGGAAACATGAGGGCTGTGTCCAAGGAGAGAGCTGTCTGATGCCAGCGCAAGATCAGTTTTGATCATCTTTGAGGAGGCATGGATATCCCTGCCAACTGTAGAAATGTTGCACTTACACTTAAAAAGAACTCAAAGAACAGCCCAAGCAACTGCAGGCTGTCCAGTCATACTTCAATCCCCGGGAAAAAAACCCCATGAAACAAGTTCTCTTCCATGATATTTCTGAACACATGAAGGAGAAGTAGGCAATTGTGAACAATTGTGAATAATCAGCACAGGTTCACCAAGGACAAATCATAACTGTGAACGTGACTTACTGCCCTTTTTTGATAAAGAATGGATTTTGTGGATGGGTGAGAGCAGTGGGTGTCATTTACCATGAATTTAGCAACATTTCCAACTCTGCCTACCAGTGTTCTTGTATCTAAGCTAAGACATTATGGTCTGGATGGGCTGCAAACTGATCCAACTTTGAATGAGGTCAGAGGGTTGTACTTAATGAGTTGTACTCTATCTGAGGGCTGTGTTGTGGCATCTATCCTAGGGCTGATCCAGCAGCAGAATCAATTGCCAAATGAGGTTATGCAGTCTCCATTGCCGAGGGTTTTCAAGACCAGATTGGTCTGACTGGTCTGACTTCATTGCTGTAGAATGCTAGAAGACAAGGGGGCTAATGTGTATGTGTCCAACACCGACAGCCAGATATCTGTGGGGGCAGCCATGGATTGTTGGTGATAACAGCCAAGAATTGTTGGTGATAACACACCGAGAAAGAACAGGATGTGGCCGGAGAAGAGGCCATAAGGAGGTAGGGCAGCACATTTCTGGGACATTTCAGCCTTGTTCTGGCTCCTGGAGATGAGCACAACAGCACAGCACAAGTGCAGGGATGAGGCTGAGAAGTGGGCATGGACTGTAAGAGGAGATTGAGACCACCAGAGATCCCCCTGAGCCCTCCAACCCATTTCCAGAAAGGTCTAGAGGAATGGACTGCACAGGATTACTAATTTGCATAGAAAGTGAGAAATTTATCTCCAAGATTGGGAGATTTATCTGTAAAAGGTACCCCCATAAAGCCTGGGTGCCAGGTGGTCCCAGATCCCTGAACATACCATCAGCTGGATCAGTGCTGGAGGCCAATAAAACTTTGTGAAGTTTTGCGGGCCCTCTGACTTGTAATTTCTTTCAACCATGACCATCTACAAATCTTGGGTACTCCCCTCCCCTTTAAGCCACAGTTTCTGACACTGCTTTGAACCTGGATGACCCTGTAATTACCATCATGGGGGCCGAATACTGGAAAAGTGCTATGGGTGCAGAATTCTCTTCCAACACTAAGTTATTTCACATCCATTTTTCAACCAAGGTACAGAGACTTCAGCTACTCTATTGCTGAAAACTTTCTTTCCCATACTAACTGTATCGGTTGCATAGTTGGGTCTGTTCAGTGTATGTTAGATATGCTCACACACCAGAGACTACAGGTATATCAGCACAAGTACCTACAAAACAAGAAGCTGCTTAATTGAGAAGCAGACATCTGGCTTGTGCTTCCAGTTCCTAGGAAAAAGAGCGAGGATGAAAACAGGGATAGGATTTGCTTAGGTGTGGGAAAGAGAGGGTGACATTGGGGACAAAGAGACTGATAGAGATTTATTAGGAACAAGCAGAGCACCAGGAAAGAATGAGAAGATGCAGGGCAGATGAAGGCATTCTCCTTCAACACTAAACCTATTGCTGTCCTTGTTGTGCTGCCAGTACAGATGGTGCCCCTGTTCATAAGGGATGTGGTGTAGAGCAGAGGAGTGAGGTTGCAAAGAGCTGCTCTAAGTACTCCTACCTTCCTGCAGCCCCAGACCAGTCCTTACAGGGTGCATACAGCAAGGCAATACATCTAGAAGGATAAGTGGAGATAAAGATTTATGTTGCTCCTAGGTGTGGGAGTAAATTGTTCTGCTCCGAACAGAAAAGCACTTCTCTCCTGCTGCGTTGTCTTTTTCCCTTTCTGTGGCCCTGTTTGACTCTGGATTTCTGATGTCTGCACCCAAAGTGACAGAGCTCCTACAGAAAGCATCTCCCTCACCATCCAGCTCCAATTTGCTCTGGGACCCTATTTCATGTAGAAAACAGCACACCATGTTATCTTGACATAAATAATACAGAAAGGGGCTAAATAGGGCAGACTTGATTCTGATCTGTCCTACAAATATGTACAATTTGAGCTTTTAATGTATTTTACTAACAAAATGAATCAGTAAAGGAATTTCACATGGGATCTTTGTTTCTGACAGCACTGTTCAGACATCTTTAATGATAACAGAGATTTTAAGCAGAAAAAGGAGTGAGCACAGTGATGACCATGTAGACAGAGCCTTAGTGAAGTTCATTTTCACTCAGGGCTTGTCTGCCAGGAGAGACCAGGGTGGGGAGGGAATGATGGTTCTCCTGGTGAGCACTGGCCACTGTGCTTTTCTGCTGTCCCACACACCTGGGCCACTTTCTAGCATGTTGATGTACAAGTTTCTCCACATGTGACAGCACTGCTGGATCAGGAGGGCAGTTCATTCATGCACACACCCCAGATCACTGCATGTCTTTCCAGAGCAGGGCAGAAGTTGCTGTGCATCAGCCTACAACATAAAAACAGCAGTGCGCACTTGTCAGCAGCTCACACACCAGGCAAACCAGGCCAGGCATTTGTAGATGGAGGAACATGTCAATCAATATTATCTTAATATTCCCACTTGCTATTACAAAATGTCAACTGCTATCACTAAATGTCAACCCCTAATTCCAGCTGAGAGAAACTAGAAGGCACAATCTATCAGTCAGTAAAGCTTGCTCACTAGCACAAATAACCCATGCTTCTCTCTACCCTGAAACAACAGGCTTGACATGGGCTAGAAATGGTGTCTTCCTCCTCATTTTCCTCTCTCCACTCCCTACTCCTCTCCCACCCCAGAAGATTTCAGCTAAAATTGACCATGAGAGAATACTGGCATGCAGGATAACCTTTGTTACCCACTCTTCCAAATATGCTCAAAGCATTCAGCATAAAGTCCTTCTAACACTAAGTGACCCCAACCTCTTACTTGAGAGTGTGATGTGCTCTTAGCAGGTGGTGGTGAGGAATGGCACAAGGATTTCAAAGGCCTGAGCAAAAGGTGACACGATGGATGTTAGTATTTTGGGGCCGTTTCTGGAATCCATCAGCCTGTCAGCTCAGTACTGCTGAGGCCGAGCAGTTGGTGTGAGGTGGGTGTGTGAGGGTGATTAGATCCCAGAGTTGGGGTAAAGACACTACCAGGCACTACCAGTGTTCGACAGACCTGAAGTCACAGGTCTTGTTTGGAAGCAATGGAGGCTTTTCCTTTGCACTCTTGGCTTATTCCCTTGGTGAGTTTTTGAGTAGGAGATAACAGCTAGTGGGGAAAGAAAATACTGCTGTCTGCAGCAAAACCAGTCATAAAAATCCACAACCAAACTATGTATCCCGTGGCTGATAGACCCCGGTGGGTCTTAACATTCTCCCTTTATTCTCCTCTAGTCCTTTTTCTACTCCAGTAAGCGACCACCCCTCGGACAGGGCTGCTCCCGCAAGGCTTCTCCCAGCTCACGCCACCACCAGCACCCCGAGCCGCGGCAGCTGCCGGCAGAC
>VZTG01001869.1:540292-662757 GCA_013397845.1 Melanocharis versteri | reverse complement strand
GCCGAGCCGAGCCGCGATGGAGGGTGCCGAGGCGGCCAGCCTGCTGGGGGAGCGCAGCCTGGGGCCGGCGGCCCGGTTCNGCTGACTCCCGCGGCAACGCGGAGCCGGCAGCGGGCACCGGCGGTGGTGGCGATGCTGATGTTGCTGCTTTAACGACGCGCGAGCGGGAGAGGCGCCTCCNGGTTCCGTACGTACCGGCGGCGGTGGTTCCTGCTGGCCGTCGTGTGCCTGCTGAACTGCTCCAACGCCATGGTGAGTGCCTCTCCCGCCGCGGGCAGCCGCTCCCCGCAGCCGGCCTGGGGCTGGGGCGCTCCTCCGGGGTGGTGGGACAGGGGCGGCCGCCGGGTGCCCGAGCGGCAGGCTGAGGCGCGGAGCAGGCAGCGCACACAGCGCTCCCCTGCCGCCTCCCTGTGCAGCAGGTCTGGAGAGCAGCTCTGGCTGCTGCTGCTGCTGCGGAGGGAAGACGGACTGACACGACTCGCTGGAGCCAAAACTACCTCCTGCGTCTTCCTAGAAGCAGCCAGGCAATCCTCAGGGCTCTGCCCCAGTGCCCTGTCTCAGATCCACCCCCTCATCCTTGGGGCACCGGGACTCGGTTGTACGCGCACAGTTCAGAGAAGCCTCAGCCTGGCCGTGCCTTATGGACGGAATAAGCGGCTTTTACTTTTGAACTTAGTCCTTCTGGTTACGACCTCGGCCTCCACACTTTCCTTTCTGCCCGGTGGGATCCGGGGCACCGTGGGGTGGTGACGGGGGAAGGCCAGGATGGGGCGGGAGGGTGTGTGTGATCTCCAGGAGTACAGCAGGAAGTACCGCAGCGTCAAGTCAGACTGGGATGAAGCAAAATGTGTCCTGGAGCGCAGCAAAAGTTGCTGCGGAGTCCACTTCGTAGGCCATGGGGAGACAGAGAAAGTATTCATCGTCTGTGAGGGTCACATGTTTGTAGCCTAAGAATAGCAGAGCAGTATTGAAACGCTGTGGGAGAGGAACAGGAGTTAACTCTGCCTCATTGCTGGCTTGTGACAGCAGATTTATCTGGTCAGGAAAAGAAGCAAGCTTCCTTTCAGGGTCTGTTGCATATGCAGAACACTATAGGGTTAATTCTGCACTGAACAGATGGTTGTATGAACTTCTTTTTGCCTACTCTTACTGTCTTGTTCTGAGAGACTTGAAAAAAATGGGATGCCAGATCATACCCCAGCTGTTGAACAGATTTAAATTAAGTTCAGTAGTTACAGAGATAAACCCATAAAGTTTCCTCTTATCAAGGCTTAGTATATGAAAAAGAAGCCCGGATACTTGCTCATCAAGTCATTGAGGACATTGTTGATAATTATCAGACTGATGTAGAATTATTCATGTTCTTGAGGATTACCATGCTGTGAATGCAGGCTGTCTGGCAGACAAGATCAGGCACTGCAACCTGCAAACATTTAAATGCTTTGAAGGAAGATTAGGTATTCCATGATGCAAGAGTGCTGGAGTAGAGAAATGGAAAAACATAGTGAGAATTTGCCTGTATATGGAAAAAAAAAAAAAAATCAATGCACCTTCCCAATGGAAAATCAGTATATCCTTTAAGAGTGTAAAAAAGTGTACTACAGAAAAGCCCCACTGCTTGCTTGCAGTTAAACTGGCACAGCAGAAGAACATTATGTGGGAAGAAGTAAACCCACCCTGCTATAAGTGGACAGTGACAGCATGGGTGAAGGAAGCTGTACCAAGCCTTTTCCTAGTGTCTTGTCAGATTTTGACTTTGATGAAACCTTAAAAGTGAAACTGGAAGGTTTTTTAAACAGATCCTTTCATTACATCTGCAAGTATTACTGTGTCCTCAGTGTGTTGCTGAAAACTTTGTAGCCCTGGAAGATTGACCTGTTCTGTCTCCTTTGTCTCTTGACAACTTCCTGACTGCCCATAGTATTATTTTTCCATGGTATGAAATTAGGTCAGAACTTTACCACTTCAAAACTGGGTGCCTAATAAATATCCTAGAGTGGAATTGCTATTTCTAAGCCATTGCAAAGATCTGGAATAGCAACTATACCCACATATAAAGTTGTAAGCAAACATCTCCTGATGCTAAAATTTCTCCTAAACGTTCCGGATAAAAATCACATTAAAATGGAGGGAGTGGTTGAAAGTCCATGAAATCAAAGTGGTTGGTTGCTATTTAAAAGTTCCAGATGAAAAGATTAATTTACCAGTTCTGTGGTGTGAAAAATTGCCCTGCATGTTACGATGTGTCCTCAGTTCCTGTGCAGATGTTGCATGCAGCACTTTGTTCTATGTACGCCTGTGTCAGGCTATCTGCAGATACATATAGTAACACATGACTTTTGAATTGTCTGATTTGGGCCTCATTTGGACCTCTGGAAGCACAAGCATCCAGAATGATGCCTTGTATTCCGCACTCTTGTCCATATACGTGCAGTTATCTGTTAGTGGCCTTTGGTGTCACTAGAAGTGGCAATCAGGAGACAGTATTGTGGGGGGGAGACTGTCAGTGTCAGGAAGACAAGGCAGAAGCGACTTAACTGCAGGAGAGCACATTTGGTCATGCAGCAAGGGCAGGCTGAGAAAGGAGCATTTCTTAGTTCAGTCTGGTTTAGAGTGTGATTCAGCAAAGCCAGACCAGACCACGTGGTGATGAAAAGGGCGCTCTTCACTATATCCTCCTGCCCCACTTTATCGTGTAAAATCCTTTCATTAACTGGAGCAGAGTGGGGTTAATATGATATAGAGGCTTTTACACCAACAATAAATAGCCCCTTACTTGTGCCTCTATTACTGACCTAAGTTTAAAAGCCTCTGCCTCTCCCTGCTGTACAAACTGGGTACTACCTTAGCAGGAATTCGTTCTCATTTCCTAAATAGGGCTATTGTGGGAATTCCTAGCCGACAATATATTGTAAGAAACTCCTGCCTTATCTTAAGAAAGCCGTAAGCAGACATCAGCATAATACACTTGCTGCCTGAAGTCCTGGGCAGAGAGGATGTTCTGACCACTGTTAAGCTTAGATGATTTATCCCTAGCTGTCTCTTGCAGCAGTGCTGATGGGGGGTGACATAACTCTGCCTGTGGTTTCTCCCCAGATTTGTTTTGCAAACTTATGCTGGGGTTTGGAGTGTGTTTTTTTTCATCTGAAGGCTTAATATTTAAGAGTATTCATGGTATGCTTGCAGCTGCTGTAGCATTAAACTACTGAAGCACATAGCTCCTTCCTTCTTTCCTCCTTCCTGTGAAGCTGAACAGGTGGGAGCTTCGTGTTTCACAGGAGGAACTTTCTCTTGCTTTAGCACTGGGGACACAAAAAAAGACAGAGGAATGAAACCGAGAGTGTCTACTGCCCAGTTCTGTGTTCACCAGCATGAGCAAGCTGGGGAGGAGCAGGGAGTTGGAGCTGGCTTGCACTTGGCCAAGTGGCTCCTGACTCACCTACTGGAGGACTTACACCACCACTTAGTGTACTTGGGAGAGGAAGGAGAGCTGCACAAGTGGAGCCTGGCATGCTCCCGGGCAGGGTGCACACGCTCCTTACCCACACCTGTCTGCTCCAGCAGTGCCCCTGTAGATACGCATGCGCACACAGCTGCTGCTCTTTTTTCCTGCTACTTCTCCTGAGAGCTGTAGAGACTAAAAGAGACATCCTAGCAAGGATCTGGCCTTTTCTGAAGATCACGCCTCTGTCCTAACGTCCTAGACTCCTGTGTCAGCATGGGTGCCTTCACCCGTGCCCAGGGACTGTTTGCTTCCAAACTCTGTGGCCCTTTTAACCTTGAAGATGAGGACTCTGGTGTAAGGGCTTCATCGTCCAGTCTCAAGGGAGAAGGAGGCAGCATCCATGTCACAGAAAGACATCCTACATCACCTGAGAAGCGGTGTTGAGGTGCATGAAAGAAAGCATGCTGGAGTTGGCAGAATTGCTGTAGGCAAAGCCCATGTGGAGACTGGCGAGCTGTGCTGGTGCCTATTACGAAGCAGAAGTTCTCATTTCATGCAGGACATCCCCCTTGGCTCCTCCTTTTAAAACTCTACATAAAAGGTACTGCAGGGTCATTGCTACAGTCTAGTCAGCTATACAGTATGCCAGACATGGAAAAGCACTCCATATAGCAACCTTTGCCAGCTGATACCACTGCTGACATGGCAAAGTGGCCGGATTTCCACCCTGCTTGATTGCATATGTTTGCCTTTCTGCAGATATTTTGCTTTCTACTTTTAGAATCTTGATTTGTTCATGAGGAAAGTAGGCTTTGATTACCAGCTTGCCTTTTGTGAAGAACATGTTTGGCACTGCTTCTGGCAGAGCTGTACCTGGTTATATGTGTGATGCATCAATATATCATTGCTACACTCTGAGTTCCAAAAATCCCGCATCTGTCATGGATGCTGCCTTCTACAGTTCACACCTGTTGCTTACCAACATGTAGAGTCTGTATGGAGTCCTGCCTTCAGCCATCACCTTGCTTACCATTGCAGGCAGAAAACTGGTGTCTCACAGCCCACCAGTAACCTCCTGCAGAAATGGGAGGATGGGCAAACACTAGGCTCCCTTGGAATGGGTGGAGGGAAACCAGATCCTGCAGGTGAAATTGGTCCTGGGGAGTCTGTGTGGGAGTGGAAACAATGAAGGCAATAGGGTGGAAGAACTGAACCAGGAGAAGATGGAGTTAGAAGGGGAATGAATGCAGGAGGAAAACAAGGAGTTGGGCTGATTCTGGGAGGAAGAGGACAGGATACATGTCTGGGAATCAGCTAAGGGTTTACAAGGATATCAGAAAGGGCAACAGAAAAACTTAGGAACAGAATCAGAATGAGAACAGCTGTAACCTGTTTTAATTACAGGAATGCCCACGCAGGCCTGCAATTATCGTAGGATCATGATCATAGAATCATAGAATGGTATGGGTTAGAAGAGACATTAGAGATTACCTAGTTCCAACTTCGCTGCCATGAGCAGAGACACCTTCCACTAGACCAAGTTGTTCATCCAGCCTGACCTTGAACACCTCCGAAGATGGAGAGTTTATAACCTCTCTGTGCAACCTGTTCCAGTGCCTCGCCAACCTTACAGTAAATTTCCTAATATCTAATCTAAATCTACCTTCCCTTATTTTAAGGCCATTCCCCGTGGTTCGACCACTATTTGCCTTGTGAAAAGTCCCTCTCCATCTTTCTTGTCGGCCACCTTTAATGGAGATTAAGTCTCAGTTGATGGAGAGGGGACCAAGCAGTCTCTGGGAGGTGTAGGAGAATTAAAAACAGAATGTCAGCTAGAAGAAGGTTAAAGCAAAGGGCAGGAGAGCTGAAAGTGGAGCCACTACCATTCCCAAATCAGTACTAGTCAGATAGTTTGAGTGTCAGTGTCCTGGCCCTGGTGGCCCTACAAGCTTCATTGTTAAAGAAGGTGTGGAGGGGGCCCTCCTGTAATTGAGGATATGAGTAGACTCAGGGTGGAAAACATTTCTGTCCTTTTCTTCTAATGTTGGGGCATGGCTCCACAGTCAGCCAGCTGTGTGCAGTGGAGTTGCAGCTGTACTCCAGTGCAAGCCAGAACAGGCTTATGGATCATCAGGGGCCGTTCTGTCCCCTTCCTCAGTTGCTGAGCACAAGTTTTTATAGTGAAGTGCGTGCTGAGGTACGTCTTCCAGACCAGACTAGCATGCACTGGAGCTTTTGCTATTTTCAAACCAGAGGAAACCACAGTGAGATGAACATGTCTCTAAGGCTTGAGCTCAGAAGAAGAGTGTAGAAACTAAAATTCCTGCCTTTGGAGAAGAAACAGTGTATATTGTTATACTGGTTGTTCCAACATCCTGCTAGATGCATATCTGAAAGGAGAGAAGAGTCCATACCAAATGCTGAAGGAGCAAATACCGTGGTCTACAACATCAGTGAAATAAGCAATGATACTGGATTATACTACAGGAGGAGCTATAATTTGAGAACAACTAAGGCAAAGTCTGTGAGATAATGCTGGGGAAGTGAGTTTTGCCAAGTGTTAGGGGATTGAGCTCGCAAACTCATTGAGGCTTTTTGGCTTGCAAAGGTAAGAGTCCCTGTGATTTAGTGGCTCTGCATGGGCTTCTGTGTAAATCTCTTGACTTAACATGCAATGGCCCAGAAAGTGAACTGCTGCTGACCTCCAAAATCACCCACTCCAACTTGTACCAAGTTGGAAATTTTGCCAAAGCTTACCAAAAGGTTTTCATTAATTGCAACCCTGGCAGGGCTTTGAAGGGACATAAGCTATAGTAGGTGAGTGAAAATTGCTTGTCACCATTGCAGTCAGGAATTGACATTGTGGCATCTATTGAGCTGCCTTTGGAGAAGCGCACGTGAGCACGGATGAAGCAGTGCACTGTGTAACACAGGCTGCTCTTGATGCCTTCTGCAGCTCACACTGAGGCTCTGGTTTTGTGTGGCCTCTCAGGCAATGGAGCTGCATGCACCTTGACCAGACCACAAGGGTGTATTTCCACAAAGTGAAGCTTGTGCAGGGACTGAAAATTGCAAGGACTGAACAACCCTGCAAGGACAGAGGTTTCTCTCTGTTTGTCCTTCCTTTACCTCTCCTAGAAGCAACGAGCTTCTGGGGTCTGACATCCTATAACCTCACACATTCTCTTTCCTCATGCATCTGTCACTGTGATCTACAGTGGTAAGCTTTGATACAGGCCATTCAGTTAAGACTTGGACTTGATGATCCTTGTTGGTCCACTCCAACTCAAAATATTCTGTCATCCTGTGATTCTGTGTTTTTGGTGTGCAAAGATGAGTGATGATCATGGCCCTTGGGGAGTGGCAGACGGCAGAACCTCTGTCTCTATTCTGCATCTTTAGAGCTTGCAGGACTTCAGCCTCACCAAGAAAGAGCTGCATCTTCTTTACCTGTTCTACCTGAGGGGACTTACCTCAGGACAGCCCCTGGGTAAGTACCAGCCTTGGCAATGCAAAGTTTCAGAAAAACAAGCTCTAGCTTACAGCAGAAGAGCTTATTATCTACTGTGAGTGAAGTTACCATAACTGGGAAAACCAAAAGCAGAAGGTGGCATACTCACTATTTCCCTGTGTAGGCAAAACTCCACAATGCCACCTCTTTGTTGCAAGGGCATTTGGTGGCCCCTCTGACTACAGCTGCGTCTTGAGCTCCATTGCCCAGTTCTGAATTTCTCTGTTAGAGCAACACATGGTAAACAATGAAACATGCTTTTTTTCTCCAGACCCATAAATAAACCCACTTCCTATTTTGAAGGACAAGCTCGGTCTTGGACAAGCCGCAACTTTCCACTCTCTGTGCTCTCACATAGATATGCTAGAACTGGAGCTCTTGCTCAAGATAGGAATATGGGGTAGCCCATATGCTTGGTTTTCTGCAAGAAATGGTTTTACTAGGTCTAATGGAATTGTGCCAGAGTGCTTGATCCCAGATCACCTAGATGTATACAGTCACCAAACAGAAAATGCTGTGCTCTGGCTTGTGGCATCACTTTCCTAATGATGTAATGCATGGTTGAGCATCTTGTGTTGAGAAGCAGGAGGGGGGAAAATGTGCCTGAAGCTGGCTTACAAAATGTATCATCTGTTTAATTACACTCTTTCCTGGTAGAGTGTTTCATCACCACCACCCCCACGTGGAAGGCGTTGAGGAACCCAGAAGTGCTGTTGCTGGAAATACACAGCTGGGATTTGTTTAGCAGCAGTTCAGCATCCCATAAGCAAACTAACACTCACGCCTTAGTAATGCTTGTAACATCTAAACAGTTACATTAGCATTAAACATTTAAATTCCCATCCCAGTCTGATGGAAGTCTGGGAAGTGACCTGGATTAGCCTCCTTGTTGTCTAAGAGTACAGTTTCCTTCAGCACCTAGCATCTTCATTCACCTGGCTGTAGAAGCTGAGTAAACATGAAATCTATCCCCTACCAGACCCTTGACTGATGTCACATAGGTGTGTCTGAGCCCAGCATGCTGATGTGAGCTTTGAGCTGAATGCAGGAGATATGGTGTGGCAGCTCCTTTCAGAGGAGAAGAAAGGGCTGATGCTAGGAGTCCTTGCAAGGCTGCTGAGAATATATTCAAAACGTCTCTGTTACTACCATTTACTCATTGCATCCCTGCTAGGATAAAAGCCTAGGTAAAGAATGATTTGCATGTGGCTATTCTCACACAGTGACTCTTAGGGAGAAGAAAAGTCCATCTCCCCTTCTGCTCCTGTCTAATGTGGTAGTTTTTATGGCCCTAGCATGTAAGAAAAGAATCCCCAGGAACAGTGGAAATAACAAGAAGAAGATTGCAGGAGCACACCTTCCTCTGAGGTTACCCAAGCCTTTTTCAGTTACACATAAACAGCACATCTGATGCTGGCTGCAGTTTGCAGGCAGAGGGGAATACCTGGAAACTGACTGTGGCTGGAGTTTTCTTGTAGAAAGCTGTAACTGAAGTTTTTGTTCACACTTCTGCAACCTTTATAACCCTGAGTATTCAGCAGCAGCAAGATCATCTTCTAGCAGTGAAGTAGCTCACATCGACATTATTGAATAGTTAGGCCATTCAACAGGTTAGACCAGTTTTTTTGAAAAGCACCAGGACGCATCTTGGCAAAGAATCTACGGAAACATCCTCTAACTTGTAGTACCTCCTTTTCTTTCTTGTGGATGTTGTCTCAGAACCTGATTTTAGGATCAAGCTGGTCTCGTCATTCTTACAAGAAACCAGAAGCAGACAGGAACCGTGAAATCAGTGTCCAAAACAAAGTCTAGGGAGCTGTGCTCAGATGTGGTACTGGAAGAAAAATGTGAATAGTTGTTGAAGTATCTCTTCTGTGTGTACCTCTCTGTGTTCTGATACATAAAATTATGCAATCTCTAGATCCTTTTCTAACTGTTGAGTGTGTCTAGGAAGGCAGGGAATAATGTATCTCTTGGCTGACACATAGTAAAGTTGTTCTTACAAGGCCACATCCAGGTATTACAAATGGAACTGAAAATACCAGTCTGAGTTTAAGAGGATCTTAGCTGCAGAGAGGAGATGGGAGCTTCTATTTTGTTTATGCTAACACAGAAGGATTCCATGTGGTTTACATCAGGTAAATAAGTGCATCAGGGCCAACATGGTCAACATAGGGACAGAAAAAGGTACTGACTTCTGCTTTTGCCAGCCTCCAGCATCAGGACTAGGGGATTGGGGATGAGGCAGTGAAATGGATGAGGTGCTCTGGGCCAAGTAACTGCAGACGCTGAGGGTTTTTATTACCAGCCCTAACATCCTAATTTCAAGGAGAGACTAAGAGAGCGAGCCTCTTCACAACTCAGTTAGAGGGGATGCTGAATTTCTGTTCTGTTGGAGGTGTTCATGCTTACCCATTTTTGGTCTGTGTTCTGCAGGTGTGGCTGACATTTGCTCCTGTGGCTGATAAGACAGCTGCTTACTTCCACATTTCCCTGGAGACAGTCAACTGGCTCTCAATGGTGTACCTCCTCATCTCAATCCCATTTGGTCTGGTGGCAACGTGGGTCCTCGACAGCGTGGGGCTCCGATGTGCTGTGAGTTTAAGTGTTCTGTTTCCCTGAGGAAGTTTCACCTAGAGGTAGCAGTAGATGCACAAAGCAGTAAAATACACGCTTTGAATAGGAATCTTGCTAAATGCTGCAGAGAATTAGCACGTTGAAAGCTCTATCCTAGTTCAGTAACATCACCTCTGTGATAGTGGAGAGAGAAGTGGGAAAAGTCAGAATAAAGTTGCATCCTTGCTTGCCTTTTCCAACTTTAATTTTTTTGTTGTCTTAGCCAACTGACAGGGATGGATACTTCGAGCTGGCTCTGTGAAGAGCTTTCTGTAATTGGGTCAGATTTGCTGTGGAAAAGTCTCAGCACCACAATTTTGTTGGCAGGACCAGTTTAAGGAATAGCAGGGCAGAGTGCAAGCAAGGGACCCCTGTCAGGTCAGAGCTTGGTCTCTGCTAACCCAACTTGAGATCTCTACACAATCCGAGAATTGTGTTGTGGAATGTGGCACTGAAACACTAGCATGCTAAAAGTATAGAAGAGCATTTGCAGGATCCATGAGCTGGATGATTCATTGCCATGATCTTTGGATTGTCACAGCAAAATACGGGTGATGGCGCAAACTTGACAGCCAGGTGTAATTAGTGAACTTCGGATTTCTCATCAATGTGGTTCTTACACAGGGCCAAGACAGCCACCTTGCTCCCTACGGAGGCAGGTAGCATCAGGAGCATCTTCCAGTGGCCCAGAGGGGTGGGGATGGTCTGCAGGCAGTGATTACTAATACCCAGTGTCTCCTGTAGTGCATTTGAGACCCTGCTCATGCTAATCTATTGTATTAAGTTCTGCCCTTCAGGCTTCAGCAGACAAACCCTGGCTGTTTCTGCTCACTGCAGGTGGTCCTGAGTGCATGGCTGAACATGGTTGGTAGCATCACCCGGATGTTCAGCGTTCTGAAGTTCCTGAGCTTGGGTTCCCAGAGTTACTGGTACCTGTTTATTGGGCAATGCTTCTGTGCATTAGCACAGCCTCTAATCATCTTTTCACCAACAAAGCTGGCAGCACTATGGTTCCCGGATCATCAGAGAGCGACAGCAAATATGATTGCATCAATGTGTAAGTGGTAGCTGCGAAGTAGCATTGCTGCCTCACAGAACTTTCTAGCAATTTGTTTGCCTGTCAGAGGCAGCAGGCAGAGAGAAGTCCTTTGTACTACAGCCATTTTCCCTTGCAAATACAGCTCCACCCAAGAGTCTTGTAGTCATATGCAACAAAACAGGCAAGCAAGAAGTGGGTGTAAGCCACATCCAGGTGCAATGCTCAGAATAAGCCGCCCAGACTCCTGACATTTTTCCTCTCTTCCAGGACCAGGTTGTCATCTTTGCCCAAATATCACATAGGCTGAAGACAGCCCTTAATGTTACTAACTCCTTAGTGGCCTTAATTTTGCAGTTTCTTAGGAAGGTGTCTTAAATTGCATTGTAGTGTCAATGGTCACAGTTGCCAAATTCTGTAACTGGATAGAGGTGAGGTGAGGCTGCTGTGGCAATTTTGCCCACTAGTTCATCCAGTAGGAAGGCTGAGCACATATTCCTAATTGGTATGTATGCACACACAGATAAAGTATACTTGTCTGTCTGCACAAACATGTTGGGGATGCTAAATGGCAGGACTACAGAAAGCACACCTGCCTTGCTAAGTGCCTGGAAGCTGGGAAACTGGAGGAGAGGCACCAGATAAGCTTGCACTCATCACATTCCACTCTTGGCTCCTTTGGGCACACATAGAGACAGGATACTGCACTTGATAGACCTGTTTCCTCCCTTCATGTGACATTTTACCCAGCAGCCAAAGAAATCTCTTCCTCTTTTCTCCAAGGACTTGAGAGGTGCTCCAGAAACTGGGCTGGTTCATTGGCTCCAGCTGTGAAGTCTCACAGTACCTGCATGTGTATGGCAACCCCATCTGTCCTTCCCTCAAAACAGCCAGCAGCCATCTTCCCTCCCCATTGCCTTGAAGCTGTAAGGAAGAGTTAGACATGAGGAAAGAAGAGCACCCCTATGCAGCTTTCCCAATGCTACTGCTAGACTAGAGCATGGGCACTGTTGTTTAGCAAGAATGGATCTGTGGTGTCAGAACGAATAAATTATTTTTGCCCTGCTTTTCCTAGAATAGGGTGGATATGATGACTCACCTGGTTTTCCAGTGCTGAGGCAGACCTTCACCTTCCCTGCTAGAGAAGGAGCTCTGTTGTCAGTGTGGCACGATACAAGCACTACCAGGGACCACTGGGCACTCAGTGCTTCACTGCCCTGAAGGACCCCAGCCTGCAAGCAACTTGCTCTTTTTAAGTGAGAGAGCAGCCAGAGAAGCTAAAGAGCATTTTGTTCACATATCATCCTCAGTCTTTACAGAACCAAATGAATCTAACTATGACAAAGAACAAAGCTGAAGAGCAAGGAACAGTGGAATCCCAAGACCTGAAGCTGTTCAGCGTCTGGCATGTTGGGATGTCAGAGTGCAGACTGAATTGGCTGTGATTCTTGTCTGCTGCAACACCTGCATGTTGCTCTATGGAGGGCTTCCATTAATAATGCCTGGTTACATCCATAATGTCTGCTGTACAATATCAGAATTTCATTTCAAAATAATTTAAATACTGTCTGGAAGGAGCATCTACCATAGCCTCAGTCATTTAATCCAGTGGTTAATTAGCTCATGGCAAATGTCAACATATTACTTCTCATCTCGATGCTCTTTATGCCCCGTCTATTCAGTCTTGTTGCACCTGTCTGTCAGGTAGTTATGGACAGAATCAGCTCTTCTCTTTGTCTTGAAAGACCGAATGGCTCCCACCCAGCCACTCTGCAGCCAAATTTCACTTTGCTTCTTCCCACTTGTCTCCATTCTTCCTGTTGCTGATGTGAGCTTTTTGTGTCATCTTGCTCCAATTTATCAGTGCCCACTTCCTGTGTAATTACCAGAGCAGCACTCAGCATTCCAGTACTGGCAGTATCAGTGCTGCATACAGAAACTGGCCCTACAGCCTCCTGCTGTTAATGCCTATGGGTAGGCTTCCCTGGGCTCTTGTGACAAATGTGAACCTTGCACCCAGGATCCTGCTGAGCAGCTGAAATTACTATGACTCAGCTGTCATAATGATTAATGACTCACCTCTTGAGTGTTTATTCTACCCATCATTTGTAGAGACTTACTCAGAGAGAAGCAGTGCAGGGCCAGGAACTCATCCCCTGTGAAGATCACAAGAAATTCTCCTGTGTCAGATGTAGAAAGAGTTGTCTGAGTCCACAGAGGTGACCTCTGGTTCATCCATAGGATTCTTCATTTACTGAGGTCTGTTGGTATGTCATTTTCTACACCATGAAGAGTTTCAGTGGACCAGCATCACTGACCACAAAACACACAGACCCACTACAGAGTACTGCAAGCTAGTCCACCAGGACGCCTGGATCATAAAGTATAGTTAATTAACCCAGTGACCTCCTTTCCATTCATAATCTAGGCCATGTAATAGCTCTTCCCAGGAAAAGAAGGCAACTGAAACCATGTAATTACTCAGGTGATCTCAGTCCTTTGAAATTTAGCCCAGTGCTCACATTTCCAACCCTCATCTATACCTTCTGCAACTGCTTCAGCATGTTGATAGTTCATGGAAACAGCTGCTAGTTTACAGGCAGTCCCCTATAATGTCCAGTTGCATTTTACCCCAACAGAAAAGATGTAATCCATCTCCTTGAAACTGTTCTTTAATTGTTTCCATGTACTTAGAAGGAGGCAATATTTTAGCAGCATCATAAGCTAGTACTTTCCCAATCACAGAGTAGAAATGCTACAGTTGTGTGCTGTAGGGCTATTAATGATGCCTCAGCATGATTATAGAACAGACGAAGGTGGAAGGCACCTCTTGGGATCATCTTGTCCAACCCCCTGCTCAAACAGGGTTGTCTAGACCAGGTTGCTCAGGTTTATGTTGAGTCAGGTTTTGATTATCTCCACAGATGGAGGTGTAGCAGCCTATCAGAGCATCTTGTTTTAGTGCTGAACAGCTATCACAGTAAAGAAGTTTATATTCAGGTAGTGTTTCCTGTGTTACACTTTGTACACCACTGAGAAAAGTCTGGTTCCATCCTTATAATTGCTGATCAAGGTTCTTTTCTCCAGGCTAACCAGTCCCAGCTGTCCCAGTCTCCTTAGGTATGAGAGATGTTCCAGACCTTTAATCATGTCTTTGGCCCCTGACTGGACTTGCTCCACTAACTTGGTACCCTGTATTGAGAAACCCAGCATTGGACTTGGCACTCTGTATGTTTCTCACCAGGGCTTAGCAGAGGAGGAGGATCACGATCTTCCACCTGCTCCTCCTAATGCAACCCAGCATGCTGTTGGACACCTTTCTGCAGGGATGCATTGCTGGCTTATGGTCAACTGGCAATCCACCAGGATCCCACGTCCTTCTCTGCAAAACTGCTTTCCAGCATCTTCTCCGGGCTGATCAGTCCCAGGTCTCTTAGTGTCTCCTCACATGACAGAAGCTCCAGTCCTCTAATCATCTTTTCTCTTTTTCTGGATCAGTAAATTCATGTCTCCCTCATGGTGGGAACCTGAAAACTCCGCACAATACTCCAGATGTGGACTTGCTAGCACTGAGTAGAGGGTAAAGAGCAGCTCCCACTGACAACACTGCCTAATGCTGAGCTTAGGATTCTGGTGGCTTTTTTTATCAGAAGGCTGTGTTGCTGGCTGATGGTCAAGTTGGTGTCCACCAGGACCCCCTGCCCACTCCTCCTCTGGTCCTTCTCTGCAGAGCTGCTTTCCAGTTGGTGAGTCTCAAGGCATACTCGTGGACGAGTTATTATTCTTCCCCAGGTGCAACATACTACATTTCCTTTAGTGGAACTTTACAAGGTTGCCCTCTGCCTGTTTCTCCAGTCTGTTGCAATGCCTCTGAATGGCAGCATGGCCATCTCTTCTGCAAATCACTCCTCCCAGTGTCACATCATCTGCAAAATAGCTGTGGGTGCACTCTGTCCTGTCATCCAGGAAAACTGTATGGCCCCAGTATCAGCACCCTGGGGTGCATCACTGATGACTGGCCTCCAGCAGGTCTTCATGTCAGTAATGACAATCCTCTGGGCCCAGCCTTTCAGCTGGGTTTCAGTTCATCTCACTGTTCCCTTGTCTAGCCAGTACTTCATCAGCTTGTCTGCAAGGTTGTTATGGGGACAGTGTCAATTGCTCTTTCCTCATCCATCCAGCAGTCATTTCACTGTATAAAAGCTACCAGGTTAATTAAGCATTTTTCCTTTTCATCTTGTCATCCTTCATGTGTCTGGAAATGGTGGTTGATTGTTCCATGATCTTGCCAGGGAACAAAGTAAGACTGAAAGGCCTGGAGTTCCCTGGATTCTCCTTCTTGTTCTTCTTGAAGATGGGAGTGGCATTTGCTCTCTTCGAGCCCTCAGGAGCCTCTTGGAATTGCTGTGGCCTTTTAAAGGTAACCAAAAATGGCCTCACAATGAAAACAATCTGTTGCTTCAGTGGTGATGCATCCCATCTGTCCCATGTCTGGCTTATTTAATGTTCTCCAACCTAGTCTTTCTCCATTGAGGGTAAATCTTCATTGCTTCAGACTTTACTTCTGATCTCAGGGCTGAAGGTCAGTGTTACCAGTCACAAAAGAGGTGAAGAAGGCATTGAATACCTTGGTGTTTTCTGTGTCCTTTGTCACTGAGTCTCTTGCCCCATCCAGCAACATCCCTGCATACTGGTAGAGAAGCAGCTTTACTTGTTGGACTATTAGCAGAATGTTGCCTTAATATTAAAAAAATGTTGCCTGCAATTTTGGATGTTCCTAAGCTGAGTCCCAGGAGTGCTGCTTCACACACTGCTCAGCTCCAGCACCATAATAATGCAACTGCTTCCTCCTGTACGAAATCTGCAGGATTCTCTGCTGCCATGTGATTTTTGTAGTTGATAGCAGAGATCAACTTGTATACCTGCCTGGCCTTTGCAAAGGAAGTATAAAGGCTTGAAAGGTCTCAGGAATGACCTAGTGTCACTTTAGAGAGCTGTCATGTTGTTCATGGCCTTTTGACAAAGAAAAGTAATGGTGACCCTCATAAAGAGCATTGCCAGCAGCTTGAGGGAGGTCGCCTGTCCACATCTCAAGAGCTGTGTCTGGTTGTAGATTCCTGTCTATAAGAAGGACATGGACGTATTAGTGTAAGTGCAGTTAAGAAGCCACTAAGACAATTAAGGGAAAGGAGCATCTCTCATGGCAGCAGAGGCTAAGAGAGCTGTGGCTGTTCACCCTTGAGCAGGGGAATCCTGTTCACAATGTATACCTGCCTAATGGCATAGGGGAATACAGAAGGAAAAACACCTCTGTAACTCTTGCTATGTAACACCAGGACAGATGACAATTGCCCATCTAATTTTGTCCCTTCAGCTTGACATTTACTGAGGCAGCCTTGTGAGAGTGAGGACATCATAGCCTGTAGTTGAAAAACAGATTACAGGAGTTAAGAGTTGAAGGGAGATGGTTTTATAGAATGGACTTCTTGGGGCTGAGACAACAGATGTGGCAATAGTAAGACCACACAGTCAGCTTCTCCAAATGTTCCCCTCCTGGTTCTCCCTATATATGCCTTGTTCTGTCCTTATTCAGTACAGTGCTGCACACTGCAGCTGTGGCGGTGGCAGGCAATAGGGTTGGATACACGATTCTAAATGCTTGCATGAAAAAATTTTTTTCTTTTATTTCCTTCCAGCCAATCCCTTGGGCATTCTTATCGCAAACTTGTTGTCACCTGCACTAGTTCCTGAAGGAAAGCACATTCCATTGATGGTAAATGAAAACTGCTTTAATCAGTCAGGTGGGCTAATTTGGGTCCAGCTGATTTATTTGTTTGGAGGTGGTGGAGCTGGAAAGACTGGTAACTTGTCTTGTCCTTCTGTTGCGTAGCTGGGTATTTATGCTGTCCCAGCAGTAACAGCCTGTGCTCTAGCAACTCTGGGGATTCACGAGAAGGTCCCGCCTACGCCTCCGTCGGCCAGTGCCAGTAACTCCAACTCACAGCCATTCTTCACAGGGCTTAAAATGGTAAGTGTTACAGCATAGGGACTGCCGTGCTGGAGTGAGGGATGCAGCCCTGCAAGGTGGGGATATGCTGAAGGCTCTGCTTACAAAGCAGACTCCGAATGCCACTCTCCCAAACCTGCCATGGAGAGCCCCTTGAAGGAGATCAGGATCCCTTCCTTCCTCAGGGAATGGAAGCTGCTCACAGCAAAGCTTCAAGAGATGCTATGTGACCATTCATCTCTGGGCTGGCTGCCATTCAGATAGCTCAAACAGACAGACTTTTAGGCTTATCCCAAGAGTACCACACAACCTGAGTCTTCTGAACAGACGTGCTAACAGGTCGGATAGCACATGGCAAAGCAAAGGAAGAATTTGAGCACTGAAGAGTTCCTTCCTCCCTACACAGTCCCCATTGTAACGTGTCCTCTGGCTGAACTGACAGGACAAAGCCATACTTTTGTCAATGATCATGGGGTTAACTTTGTCAGCATTTTCAACTGAGAAGTCAGAGCTGCTGACCCTCAAGTCTGCTGTCACAGCCAGGCCTTTTTCCTCCTCCACCTATTTACATAAACTTCTTTTTTTAGCTCCTGAGAAACAAGCCATACATCATCCTGGCAGTGTGTTTTGGAGGAGGAATTGGGATGTTCACCTGCTTTTCAGCTCTGCTAGAACAGATCCTTTGTGAAAAGGGGTATTCAAATGTGAGTCTTCTTCCTTCTCTCCCCATTGTCCACATTGTCTGTGATACAATCAAATTGATTTTCCCTCATAAAGGACTCAGAGCAAAATGAAGACAGCTGAATATGCTGCAGTCTCATATCTTATTTGCTCACGTTATCTAATACAGATTAAGCAGTAGATTAATCCAGAACACAGTCAGTCTCTTAGTATGATAGATGATCTGCATTTTCATTACTGCCCATGGCCAGGCT
The DNA here is from genome assembly GCA_013397845.1 of Melanocharis versteri. Taxonomy (NCBI): domain Eukaryota; kingdom Metazoa; phylum Chordata; class Aves; order Passeriformes; family Melanocharitidae; genus Melanocharis; species Melanocharis versteri. The sequence continues at coordinate 645,207 of VZTG01001869.1, read as the reverse complement.
TCCACTTGCAAATGAAAATTCTTTTAGGAAGAAAGAATATTGTGATTTTTCTGAGCCACTCCAGAGCACTGCTGTCTATGCAGCCTTCTGTCACCTACTCCAGAGTAGAATTGGGCTCAGGCAGGCCCTAGAGTGAATCTGAAGGCCAGCTGATGCAAGCACCTTTTCCTCTTTGCACAGAATTACGTGAAGCCAGGGTAGCAGAAGAGGTCAATGGTACTGTGACAGCTGTTTCACCATCCTTCTCATGACACCAGCAGGTGCTGCTTTTACAGTTCAGCACAGTATGTGCACAGCTGGTTCCTCCTCTATCCCTCCTGCTTATTAGGAGAACCCCCAGTTCAGGTGTTTCCTCTCAGCAGGCTGCACTTCAGTCCCAGTGCTTGTATCGTTATGGGGGTCCTCTTAAAACACCACTCCAGCTGTTATATATGCACATTTACGTGTCTGGTCTCTGTCCATCCCCTCTTCAGCTCCCAGACCTGATATCTGGCTCAGGGCTCCATAGCCAGGTCACATTTTGCACACTCCATTGGCTTTTAACTGGAAACCTCTTAAACTTCACAGCCTTGCTTTCTGTGCGTCATGATTTTGTCTCTGTGTGACTGGCTTGTCCTGGCCCTTTAGCCCAGAGAAGCTATTCCTTATACAGTTTCCTTCCAGTGCCCCTGAGGGTCCCAAAAATGTTTACCCAAATTTGTTAAAAGCTTCTCTGTTTTCAGGATTGCTGTCTGCGTTTGAATTCTTATGGAGCTGAAGAAGTGCTACAAGCAAAGGGCAATCCCTGCAGGCAACAGAGCATGTACCCTATGCTGGCCACTGCTCACTGCCTCTCTAATTAGACTTTGACACAGCCGGTATCTCCTCTAACATGCTTTGGGTGTGCCAGTGCAGGTCTTTGGTAAGAAAAGAGCCAGGAGGCTAATTATAAACAGCAGCAGGTCCCAAGGCAGTTGGGCCTGTTGCCACCAGAGTGGACAAAGCACCCGACTGCCTCTGGAAGAGCCCAGTGGCTCCAGGCTGGAATATTTAATGCCAGGGAACTGCTATTGCTCTGCATCCAGCCTCCCTTGACAGGTGTACAGAGACTTGTCATCCTTTGGGAGTACTGTCACCCTGCTGTCCCCACACACTTGTAGAAGCACCTGGACTCTGTCATTTGCTATTCAGAGCCCTGTGAAGGCCCCAGCTACTGCAATGGGCAAGGAAGCTTTTCCTACCTCAGTAAGTGAACCACTGGTAGCTGGCAGATGGGTCAGTGACATTAAAACCTTTTTCCTAACTGCTCTAGTTTCTCATTACTTATTCTTCTGCCCTCCAGGATTTTGCTGGCCTGAATGGTGCACTGTTCACAGTGTGTGGTTTGTTGGGTGCTTTCCTGCTAGGCATGTACGTCGACCGGACAAGGAAGTTCATAGAGTCCACCAAGATTAGTTTCTGTCTGAGTGCACTTGCCAGCATCATGTTCGCAGTGGTGAGTTCTCCCCTGCACTGTGCCATTCCCATGGGCTTATTCCTGTTGCCGTCTGATAAATCATCAACTTGAACCAAGGTCGTTTGATGTCATAGTGTTTATTAAGCCATGTGTTATGCTTTGGGATTATCTCTCTGGGCTAGGAATGTTTTAAAGAAAAACTCTTTACTGAGGATTTGACAGTCACTGTGGAGTCTGAGACAGACTGATTTGGGATATAGATAAGTTGGCATAATTTTACATCCCTATACTGGATCATCATGTTTGCTTACTGACTCCCAAGACCATTCTTTCAAAAAAAAAGAAAGGGAATTGCTAAGTATTTATCTCACAAAAATGAACAAGAATGTCATGTTTTCCCAACACTGGGCTTTAGCAGTGGTGGGTGTCAGGGTTGTAACATTAGGAGAAAGGATGTAGTTATATTCTAGTCCTGAAGTAGTTCCTTGAGGCGGACAAGAGAGGCAGAAGAGGAGAACACTTTAATTCAGCCAGGAGAGGAATGCACAACCTGGAGACTTTACACCCATGGGGCCAGGGTACAAGTACTGCACTCAAGCCATTGCCAGTGGGAGCCATCATACAATGGCCCCACGTATCTGATCACAACACACAGGACTCCCAGCACCGCAGAGGACCCAAAATGGTGCAGGTTTCTGCTTTCCCAGCAGTCTTATGCTGTGCATTTCTCTTGTGTGACAAAAAATCCAGACTTCCACTACAGGGTGATCACACCCTCCCTGGGGCCAAGACCCCAGAGATGGTAGCTCCATTTGGAAGACACAGACAAATGCAGTGCCTTTACCAATGCAGGCCAAGGTGCCAAAAGCGACCTTGCATTTTCCCCTTTCATATTCTGGCATTTGTTTTGAGGATGATCTGAATACAGGTCAGCTTGCCTGGACTCAGGTAAACCACTGAGTAGGCAAGAGGCTGTGTTAGGAGCAACAAGCTCCTGCCCTTCCCTCCTCACCTTCCTCCCATACAGATGAACTATTTGTTCAAAGTAGTAGAACAAAAACCACCCATTCAAATCTGTTTGATCCTTTTGCATTATGAACTCAGATTTCAGACACACAGAATTTTCCTTGGTTTAACTAGTTTAGCTGGGCCAGGTTTGCTGCCATGCCAGGACAGATACCTCGTGTTCCTCTGTGGGAATTTATTACATGGTTAAGGAAGGAGGTACCAACAGCGTGGCTGCAAAGTACTTCGTCTTTAGTAGCACTGGCTGGACAAGGTTATGCTCTTTCCTCCAGAGTTAGGGACAAGGCTTTTCTAGGCACTAAACTAATCTCCGGGTTTTGTAAATGTTTCAGGTGGTTTTTTGTTTGCTTTTTTGTTTGGGTCTTTTGATGTTAAAATCCCAGTGTTACAAATGCGTGTCTGACTGATTTTCCTTATCACTGAGCTTCAGCAACCCAGAATTCTCACAAGTAACCTAATGCAAACATCATTTCCAAAATGTTACTTTGCTTTAGGACAAAGGTGTATATTTTGCTTGGCCCTAGAGAGATGTTGAACATACTCCTGGTAAGTTACTGAGGAGTCAAGTTACAGTAGAACAACCACACCAGTGCTTTTCAGATAATTCTGCTGATCCTCTCCTTACTTCAATACAACAGATAGCTCTCCATTTTGTAGCCTTTTGTTGACTCTAGAGGGTTGAAAGTAAAAAAGTTGATTTCAGGAAAAGGTAGGGAATATACCAGTGAGTCACCCCCTGAGACTTCCTACAGTTTAAGGGTTCAGAGACTTTCTGCACAGCAGTGCTGACATTGAGACTCTGGTATTGTTTTTTTTGCCTGCAGACTTCTCGGTTCAGACATCAGGCCATCATGTTGGCCATCACCAGTTCGCTCTTCGGTTTCTTTGGTTTTGCTATCTACCCCATTGCCATGGAGCTGGCCGTGGAGTGCTCCTACCCTGTAGGAGAGGGCACATCTACAGGCCTGATTTTTGTTGCAAGGTAAGCAGGCAGCTTAAATCCAATTGACAGATGAGCTTGGGTTCCAACACACACACACTCACACACACACATACACTCACACACACACACGGGTGTGGATGCAGATAGAGAACAGCATGGACATCAGTGCTTGCCATCCTGCTGAATGTCTTTTGGTGTCTGTGCATATGCCCCTGGCGAGGGGAGCTGGCTGGCTGAGCCATAGAGCTGAAGAGCTAAGTGTTTTAAAACAAGGAGGACTATGTGGAAGAGGTGCAAGAAAAGCAAGAAGGAAGGTGAAGGTGTCCCTTGGTTGGCACAAAGCATGATTTAACCATGCCCAGCACCACCTGCCTTTGAAGCAGATGGGGGCTGCATGCCAGAGAGAGGCACCCATTCCCACAACAGTATGGGGACGAATCAGTTCTCGGTGCCCTGCTGAGGGAGATGGGGCTCATCAGTCAGTGAGGGACAGTGGCTGTCGTTCCAGTTACCAATTTACCTGCCTAGGGCTGGCTCTGGACTTCATCAGGAATGACTTGCTGGAGCTCTAAGCAGTGATACCAGTGATCTGGTGCCATGTGTTTGTGTCAGGTGGAGGTGCAGCAGCAAGAAACATCAGTCAGTGAGGGGCATCAGACACTGCCTTTGAAGGCTGTTGTCTGTCACTGGTTGTGGACTTAGTGACTGCTGCCAGCCAGCTGTGAATGAGGAGGAGGCTGAAGCCATAGCCCTTTTTGCATCCTCAGTTCTGCAGTGGGAAGTGTTTCCAAGTCTCTGCCCAGTGAATATGCCTCAGCTTTTTGACAGGTGTAGTTCAACACCTGCTTGCCTTCAGAGGGAGTATATAGTGATCCTGCCACACTGGCCCTGTGCCTGGAGTTGACCTGGACACCCTGTGGGCCAGAACCAGTTAACCAAATGCCTGGGCCAGAGGTATCCAGCAGTAGCTTTCTCTGCTAGAAGGACCATGCTCCAGAAGGAAGCATCATTCTCTTCCAGCTGGGGAATGTGGCCTTGTCTGCAGCACTGGTACCTCAGGCAGGAAACATAACTGCATGTTGGCTTTTCCCCGCAGCCAGATTGAGGGTGTGATTTTAATGGTTCTTCTGCAAGCCCTCACTGTCCGTGTTTCTGAGGATCCATTCTCCACCTGTGCCCTTGATCAGGATGGAGCCCTGGACTGGACAAGTAAGTATGTCCTTGGGAAATGATGCTAGACACTCGGTTGCACCCCATGTACTCCCCATTCTCCTCCAGGTGTCAATGTGAGGAACCCTGCAAGTCTGATTCCTAATGTAGCGTATCTTCTAACCCCCTTTCCGAACCTGATGGTGCACTCCTTGCTGCTCCTGCTGAACCAATCCTGCAAGACTGAAATGGGAAGAACTCTAAGGTGCCATGAATGCCACTGCTGGCTCTGGGTTAAAATTTCTCTTGTGGTCACCCTGCAGGGACTTGACACTCATCAAGCTAGAAAGCAGCTGTCCTGAGGGGAAGACACTGTCCATGTACCATAACCAGGGCTGGTTTTCATATGGGAGGCCAAGGTTACAAATGCTTTGACTGAAAGCTATGTCCCTTGCTTCTGCACACACAGCTGCCCGTGTTTGTAACATACCTGTACAGCTTTGTTCTGATTTATTCCAGATTTCCCTTCCTCTTCTAGCTGGTCAGAAGAGACAATAACTGAGATGAACAGGAGCACATAAGTGTTTTCAGTGCAGGCTAAACTCTAGTCTTGGTCTCTCAACTGGTTCAGTATGTTTATGTAATACTGACACCTGGAGATGCCGTAAGCAAAGGCTGATTATCACCTATTAAATATATCCTGCTTGGCTGAGCAGAAACTCCCCAGAAAAAGGCCTACTAGCTGTACAGGATCAAGGCTTCATAATAACTGTCTCTGAAAAGCAATTTGACTGCTTCATCTCTGAAAGCTTGCAATTTGCCATTAAATCAGATGAGAGCTAGATCTTGGGACTAGGTACCCATTCCTATTCTTTTTGTGGTCTGATACATACAGGAAAACCTGTGGAGAAAGAGATGAAGATGTTAATTTGGGACATTGGTGAAATTAGAACTACTTCCAGGCTTTGTTGCACAGTCTTTTAGATATACTTTCTTCTTTCTCTTCAGAAAAGATCCTTTAAACACAATTTTTTTGTTAATAAAAGTTCATGTTTAGTGAATTTTTCTATACTTTACTCTCAGATGATATAACAAGAAGCACTACCTGTGAGGAACTGTCCTCCTGTGGAACTCAAGTAATTTGATGCAATCTTTTTTGTAATGTTTTACACCACCCCCAAGATGCAAACATGTACACTTACAGAGAGACACATACTCCTACAAGTACAATGTGTGCACTGTTGTAAGACCTCCAATCTGGGGAGTCATGCAGGACACAGTGTTCTGGAAACCTTCCACATTCCACCTAAATAGTCTTCCTATGCCAGTGTTGGGTAAAGCGAGATTTGTCTGTTACCAAACTGGCAACGTCCCACTGTGGTCTGCACCCTGTCCTCAGAAGTATCCCTTGGGAGAAGGTCAGACAGAATGTGCAGTTTTGGGGAGTTGACCTGTATATTTCTGCACCCATGAGGAGTTTTGGATTCACTGCCTAAAAGTGTATCTCTCTCACAGCTCCGGTACTGGTGCTGGCTGGTCTCTGCAGTGGTATGGCTTGTTTCTACGTCATCTTCTTCCACACTGACTACAAGCGGCTCCATGCTGAGACAATCGGTGCTGATTTGGTCAAGGCAGAAGACACAGCATCAGCACATGTTCCTGAACCCTAAACAGGCCAAAAAGGGGATATCAAGGGACAAGGACTCAGACTAGTGGGCATGGACCAATTCTGAGCTGGTACACTGGGATATCCATGTCACGTTGCACAACAAGCAAGGACTAGAGCAAACAGCACCTTTGCTGTGCATCCCTCAGTCTTGTGTTTATTTGGGGATCTGGGCTGTTAAGAAAGGCTGTCCTGTCAGAAAGGTCATAGCGGGAATGGACAACTGTGGACACAACTGAAATTTTTAGCTGACTTGATTCAAGCTAAAGAAATGTTACAGTGGAGGATAGCATCATATTTCAGCCATTTTTTTATTTTCATGTACATGGATCAAGGATGAAGGTTTCAGAAAGATGGAAGCTGTGCCTACCACAAACCCAGTGGAAAACTTCTATTTAAGGACTGTGGTTCTTGTACAGCATAACAACTCTTCCACTCATATTGGAGCTAATTGTGCCTCTTAGCCAAAGGGCAGTAGAAGCTAGAGCATCCTTCCATTCCAGCAGGGATGTGTAAGTATGTGATCTGTAATACAAGTCTGTTACAATGAGTCACTTTGTCTTCTGCAAGAAAAGAAAAGCCTTGCCTATAAAAGTGCTGCCTATAAAAGAAAATATCAGTAAGCAGCAGAAGTTAAATACAGCAGCATTTCTCACCCCTGTGGTTCCTTGCTAAATGCTGAAACCTTCAGGATTAGCTTGTTTCACTTGGGATTCTGTTTCTTCACCTCTCTTGCAATTTCAGTGGTTTAAGTTTTCCACAAGAATATGAACCTGCTGGTTTAGTGTTAGACTAGTGTGATCCTCTCCTATAGAGCATCGCTCTTTGGGCAATGACACCGTAGTGCCTGGCATGGTGGAAACTGGCAGAAGAACTGGAAAAGGTGACACTTTAATGCAGGGACTTAAAAGTTTCTGCAGGTGGCAGGGGCTTTGGGAGGGAAACCAAGTAAGAAACATCAACAAACACCTTCCAGTTCTCTCTGCAACTGACATCTGTTCTTTAGTGTTTGAAGAGATGGAAAGTGACACAAAAGATCCCATTTGGAGTTCAGTTACACTGACAATTACAATGGGTACAACTGGATTTTTCATTTTACAGTACTACCACAGCAGTGTAATGTCCTGCTTTGGAGTGCAGGTCTAGGTGTACTACCTGAGAAATTCTTACTTTATAACACTTACGTGATAAAAAAAAAATAGATAGTTGGGATTTTGTGATGCTTCATATCATACGTATGTCAAGGGAATTCGAGTACTTGCTGATTAAGGGACCTTGATGCAAATTGAACCTGAAGCTTTATCCAGTCCAGCTAGAAGATGATCCCAATGTCAAGAACACACTGTCCCTGAGGAACACTGTACAAAGGAACTCTCTCTGTGCCTGAATTCTCTTCCCCATAAGCAACTAGAAAGCTCGCCCTTTGTAAAACACCTGTTTGCATCTTCTAAGGAGCCTGCTCGTTCCTACAGCTCCAGCCTTGCTCTCACTAGTAAGCACTGATGTTTGTCAAAGGGAGCAGGAAAGAAGTCTGAAACCAAAGTGAAACAAGATTGTTTAAGCCTGTCAGAGGAATGAGATTAGCTGTCTTTTGCAAAACTAGCTGGTCAGCTCTGCAGCCCTGGAACTACCACACCGAACAGATTAACACCAAATTTACCTGCCACTTCTGAATTCCACTGTACTGGGAAGCAAGAAGCACTTGATACTTTATAATTTTATATATTTACAAATGTTTATGTTTTTTAATAAAGGGTGGTTTAAGAAAAGATTAACCTCACTGTATCCATCTTTAAAAAGTATTTTATAGATGCTAGGGTTCATTGGATCTGCTGTGCAGCACAAAGCAAAGACCCCTGTATTTGCCAGATGTCATTAACTTGTGCTTACACTGACAATGTGTGAAGTATAATCTCAGATCCTTAAAATGGCCACATGAAATTAGCTGTAGGTTAAACTACCGTTAGCTCTGTTTTGAAGGATAGGTTAATGGAGTAAGGAAATACTTGTAGCAATGGTCTCCAAAACCTGCTGTTGCCCTGGTCAGAGAGTCTGCCTTGCACCAGCTGAGACACTATTATCTTTATCCAAGCACATAAAAGAGATTCTAAAAAGGGGAGATTTTTCTCTCTACTAATGCATGAGACATACAGGTGTGTAAAGCTCTTTCTGGATTCCTAATGAGTAGTTGCTCCCTCACTATATGATTTGTCCTACCCTGACAACATGCCATAAAGGCATGATGGCACTGCCAACAGTGAGGCCAGGCAGCTCATGCAGGTACCTACTTTGCATCATCAGCTGCTCCTGCTGGCTCAGCTAACTTCATGTTTTGTGTTTAGAACAAAAGAGGCTCGAGTGTCCGTGCTACTCTGTAATTATCACCATAGCTGAGGTAGACTTTCTGCTGTGTACTCTTCTCTTCAAGACTGTATAACTCATCTATCTCACAGCTCACTTATAGATGTGCCTTTCCCTGGAAAACCTATGGAAAACGTGAAGCTGAAATCTTAGCAGAACAGAGGGATTTCGATGCTAAGGCATGGGCCAGGTATGCCGGGGACCTGTGTCGTTTCTGTGCCAAAGAAGTGGTCTGTCTGCCTTAAGTCTTCCATGACCCCAGCAGAGACCTCTGCAATTTGGCCTGTAGGGGTCACTGGAAAACTGCAGAAAGCCTCCTGCAAAGGTGAATGGCTCGGGCTGCGGCTGGGTCTCCCTAGAGCCCTTTTGTTTTTGTGAAGTCGAAGGAGAGGAGATGGGACAGTCATGTCACTGGTCCCATCACAGCAGTGGATCAGAGAGAAGCCCTCTGAAACAGGCAGGGATACACAGTCTTGCTGTGGTTGCAATCTGAATTCTGCAATGCAGCCTCTCCCTACAGCAGATCTGTCTGACTGGGGACAGCAGACACCACCAGGGTAGATAGGGCAGATCTCAGATTGCAAGAAGAGACACATTTTTCCTGGGGCACGGACAGGCAGCAGACCTGCCTGCAAAACGTGCTCAGGTGGTCACCTCCTGCAGCAGGTGGCTGAGCTGCAGAACGCCGTGAGAAGGCTGCATAACATCAGGGAGACTGAGAAGGCGTAAGATAGCTAGTCCCCAGCACAGCCTGCAGTGGCCCCACAAGGAAATAACCAAACAGACAAAAAAACTCCCTCACCAGCACACACGGAAGGGAGGGAGCTAATAATGCAGAAGAATGGAGGCTTGCAACAGCAGGGACCACAGGAGGAAGAGACTTCCCTGAAGGCTGGTGCCCTTGCATAACCACTTTGTTGCTCTGCAAGACTAAAGAGGAAAGACCTGTCACATCAGGAGAGGCACTGGATCTGAGTAAGGCAGCCCCATCTGCTCCGACATCACAGCCAGCACAACTAAGAAAAGGCAACGGGTGATAGCAGTAGGTGACTTCTGAGAGGTTCAGAGGTACCCATTTGATGACCTGACATGCTCTCTAGAGAGGTGCTGCTTACTGGGGAGTCATAGCAGGTCATAGACTACTGAGCCTGGTACAGTCCACTATTACACACTGCTGTTTCATTAATCCTCCCCTCAAAGGAAAGGTGTTTGAAAGGGCCAGTCAGATCTGGCAAATCAACAAATAGTTGCAGACTGGTACCACAGTCAGGGTTTTGGCTTCTTGGACCACATGACTCACCTTGAGAAACTGGGTCTACTGAGGGCTGATGGGGTTCATCTGTCAATCAAGGGGAAGAGCATCTTTGGCCATAGGTTTGCCAGGCTGGTGAAGAGGGCTTTAAATTCAAGGTGGCGGCAGATGGGAACCTCAGTCCATCTTAGTCCTTCCAGTCTGATGGCAAGTCAGCAAGAGATGCCCAAAGCTTGGAGCAGGTCAGGAGGAGAATACATGAAAAGTCATGAAGGAATTCCTGACACTCCAGCCAGTAAGTCGGCTTCATCAGGGCCTGAACTTAAATGCCTTTGTGCAAACACACACAGCATGGGGAATGAACAAGAGGAGCTAGAGATGGGCTAACAGGCATCACAGATATATGGTGGGGTGGCTCCTATGACTCAAGCATCAGAATGAGAGGTTACAGGCTCTTTTGAAAACAGGCACGAGAGACAAAGAAAGGGTGTTGCTCTCTGTGCCAAGGACATGCTGAAGTGGATGGAGTTCTGCCCTGGGATGGATGAGGAACCAACCGAGAGCTCGTGGGTCTGGATTAAAGGCAGGGCAGGGACAGGTGACATTATAGCAGGGCCCTGCTACAGGCTGCCTGACCAGGAACACCGAGCAGATGAGTCCCTCTATAGACAGACAGGAGCAGCCTCACATTCACAAGCCTGGTCCACAGAGGGGACTTGAATCACCCTGACTGCTGTTCAAGGGCCAACAGAGCAGGACATAAGCAATCCAGGAGGTTTCTGGAACACAATGAAAACTTCCTTCTCCAAGTGATAGAGAAGAAGGAAAGGTGCTATAAAGGACTTTGTTCTCGCCAAGAAGGAGAGGCTGGTGGGGAATGTAAAGCCCAGGGACAGTCTTGGCCACAGTGACCATGAAATGGTGGAATTTGAGGTCTCCAGGGCAATGAGGAAGGCACACAGCAAGCTCACTACCCTGGACTTCAGGACAGCAGACTTTGGCTTCTTCAAGGGTGTTAAGGGATAAAGTCCTGGACGGAAGAGAATCCCAGGAAAGCTGGTCGATATTCAAGGATCACCTCCTTCAAGCTCGGCAGCAATGCATCCCAGCAAGGAGGAAGTCAGGCAAAAAATGCCAGGAGGCCCGTGTGGATGAAGAAGGAGCCCTGGACAAACTCAAACACAACAAGGAAACACACAGTGGATGGAGGCAAGCACAGGTAGCCTGAGACAAGTGCAGAGAGATTGTCCAAACCACCAGAGATCAAGTTAGGAAAGCTGTGTTGGTTTTACATAGCCTGGTTTTTGGTAGCGGGGGAGACTACAGAGGTCGCTTCTGTGAGAAGCTGCTGGAAGCTTCCACCTCGTCCGGCCGAGCCAATCCCTGATGGCTCTGAGGATGGACATGCTGCTGGCCAAGGCTGGGCCAACTAGAGATGATGGTAACATCTCTGTGATGACATATTTAAGAAGACATTAAAACAAAAGTAGGGGTGCAGTTTTAATTCTAGCCAGAGAAGAGGAGGTGAGAACATGTGACGGAAACAACATGGAGACACCAAGGTCAGTGGAGATGGAGGTGCTCCAGGCACCAGAGCCGAGGTTCCTGNCTCACAGGGGAAGGACTCCTCTCCCTGAGCAGTGGAAGAAAACCTCGGGGGATGAACTGACCAAACCCCCATGCCCTGTCCCCCTGCGCTGTTGGTGGGAAGGAGAGAGGGGCTGGGGGAAGAAAAGGTGTTTTTAAGGCCTTAGTTTACTTCTCATTGTCCTCCTCTGATTCTGTTAGCAATAAACTCACTTTGTATCTCTAAGCTGAGCCTGTTTTGCCCTTGGAGCATTTTGTCCTGGTCCTTATCTCAACTCATGAACCCTTTGCTAATTTTTTTTCTGTCCTCTGCCCAGCTGTAGCAGAAGGGTAAGTAAGCAGCTTTCATGGGTGCCTTGCATTTGGCCAGTGTCAAGTCACGGCAAGCCGCATAGACATAAACCTGGCCAGGGACAACAAGGGCAAGAAGAAAAGGTTCTACAGGTACCCTGTATAGGTATTGTAGCTAGGCTGTCTCAGTCACTGTCAAACAACAGCTGTTTTGGCATTGCCAAAGGCATGGTGACAGACCTGTTGCTGGGGATGGTCCTGATGTGAGAAGGAGGCTGGACTGAAAATATACTGCCAGCAGCACAGCTGTAAGTCCACATTCAGTTGAAGAAAACAAGTGGGTGGTATGTACCTCAAATCCCCTCTAGTAACTCAAGCACCATGGGACCCAGACTTCTAGGATCACTATTTACAGCTTTGAAATGATGCCAAGCAGTTCAAACAGATAACATGCCACATGTTCTATGGAGGATATCTAGTTGCATGTGCCCCACCATCATGTATGAAACTTTGCAGAATACCTTTAGATGGGTCAGGGTTGCGCACTTTTGGGTCCAGTTGCATTCTGCAAGAGTCCTCTTGTCTCACACCCTCCATAGCATCTTGACTTTCAGAGATCTGTAACACAGTCAGAGAGTTGTGTAACCAAAGCAAAAGTTTTAGTTGGCCATGAATTATAAATACACTGATCAGGACATAATAAATATCACCTTTTCTTAAACACGAGTAAGTATACTCAACTACTTTTCCACAAACAGTGTCCAAGAATTTTGTAACACTGCGATGGCACAGCCAGACATACTTTGTGGTTAAGTATGTGAACCATGTAAGCAGCAAAGGGGCAAAGTAGGATTCATGTTCAGAGTAAAGGTTTTCGAGTAGCTAAATGTTGCTAGAAAATGAGCACAAGGGTCTGAAAATAAGAAACATCCTAAATACACAGTAGCAAAAGCAAAACCAAGATAAACAGTGTGAGGAACAGGGGAGACCTCCACCCCGTTTTGGGAAAGAGGCAGCATAAAAGAAGTCAGGCACAATGGAGGAAAATCGGAAGACGTAAGACAAACTCACTTTAACCTCTCTCCTCAAAGTGCTTTTGTGTCTCATTGGCATCCCCTCTATGACAAGAAGCCACTCAGGACCACAGGCACCAATGCAAAGGAGATGGTATCTGCTCCCTGGTACTCACAGCTTATTGAACACTGAGCTACATACCCACAGGGTGGGAAATGAAGATATGATGAACACTATGAAAAATGAATCATTAGCAAGAATTGTGTTGCTACAGAACAGATCTGCAATGCCCCAGCTGACAGATAAATACACATATATCCAGATATCGGTCCTGGTTTGGGCTGCTTCATTGACTCCAAGCCTTCCTCCACAGGCCTCCATGCCACTTCCCTTTGCAGGCTCCTGCAGGACAGACTCTCAGAAAAGTCTGAGAAACCTGACACCCTTCACTGAGCCTTGTCTGACACTGAAGAAACACAGATGAAAAGAAGCCATGAAAGATTGCTGCTGTACCCATCATGCAACCTCACCTTAACCTGCTTTTTCCTTGCCAAGCAAGTTGTGAGTGGAAAAGGAGAGGTCCCACTCAGGGGCTGCTGTTTCTGGAAGTGAGTGGTATGCAAAGGGGAAACATGGAGGGGCTGAGGAAGGGTTGCTGATGGGCAGTGTTTGGTGTCAGCACAGACAAAAGCACTCAGGCTGAGGCTGCTTAGGTCAGAGATCCACGCAGAGATCCACACAGAGATCCACCCGCAGCCTGTGGGGATCCACGGGGGATGGAGAGATCCACCCACAGCTCGTGGGGATCCACGGGGGATGCAGAGATCCACCCACAGCCCATGGGTTCATTCTCCCAGTGTCATCAGGGATGAGTGGGCTGTCCATCCTGCAACAGGGCAGAGTCTTCAGTTGGGCAGAGGGGCTTTGCTCCCCAAAGACATTTTCATCCCTGAGATGGTGACTCCACATGGATGCAGGCGCCTACAAGTGTCTTGAAGGTGTGCTCAGGGATGTTAGCTTCCTGACCAGTCCCACCAGTAGGCCTGCAAAGGAGTTGGGGAGTCAATCTAAAGCTGTTCCTCTGCTGACAATCACCAGACTTCCCTGGGCTGCCCCATGCTGTCACAATGATCAAAGTTCCTGTGGCTAAAGCAGCAGCCCCTCCATTTGGATGGGTAGCCCTTGTATGCACACTGCTTTGTCTATTCACCCCCCTTCCTTGTCCAGCAGTCTTCATTCCCATGGACCCTTCTTGCCCACAGTGAGGGAAGACAGCACTTCCTAGCTGTTCTGACTTGGTGCTTACTCTTTGCACCAGAAACACAGACTATGCATGCCCAGCAAAATCCTGTTGATCCTCCAGATGTGGCAGGAATGAGGGATGATAATGCAGCTCAGGGAGTTCATTGCCTGGCCTCCCCCCAGATCAGTGCTCCTCCCCTGCTTGGAGTAGAAAGAAAAGAACATAGAACTGAGAAAGTTACAGATTCAAAAATCAAATAGTTCAAGCATAAGCATCCCTTGCCTAAGATTATCACTTCGTCACTCCACAGTAATTTCAGGATCTTTTGATAGCTGCCTGCGGGCTAGAGAGAGCTTCCCAAAGGCTTTTATTAAGCCAAGGGCATTGCTGCCACAGCCAGAAAGGAATGTCATGCTAAGCTGTTGTTGCTTAGTGGTATTGTGCTCAGGGAGTTGGTTGGCACAGCTCTCAGTCCCTGGCCCCAGAGACATTAGAGGGTTTTCCCCAGCTGGGGCACTCAGGAGTCACTCCCACAGCAACCAAGGTGATCTGGGAAGGGAAAATTCACACTGGGAACTGGGATAGTTTCCTTCATGAGGGACCTGGACATTTCTTCTATCCATCCTAGGGCCCTTTTCTAGCATGACACCCACTGCTGCAGCACCAGTGATGGAGCAGGTCAACATCCCAGCTGTCTCTAGGCCCCATGGCACACAGCAAGCATGGCCATGGAGCTGAACAACTGCTGTCCCATCTGCCTGGACAGCTGGGAGGAGGCCAGCTATGCTGGCTGCTCTGCTTCTGCTAAGTGTGCCTCCTGCAGTGGGCTGGGAGCAAGCCTTAGTGCCCCTCTGCAAGAGGAGAAGGACCTCCGTCCTGCACTCGGTGTGGGGAGAGGACAACTTTGAGGTGCGTGTCATTCCACCGCACAGGGCACCATTGGACATGTTCCACCTGGGAGGAGGAGGTCCTGGATACACAGCTGCCCCCCCCCACCCCGTCTGCACAGCTCCACAACACTCTGGCCCATCAGTGGGAGGAGAGCCACCTCCAGTGGCTGAAGGTGAGTACAGCAACCGCAATTGCAAGATGTATGGAGTTGTATTCACTGGTGAATGTTGCGGTGGCTCAGCCTCAGTCTCAATTCTCCATGAAAATACATGAAGTTAACTGGGTCAACTATCCACCTACGGATAGTGGGGACGAGGCTGAAGTGTGACATCATGAACCTGGAAAAACATCAATCACTTGGCACCTCCCTTTGTTCCTCCCCCAGTTATGAATATGCATGTTAGCTAGAATTTTCCTCTAAGTTCGATGCCTGGCTGGTTTATCTGTTTGCCCTCCCCCTGTCTGTATCCCTATTGGTTCCTTTTGTCCGCCCCTTTTTCCCCTGTTGGTTCATTCCCACAACTCCGCCCAAACTCTGCCCAATTCTCATCTTCCCTTAAAACCCCTTGCACCTCTTTGTTCCCTGCCTTTTCCTTTGGCTCCCTTCTGCCCTCAACCCTCTACGTGAGAATAAAGAGGTCAGGAACGCCAGAAAAGGTGCTTCTCTCTCTTCCTCCGCCTGCATCAGTTGCCTATGTACATCAGCTGCCTGTGGCGGTGCAAGAGCTGTTAGCTCGGAGGTCGCAAACACCCGATCCACTGCTAACCCGCCTTCCGGGCCTGTGGAAGCGGGTGACGCAGCAGGTGAATGCCTTCATTTACAGAGAAATTAAAAAAAACCCAAATCTAACAGAAAAATAATGGACCCTGCTCCAGGTTTTCATTTCTGCAACTGATCCCAGGGCAGATGTTTCCAGCCAGGGGAACTCCACGGTCAGCCCGTGCCCCACCGCTCAGCCTCCCAAGTCCTCCTCCTCAGCGCACCCTGTGCCCCACATGCCGGGGCTCTGCTCTCCTACCAGCCTGCACTGCCCGCTGCAGCCTCACTACAGCAGTGCCCAAATCCCTCCTCCTGCCTGGAGTCACGACTTGCTGTTGCTCTCTGTGTCAGCTCAGGGTTGTACCCTGGCAAAGCAGGAACCTCAAGAAATTCAACAAGGGGAAGTGCAGTTTGTAGTGAAAGAGAAGTGGGTGAGTGTTCAGAACAGGCAAATGAGAAAAAAAAAGGCCCGAATGATGAATTTCATTTGATCGAGCCTTTGTTTTCCTTTCCTTTTCTTGGCTGTGTGTCTTGGTGAATAAAATTGTAGTGAGTGGGGAGTCAGAGGAGCTGTCCTGGGGGAGCCAGGCATTGTGCAAAATCCCTTGGTGTGAAGCTGTGAGCTTACTTACAGAAAAGTTGCACGGAACGTGACAGGTAGTTGTAAAATTTCATGGCCATTGGGAGCCTATTTTGTGGGAAAGCAGCACACCTCAGCTTTGAAAGCAGTCCATTCAGACAATCGCCCTTGCAGGAAAGAACCCCAATTTTGGGTTCTTTGAGTAGAATTGGGGAGGGTATGGAGTCTTATGGAGCCAGCAATAGCTATGGAATATTTGGGTATATATTTGTGGTTTGATGAGACAGTGTACAGACCCTTTGGCATGGCCTTGGAGAAATCTGAGAAATTTTTGGGAGGGTTTAGGGCTTAGGTTGTTTGTGGACATTTTAGGTGAGTATTTGGGGGCAGCTGGATTTGATTTGAGATGTATTCCTGGCCCAAGATGTTGCGGTGACTCATCCTCCTTTTTCAACGAGGATCAGTGAGGTTAATTGGGTAGACTATCCTCCTAGGGATAGCAAAGAAGAGGATGAAGTCACCGTTTAGGAAATGCCCATCATTTGTCCCCTCCCTTAAACACACCTTCAGTTAATGAATGTGTATCAGTTCGGGAAAGTTCTGCATGGTTCTGTACCCCGTTGGTCGTTGTATTTGCCCTCCCCTTGAGAGTTATCCTATTGGATTGTTTTTGACGCCTCCTGTCCCCGACTGGATTGTTTTCCTTGCCCCTCCCTTTTTCCCTTCCCTTAAAACCCCGTGTAACCCCTGTTCGGGGCTCCTGGTTGGCTTCCCTTCTCTCCCTGCACTCTCTCTCAGAGAATAAAAGGTTCACGAAACACCTCCTGGAGGCCTTCTCTCCCTCCTTCGCCTGTGCTTGTTGCCACCAGTCACCAGCTGCCCATGGCCAAGCTGGAGCTGTTTGGTCCGGGAGCAGGAGCACCCGACCCTGCTGCAAACCTGCCTGCCAGGCCCGAGGAAGCGGGCAACACAGCACCAAGAAAAAGGCTTTAGGGTGCTAAGCGGAAGACTTTGACAACCTGGACACAGGGTATGGGAACTTTTGGGGTCCATGGACAAGCTTGCGATTCTTTGGTGGCTCCTGGAAGGGACTTGTGGATGTTTTGTGGACTACAAAAAGGGTTAATGGGGTGCTTGTAGGAAATTATGGTTTGTGGGTCTTTGAAGAAGGACTTTCAGGGGTTCAGAAGCAGGGGTTGGGAACTTTGGGGGCTGTGAAGCAGGTTTGTGGGGTTTTGAGGGTACATGGGTAGGGTTTGCAGGTATTCATGACACCTGGATGACATTCTCCATGTCCCATTCAGAAGTATCTGAACACCTTGAAAGCTGTTTTGGGAGTGCACTCTGACAGGACTGGAGAATACTGGAGATACTCAGGTAAGCTGTGGGGATAAGTGGACATACCCTGGAGCAGGACTTAAGAGGGTTTTGAGCTGCTGACATGAGGATGGGGGTGTTTGGGGGCATTTAGGTAGGGTGGGGGGAAGCTGCTGAGCAAGGTTCAAAGGGAGGAGACTAGAGTAGGGCTGGGGATGTTTTGGGGCCCTGGGGCAACTCAGGGGTCTTTGGGTTTAGTCAGGCACAGATTTGGGGTCCTGAGGTGTTGTGGTGGTTGAAAGACCACCCACTCTGCATGGGCAGGCCCAGGCAGGATGCCCAAAAAGGGTCTGCAGAGCGGACCTGGAAGCATCTCCCTAGCCCATTACTTAGGGCGACAAATTGTGTTCACCCCCACGATCCCTTTCTTCCCCTATTTGAATTATGTTAATCCCCGTTTTCCCATTGGTTCTGTATTCCCCTCCCCGGTTTCCCCAGTTATGACCATAGCCTGGAAAGTTCTTCTTTGCTCGATCCCTGATTGGCTCCCTGTTGTTGTCCCCGCCTTCCCCTGCTGTTATTGGTTGTTGGTACTTTACCCCGCCTATGTGCTGCCTCCTTGAGCTGCCCTAATTGGTTACTTTGAGCATATCCCCTCCCCTCTTTCATCCTATATAACTTGTTGCAACCGTTGTTCTAGGCTCTTCGTCCCTTGTTCCTCCCTTGCTCCTGAACCCTCGCCACTTTGAACAAACCCTCTTTTCCCCCAAAGAGCCCTTCCTAACTCATTTTATCTCCTCCTTGCTCTCTCACCATCCGTGGGCACATCGGGCCCTGTGAGTAGGCTCCCGCTTGCCCTCCAGCGACTGGAACAGCAGCCAGCCACCGTCGGCCTCAGCCGGGGAAGGGTGCTGACCTTCAGCCAAAAAGCTAGCCTCCTGGGCGCTGAGAGGGTCGCATCACTGAGGCTTTTGCATCCAAAGAAGACTACGAAGATGGTGAAGAGTCTTTAGGGGAGGCCGTATGAGGAGTGGCTGACGTCACTTTATCTGTTGAGTTTGGAGGAGACTGAGGTGAAACCTCATCCCATTGTTCAACTTCCTTCTGAGAGAAGGTGGAGGGGAAGGCATTGACGTCCCCGGTGACCAGTTTCAGGACCTGACGGAATAGCATGAACTTGTGTTAGTGGATGTTTAGGTTGGATATTAGAAAAACTACCCAGAAAGTAGTTGGGCACTGAACAGACTCCCCAGGGAAGCAGTCACAGAACCAGGCCTGACAGAGCTCAAGAAGCATTTGGACAACGCTCCCAGGCACATGCTGTGATTCTCTGGGATGGTCCTGTGCAGGGCCAGGAGTTCGACTCAATGATGCTTGTGGGCCGCTTCCAACTCAGAACATTATGGGTTTCTGTGATTATGTGAGGCCGAGTCTTTGGGGGTCTCAAGCAGAGCTCTAGGTGTTTGAGGCTGTGGGGCTGGTTCGGGCTTTTCTGGGGGCACCAGAGCCGCTTCGCCTGTGCCCAGGGATAACCAAGAACCCCGAGTTAGTGTGGGGGAGCCTTTTTAAACTGAGCGCACGTGTGGCGGCGGGCTGGCTCAACGCCGCAGGGACGTGCTCCGGGAACGTCTCTGCCGCTCCCCCGGCTCCCGCCAGCAGAGGANGGGAGAAGGGAGAAGGGAGAAGGGTAGGGTGCGAGGGGTGGGGCTGTGTCCGAGAGTGGAAGGGAGGGACCGGGAGAGGAGGAGGGATGGTGAGACAAGAAGTGGGGATAGAGGGAATGAAATAGGGGCAGGGAAGGGAGGAGGAGGAGGAGAAGGTGGAGAGAGCAAAAGAGAGACAGGGATAAAGAAAGACGTGTGGGGACAGGGAAATGGAGAGCTAAAAAAATACACAAAAACGATACAGAAATAAGCCTGAGGGCCTGGCAGTAGAAGAAAGAGAGATTGGGAAACAGAGGGGCAGAGTGGAAAAACCAGGAAGTGGGGCAGAAACGAGAAGAAAAGGGATGGAGAGCAGGAAAGAAGCACAAAGGAACCGAGGGAGGCTGAGACTGATTTGGAGAAAGAAATGAAAGGATGGGAAATACAACAGATAAGAACATCCGCAGGCCTCGTGTCCCTCTGGAGCATATGCTTCAGCATTGTGCCCTGGCGTTCACCACCTGTGACATGGACTCTGCCTCACTGCAAACGTGCAAAACCCATCTGGATGAGCTCCTGGTGGAACCCTCTAGGGTACCTGGCCTCTGCAGTGGGTTTGGACTAGATACTCTCCAGAGGTCCTTTCCAACCCTAACAATTATGTGATTTCATGATTCTCCTTCAGAGTAGGGGAGGGACTCCTTTGCCTCCTCACACCCCACACAAGCATCAGGGGAAACTCTCTCCAGCTGCTCTTGGCAGTCAGGGCCTGGAGGGATGGATGGAGCCTGGGGCCAGCATGGCCATGACACAAAGCGATGCTGCATCTCAGGCAGCATTTCAGTGGCTTGGGTGTCAGTGGAGAGCAGGGATGCCAGGAGGGCCAAGGCTGACTCCAGGAGCACTGCACGTGAGCACAGACCCCATCTTGGCTGAGTCCCTGTCAGCAGGGCCAGGGGCTGGCAGTGCTCCCTCACCAGCTGAGCATCTACCATGCCCAGTGGGTATGGTAGCACCCCAGCACCCAAGAAGGGGAAATCACCCTCCCAGCCAAGCTCTGGTACAGTGCCCTAGACCTCTATGCTTCTCTTCCTCTTGTGTGGGGAAAGGACAGAGCAGAGGTTGAAGAGTCAGAACCTGAGCCCTTGGGGACGAGGGGCTACTGCATGCCTGCCTGACAGGGCTAGAGTTCCTTGCACCTTGTTTTTGTTGTGCAGCTCTGTTCCATGTGCCACTGGGGCATGCACAGCTCAGGTGGCAGCTCCATTGTCACCTCAACCCTCCCATAAGGCGTCTGCTGCCTGGAGGAGTGGGGAGCCATGAGATCCCTAGTTCATGCAGACCCTCCTGCCACCATCTGCCTCCCTTTGCACCAGCAGTGGACCCCTCCGTAGCTCACTTCCTTGGCTTCCTCATCCCAGCACGCAGCAGAATTGGGATCACCCCAGCCCAACTCCCTGCTTAACCTGCCAAGTGTTCACATCCTGCAGTACTTTCCTCCAGCATCACCAGCCTCACCAGCAAGGTTATTTGGCCTGTGCATGTGTGGCCTGGTGTCATCCACCTTCCTTGGAGAGGAGCTGAACCCAGTGAGTGGTCTGTGCAGCTTGACGTGCGTGGTGAAACCCTGGTGACACAACTTCTGACCAATGCCCTATATCCACTCCAGCACTTGACACCTTTGCCAGGCTTCTCCAAGTCACTCCTAACTCATCCAAACCACTCCTGGGAAAAAGCACTTTCCAGCACTTCCTGCATTATAAGACTTTTCTTCATCCTCCTTTCTTCTTGCTTGGCTGTTAAAGTGTGACTGTGGCCAATTATTCTTTATCTTCATTGGCTCACAGCATGAGGTGCTGAGGTTTGGCTCGGAAGTCAAGTCAGTGCTAGGAGGGCTGACTGGGCAAACTCAGCAGCAAGCTTTGTGAGAGGTGGTAGAAGAAGAGCTGGCTCACCTGCAGACAAACCCATCCACAGAGGAAGGATGCCTAGCTTCGGACTTGCTCAGTTGTACTGATGTGACCCAGAGGAGACACAACCTCAAGAAGAAGAGGAACGGATCACATAACTTCCCAAGGTCAGAACACAGTCTGAACCACTAGGCAGAGCTTTGACATGGACCTTGTCTATAAGCCCCAGTCTGCAGCAGTCCACCCCACGTCTCACAGGGAAATGGCAGTGAGAGAAAACATCTGCCTCTCAGCTCTTCGGTGAAAAATCCTGGTTTCTGTATGCATGCCATCTGCTTCTGTAGGAGAGGGGGACTGAGCAATGAACACATCCAGAGCTGAGGGGCAAGTGTGCATCCTTACTGTAGGATCTCAGCCAAAAGGGCCTGGTTTTAGGCTGGGAAAGACTTTTGCATTGGCCGTGTCCACCAGTTCAGGTGGACATAGGAGAGGAGGGGCACAACAGACTTGCACAAGAATCTTGTTCTCGCTGTTTCCTTTCTTGACAACAGCCTGTGAGAGAAACACACCTTCAGGCCCCTGGACTGATGACAAAGCCTATGTAAGCAGCAATCCCAACAAAGAGCCTGGTTGCAGCTCAGGACTGCAGTAAGTTATGTTTTTTAGACTACAGGGTTTATATTTGGTTGTCAGACATGTTCATTTTTGCCAGACGACATGGTTAAATGGCTGTGTGTGGAACAGAGCAACCCAGGCATTTCCAAGAAATTACTTGTAGCGTAATTTTGAAATGTGATTAAGAGCTAAGGAGTGCAGAAAAGCAGCTGGATTGCAAAGCCCCTGGATTTCGGCTATCTGCATTTGCAGGCTCAAAGTGGGATATTGCAGCACCAAGTCTCCTACTTGCAGAGAGCCATAATAT
The DNA here is from genome assembly GCA_013397845.1 of Melanocharis versteri. NCBI lineage: Eukaryota > Metazoa > Chordata > Aves > Passeriformes > Melanocharitidae > Melanocharis > Melanocharis versteri. The sequence goes on along the minus strand of VZTG01001869.1, from coordinate 623,217 downwards.
AGGTGGATTTACCATCCTTGTGAGATCAGTGACCTTCAGCCTGTGCCCCTGTGAGTCATTTGCAAAATAGAGCTCTCTGTTCAGGCAGCCGGGACACTCAGGAGTCACTCTTGTAGCAGGAGAAGTGATCTGGGAGGGGAAAGCTCCATCTGGGGAACAGGGAAGGTTTTCTTCCTGAGGAACATGGGCATTACTTCCGTCTATCCTAGGGCCAGACAATAATTATGGCCTCACTTTTTTAGCACAACATTTGCTGCTGCAGTGTCACTGAGAGGCAGTGAAGTGGTTTGTTATCTCCAAATGTCTCCAGACCCCACAGCATGCAGCAAGCATGGCCATGGAGCTGGATGACTGCTGTCCCATCTGCCTGGACAGCTGGGAGGAGGCCAGCTATGCACTACCATGGCTGGCGGTGGGCTGGGAGCAAGCCTTAGTGCCCCTCTGCAAGAGGAGAAGGACCTCCGTCCTGCACTCGGTGTGGGGAGAGGACAACTTTGAGGTGCGTGTCATTCCACCGCACAGGGCACCATTGGACATGTTCCACCTGGGAGGAGGAGGTCCTGGATACACAGCTGCCCCCAGTCTCCACACCTCCAGTGGCTGAATTTGAGTACAGTGGCTGGAACTGCAGTATGTGTGAAGCTGTACTTGTTAATGAAAGCTTTCATTTTTAAAGGAATTTAAGGAAAATCCAAATCTAAACTAAAAATAATGGACAAAACTGCAGTCCATGTTGTTCTATTGTGGGGATGTGAAGGGAGTAGAGAAGGAGAAAAAGGAGAAGTTTTGGTAAAGGTGCTCCCCAGTCAGCACAACTGGCTGCAGGAGCAGGCATCCCTGCTATGCACTGTGCTCAAGTGATCTCCCCTGCAGGGAGCTGTGGTTATTTATCAAACTCACGGAAAGTCTGATGAATGATCTCCTGAGCACTTAGCTGCCCCCAGTCTCCATTGCCCTGCATCACTATCAGACATGTTCCACCTGAGAGTAGTTGCTCCTGTTGCCCCCAGTCCCTATAGCACTGTAATAGTTCTGCCATCAGCCGTGTGGCCAGTGCCCTGGGGTCCACAGTGAGCATGTCTCACACTATGCCTCAGCATCCCTTTTCTGCCTTGCTGTTCTTCACCACCCGCTGTCGTGGTTGCATCAGGAGCTGGGGCAGCTGTTTGAGGATGGTAGGAAGCAGCAGCAGCGCAGTGCCTTGTCCCATCCAGCCTGCACTGCTTTGGCCTGAATGAGGAGGCTTTGTTCCAGCTTCTATGGGCTTCCCTGCGCAGGCACACAAGGAGCTTTGCCCACCAGCTTATTGACGCCATCACACAGAGGCTCAGTGGAGAGGCCCAACATCAAATGGGCCTGGAGGTCAGCAGTGCAGCTGGAGGGTAGGAGGACAGCCTACTGTAGGTAGGAGGGTAGGAGGACAGCTGGAGGGTAGGAGGACAGCTGGCTCTGGTGCCCCCCAGGGGGGTCTCCCAGGCCAGCCTTCGTGGGGTCCCAGCAGCAGGTCCTGTTCTGTCCCCATTCCCACCCATGAGGAGCAAGAAGGGGCCTGGGAGAATCCAGAGGAGGCTCTGCCTGGGTGTTCCACATGAAGGCAGTGGAAGCTCACCTGTGACGCCCCTGCAAGCCCGTAAAGGGAGGGCCAGCAGCTCTGAAGACCCTTCCCGGGCCCGCAGGAAGACAGCCCACTATCCAAGGACAGGGAGAGAGTGCATCAGGAGCCAGCTGAATCAGTCCAGACTGCAGCTGGGGTATACACCAGCCCCTTGTGGTTCCAGCCTTTCAAATCTATTTAATATTTATTTTTAAAAAATGAAAGCAGGAAAGCGGCAGAAAACGTTATTACTAACTAATGCTGTGGTGTTCCTCTTCCCATTTGCACTGTTTTCCTCCCTCTTCTGGTGCTTTGACCACTGATTTCTCATGTGTTTCCTGAGCATTGCAGGTTTTCATTTCTGCAACTGATCCCAGGGCAGATGTTTCCAGCCAGGGGAACTCCACGGTCAGCCCGTGCCCCACCGCTCAGCCTCCCAAGTCCTCCTCCTCAGCGCACCCTGTGCCCCACATGCCGGGGCTCTGCTCTCCTACCAGCCTGCACTGCCCGCTGCAGCCTCACTACGGCAGCGCCCAAATCCCTCCTCCTGCCCGGAGTCACGACTTGGTGCTGCTCTCTGCGTCAGCCCAAGGCAAGGAACCCCAAGAAATTCAACAAGGGGAAGTGCAGTTTGTAGTGAAAGAGAAGTGGGTGAGTGTTCAGAACAGTCAAATGAGAAAAGAAAGGCTCAAATGATGAATATGATTTATTCAAGCCTTTGCCTCTCCTTGCCTTTCTTTAGCTGGTGAATAAAATTGTGGAGAGGAAAGGGAGCCAGGGTGTGTACAAAACCCCACAGTGGGCAGCTGGGGAAAAGGGCACTCAGAGCAGCTCCCTGCATCTGGTGGAAGTGATTACAGGAAGGGGTGCATCAAAAACGGACAGGAGATTGGCTATTTTCATCTTTTCAAACTTTTGCACTATTGAATCTCCCCTGCCTCCTCTGCTGGGAGAAAAGGCAGGTGTGTGCCACAGGTGCTCGCTGCAAGTTGCCCTGACAGCTGGGAGAGAGCAGAGGGGGACACAAATTCATTTCGCCGGGAAACAGCTCTAGAGGCACTCGAGTGCAAGCACTGGAAACACTGCAGCCGTGCTGTCTCGAGTTAGGTACAATATGTGGAGATGTGGAAAGCATCTCCGAGGCAGCACACTCCCCCTTCTTGCAGTACACAGCTGTGTGTGAGGATCACTTGCATTTGCTCCTGACCAAGGAAAGGCTCAGTGTGTCTAGCAATGTGAGTCCAAAGGAATGTAACCTGTTTCTTTGTGTTTGGATTTACTGACCAAGCACTGAGCTGATTTGGCTCCTGGGGGCTGGAGAAGCACATGAGCAAATGTACTTTTCTCCCCTGGTGGGAAGCTGGTTTGATGCCTTATTACCGTAATTGCCAAATCCATCAGTCATTGCGGACTGTCTCCAAGACTTCATCCTCTTTCACCCTCTGCTCAGGAAGGAGAGCCAGCTTATTTTGACAATGCTCACAGAAAAGTGCTTGGCATTTGTTTATTCTGCACTGTACCTCTGGTCATCCTTGTTCCTCTCACTCTTTAAAGGTAAGCTCATCTGTGTTTGTCCAGGTCTTTGCTTTTTAAATTGTGGTTTGGGTTTTTTGTAGCTGTTGTTTTGTTGTTGTTTTGTTGGGTTTCTTTTTCTTCTAAATGCTAGTTACATCCTACCTCAACTCTTATTTTCAGAAAGTCTTGTATCTGCTTGTATTTTGAACTTCATTAGAGTCGCATGCTGGTTTAACTGACTTTTGTAATCAGTTTGGGTAAGTTTGTGGATCTTACAGTGCTGTGCACATTTTTTTGAGAAGGAAGAGGTGTGTGGGTTTGTTTTTGTGGGTTTTTTTTAATTAAAAGTGAGTAATTTTAACTTCCAGAAATTAATTGAAATGGTTGTGTTTCAAAAGAAACATGTTCTTGCTTTCTTTAAAAATTTAGCCTTCCCATGGTTTTTTGAGAACAGGAAATTATAACTTCAGACTGGGCAGAATGACTTTGAGAACCCTGTAGGTGTGTGGGTGAAATGGTGTTCTACAGAGAGAAATGAGCAGAAGAAAATTCATAACTGTTTATTTTCTGTGCATCATGTAGGAGAATTAAATCTGTATAAATACATAAATTTGCTATTTCTGGTTTGTTTTCATTAAACATATTTCTAGTATGCTTAATAAGAAACAGTCCAGGCAGAGATGGATATATAAGTTGGAAACATCTAATAAAAATAATAACAGGCTTCTGTAGTCTAAGGTGTCACCTCTGACCAAGCTGTCTTCTGAAGTTTCAGCATGGTGCAAACAAAAATAAGAGCTATGTGATTATTTCAAAACATGCAGGATTGCAAGGCTGACAATAAAGTGTTTTTAAGTGAGAATGTTGAAATAGCCACAGTCATGAAAGATATTCAGTATTCTACACAAAATGTGCTTTTATGGCTCACTTTGAGCTGAAACATACATGCCTGCATCAATCAAAAATTCTAAAACTGAGTACTCCAGGTGTGAAGGACCATGTCTTGTTTCTCATGTTTTATATATAAAGCAGGATTGTCTATTTAAAGCAGAGAAAGTGGTCCCCCTATTTCAGAAGTGCAGGGTCATTGGAAACTTGCATATATGGGATGTTGCACTGGACTATTCATGCCACATAGATAATTCCTCATTAATTCATCTGAAGCTGCAAAATGTCTGGGCATTTCATTATTACAGATCCACATTTCATCTGCCTGATGTAGCAATGGTACTGCAGAAAAATGTTTCCTCACCTTGCTAAATTAAGAACCTTGCTATCTTCAAGACACTTCTGTGCTACTTTCGGAGCTCACTAACAGGCAGGTTATAGCATCTATTTATGAGATAAGTCATTTTGTGGACATTCCCATTTTGAGAAGTTTTGTGTCATGTAAATTCTGCCTTTTAAATAATGAGTAATCACTGGTTCATCAGGGGGGATGCTTAGTTTCTCTCAGCAGCACATGAAGACAAACTGCTTTTATAAATAATTCAGAGTATTTTTGTTAGGTGCTTTTACCAACAGCTTACAAGTATGCACTTTCACGGGAAAATGCTAAAGCAGAATAAAATTAATCTCTGATAAAACTGGTCTGTAACTGGCCTCCACCTTACAGATTTTTTTTAACTTAAAAAAAAAAAAAGGGAAAAAAAACCCCAGAAAGACCTGGGAATTGAGCAGTTGGGGCAAAAGAGAAAAAAGTCAAGATGATCTTAGCATGTTATCAGTAGCAGAGTTATTTAACAGTAACTCCAGATGAACTCCCCCTGGTTTCCTTAGTTCACCCACATGGAAGTCACAGCAAATTCAAATCATAACTAATGTCACTCTCACATAGTGCTGAGTTGTTTCAATGTTGTTCATAACAATTTATCAAGTACTGAAAACTCCTGTAGGGCTGTTTGACAGGAAAGTTGTGACAAGAACTAGATAAAAAACAAATGAAAACGACACATGAAGAACTCAATTTTTATCCCAGTTCTTTCTTCAACTCTCTGCTTCAACCTGACTTTACTCGCAGTAATGCTAGGAGCCCCAGTAGTCATGCCATTTAAGCTAGGTCATTGCAGCCCTCCTTCTTGAAGAGCCGATGATGCTTTTTTTGAGACGTGGTCCCTAGAAAAAATCAGGAAACTGGTTTTCAGCCTTCCTAGAATCCAGGTAACACTCTCAGGGTCAGACATCCCTTCCAGGCCAGGGGCAATCCTTGAATGAGCACCCAGAACGTGGAAGGACCCAATGAGTCTAAGCAGCTACCTAACAGCCTTAGGTAGAGGGACTTGAAAACCTGGTCTGGGGAGTGGTTGGAAAGGAGGCATGAGACCTGTTCCTGCTCCTTTTTTCTGAGTGTGGTGCAGGCTGAGAGATAGGGTGCAGACAACCCTGCAAGGATGTTTTGCAAACCATGTCTCAGTGACCACAAAGGCACATAGCCTCTCTGAGGAGTTACCTTCAGCTCAGGGCACAAGCACCTACAGGGTTTGAAAAGCCAGGGAAGTTAAACACACATTTGGCTAGTCTCCAGTCAAACCATGTATTTTAATTACTGTGCCTTTATATCCTTTTTTATTTCTCGAGTGAGACCATTACAGTGCCCACATGCCGCACAGAGCAGAGTCAGACCTCTCGGTTTCTTTGCTCTGTACAGACTGCCATCAGGGTCATATCTGTCCATGTGGCTTTGAAAACCCCAGTAAAGGCAAAGGCAAACTGAGGACAGCAACCCTCCTCTGCTGTCTGGTGGGAATATAAGTGCTCAGCTGTGTGGGACAAATCCTATGGCAGGGGATGCTGCAAGTGAGCTAACCAGCTCAAAGATGTAAATGACAAAGTAATTCAGCCTGACTTGGTGTACCCAGCTGGTGCAAAGCAGCTTTTCTTTGGCTCACTCACAATGCAGAGTTGAATTGCTGTGCTACACCCATTTCATGCTTTTTCACACCTTTGCTTATTTTGATGAGCTCTAGTGATCACATCAGAACAGAAATTGTAATCTCTAGGAGCAAGATTTCTTGGTTCACTTCCATGCAAGCAGGTGCAGTTTCTGCAACAGCAGAAGCATTGGCAAGATAGCCTCAGAAGGCCGGTTTCTGCTGCCAATCTACAATTTCTCTAATGTGAGCTAATTAGACTGAGGTGACATGAGTTTAGAGATCTGTGTAGAAAGAAAAACAAATAATGTTCCTTAAATACCTATATGTGGAGTCCAAACTTCAGGCCTCAGCTGTGTAGGCCTGATGGAGCTGCAGTGATGTGTGTTAATCACACTCATCTACTCTGAAGAGACACGGTTGAACAGATAAAAGGATTCCTGTGCCTTAATAGAGTACAGTGTAATGTCGTTGGTAATTTAGGTGGTTGATGAAGTAGCTGTACTTCTACATTTCATAACTGTTATGAGAGTAGAACCAGGTGTGAAAGTTAAATAATTTAGAATCTTTCATACCCTTAATTGGAGGTGTGAAGGTTGTATTCACCTCATCTCTCCACATGTTACGGGTTGATGCACTGAATGATACTGTTTCAAAGACAACAATGTAGCTGATACACATTTAAAATAGAAAATAAATGAGCTAGGCCTTAGCTTGTACAGGTAGGTCTTTTCCCCTATATTGATGTCATAAAAAGATGCCACACGTGCAACTTGCAGAGATGGGAAATTGCTGTCAGATCCCTGCCATTACTTTAATATCTAATAGCACAGACAACAGGGCTGATCACTCTGAATGCTGAGAGCGTGCTAAGGCATCGCATATGGATGGAGCCAGGGGAGTGAATGTACTTGTCCATGGCACATGCACATATGCTCTGTGATCAAGAGCACTAGTGCCATTGATATGTGTCAATACATTTAAGACAGGCCGGCAGGGTCCTAGGCAAACCCCTATTTCCTCTGAATTACTGTCTGCTACAGTAACTTGCTGTGCATGCTTGCTTCTTGAGCTCGACTTCTCAGTTCAATGAACCAGACCTTGTGTTCAGTCACTGATCTTCTATGTGCATTCACTGGCACAGCTCTAAGGCTGATCTGTATTATCATAGGCACAGCTGCGACAGTGGAGCTGGCCCAAGCTTCTGAGAAGTTGCCAGGCTCCAGGAAAGTTGGAGGTATTTCTGTGCACATTTGCTAATAGTTATCTGAGCTAAATCTTGTATTAACTCTTCTCAAATATCGCTGGAAAAAGTGAGAAGGTCCAGAAAAAGCACCTGGGTCATGACATCACCAGAGCCTATTGTTATATGCACCTATTGGTATAGCACTCTGCATGAAGGGAGGGATCCAGCAGCAGATAAAGTGCGTGAGAAAGTAGCACCCATCTGGTTTTTGAGATGATGCCAGATGGCACCTTGGAAGCCTTCAGCCTTGCTCCAGCTCAGAGTTTTCTGATGGTCTCAGAGCAGGAATTCTCATTCCAGGCAGAGGATTCATCTCCTAAAGACAGTTCAGAACTCTTTTTTCTCTCTGGTTTATTTTCCTAAGGCATGTGGAAAAGAACATGAGTTAGTGATGGTGGTAGCATACAGAGTTTCATTTGTATGCGACAAGCAAGGAGGGAGATATAGTCTCTTCAGCTCTAGGGTGTGTTTAAAGTAGATCAAAACCCATTGCATCAGTCTTGACATGGTTGTTTGAAGATGTCTACTGTCTAGAGATCCTACATAATCTAATTAAGAAAGAGATCAAATCTGACTGAGACAGGTAGGGCTAGCACTGGCTAATAGTATCATCCCAGGGAATGAGAAAGGTAGACAGGAGTTTATTGCTGTTTTAGAACACACTCATGAGAAAATACAGCTTGAAGAAAGAGTTTTGCTTACCAAATACTTCCTGCATTGAGCAAAACAGCTGATGAGAAGGCTGAGACCAGAACCAGATGGTGTGTTTGGAAGTAAGAATCTCCCCACGCAGGGCTTGCAATTAAGTCAGTAAATTGAAATGGAAGGGGAACCTGTAGTCAACATGAGTCCTTATGCATGTAAACAGTGAGGTGCAGGTGTCTCTGTCTTGCCTTGCTATCAATTGGCTTTGCTCAATTAGAAAATCTGTGGTTAATGGAGTGCTGAAACAGATGTCTGCAAACCTTATCACCATTCAGAAATGGATATTTTCAACACTTTTGCATTCCACAAGGTTGAAGACAAAGCCACAGTCCTCATTTCTATTCTTAATGCAACGTATATTTGGACAGAAAAATTACTTAGAAGAATGAGGCGGGCTTGAGGAGGTCTCGTTTCTCACTGAGAACTCAAAGAGGCTGAAGTCAGTTTGCAGACTGGACTAAGACAGTACACTGTGTTCCCTGAAGCTCAGCTGTGGTTATGTGGAAAAGCATCACTGGTCACTTAGATCTTCACCATGCCAAGGGAGAAAATTAAGTTGTAAATTGGAAAAAATGTGTCTGTGGCAGCTGAGATGGGAGAGGGTCTGATCTATACAGATTCATATAGTGGTAGAATAATTTGGCTGAAGGGATCTCCAGAGGTTGCCCAGTCCAACCCTTCTTCTCTGTTGGGTTGCTGTTTAAGGAATCAAGCTGCAAACATCTCCAAGGACAGTGGGTACTTTTGCAGAGTAACCTTGAGAAAAAAAAAGGCTCCCTTAGTACTGTGTGAATGCCACATCATGCAACTTTATCTTACTGATGCTGTTCCTGTGCACCTCCCAGGAGAGCCTGGTTTCTTCATGATAGAGACCTTCCTCATGGAAGCTGAAGGCAGCCAAAAGAGCTCCCCCTTGTTTTCTCATCTCCAAGTGAATCAAAGGCATATCTCTTTATCTCTAATCTGTCTGCGGTGTTACAGCAGCCTGTTGTCTCCGTGGCCTCCACTCCACTCACTCCGAGGGATCAGTGCTGCCCTATGGAGGCTTCATAACACAGAGCTAACTGTGTGTCATGCAGTGGGTTTCACTGAGCGCAGGCTGGCTGTAGAGAATGATGCTGCTTAATGTTCTCATCACGTCTGAGTCACTACATTTGGGGAGAACCAAAAGTAGGAAGTCATATAATGATGCAGATAATACATTACATAATTCTTAGCCATTTTGTGGGTTTTTTTGAAAATCTTGCAGAAGTGATAGAGCAGTCATGGCAATTGATGGAGTGTTTTCCCTTTAATATTGTGTCATTTTAGAAACTTAGTCAGCAAACTGAAATCCAGCTTGAGCAATTGTGACAATGGGAAGAAGAGATCAAAACTTAAATCGAAAGTTGCTAGATTGCAGTTCACACTGTTTCAAGTGGCAAATGGGCAGCAACTTTGAATTGAACCTGTTCATGTTCAGGCTTCTCACACCGTCCATAAATGGCAACTGGGCAGCTCCAGGGGCTCCAAGCAGAAGGTTTGCCTTTCTATTATAACCAAACAGCTATCCTGAAGCATACTCTCTGCAGTAGCATTTTGTTCAAGGTCTAAGCCTTCTAATGTAATTTCCAAAGATATTAGGATCACCAATTATAATTTAAATTTATTGGATTGGTATCTCAGCTCAAGCGCTTCAGCACTCCTGGCACCATCAGATCTACTTACGTGTCGCCTGATGATGTCAAAGAGGGGGCAGCAGGGTAAAGAGAAGGTAGATCTAAGGGAAATGGGTCTGTGGGTAAAGAGAGTGGAGGCCTCTGTCAAATGGGCAAATGATTTCACCTTTGGGTCAAAATGCTCTAGCAGACTCAGAAGGTCTTTGCTGGGGAATACAAGAGGGCAACCCAGACAGCACAAGATCTCTTTCTGACTTTCAGGCTCATTCTGGTCTCACTCAGAGACCAAGTATCTCGCATCTGTGGCATTGCTATTGTATTACAAGATGACAATCATGCTCCCCTTGGACACACGGGGCACCAGTTTTGTTTTAATTTTGTTTTGTCTGCACTGACATAATTCAGGAGCATTAGACTGAAGTTAACACAGCTTAAAAGCAACAGAGTAAAGACAGGACAAAACCAGGCTCCCCAGATCATCATTCTCTAGAAGTACCTCAATTTCCCTGTGGTTCCTTTCTGCTCGTAGACAGAATGAGTGACTCGGCTAATGCAGGTTTGGCTGGCAGGGTGCAGCAGGGAGACCAGTATTTCATGTAACCACTGATCCCAACAAAACCAGGACCTGAGCCGTGTACCAGAGGAAAATACAATAGCATCTAGCATTCTGAAAACAGATCAAGGCTAACCAACACTCAGCTGTCGCTGAGATCTTGTTACTTTTAAAGTCTGGGGAAAAAAATCAAACAACAAAACAGATGTAAGCTTTTAAGCCACTTTGTATGCATATAAACAAATCTGGACTGAGTCAGCCAAAGCGTAGCACATACAGTTTCAAGTGTCTAAGGTCAGATCTCCACAAACCTTGTTTGATTGGTCACATGTTCAGTTTTATCAGAGACAGTCATTTACTTCACCAAGACAGTATTAGAAGCAGCTTTTCCCTTCTCAATATGAAATTTTCTTAAATGTGAAATAAATTCAGACTCCTTGCTGAGAATTTTCACATCCCTATTTACAGTTCCCTTTGTCTTTTAAGACCTAGACCACTGAAGCCTCAGACTTCTTTCGCTTGGAAAAAAACCTCTTGATAGCAGCCACTTCTGCTGCCAAAACCTCCAAACTATTACCAGCTGATTGGCAGCACAACATCTCACATAGACAGGCAGCAAGTTTGACCTGACTTAGTGACTCATGGGTGCTGCCTAAAACAGGGCTGAGTCTCATCTATAGGTGTGTTATGAAAGTTTCGCTCCGCGAGTGAGAAACTGTTTCACATCTAGGAAAATGTATCTCCGTATTTCCCAGTTCACGTACTAAGCACTGAACAAATTAGCAGTCATCCAAGTTGCAGTCAAAATTTTCATCAGACTAACTCCCATCCCTTTCAGAGGGCTCTTACACTGTGTTTCTCATTATTTAGCATTTGAGTTCTGATATTGTAAGGACAAGCTTGGAACTTTCTTTGCATTCTCAGATCCATGTTCACTTTGGACATTTGTGCCTTGCCTGTGCCTTGCAGCCAATGGAGCTCTCACTTTGTTCATGAGTAGCAGCTGTGGGTTGAGTGATGAGGGAAAAAGGCAGGAAAAGCCAAATCTATCCTTGCCTACTGCACCCTCAATGCCTTTGCTGCTTAGCTTTGCTATGCAAGTACAGGTGGCAGGCTGGCAAGGCAAAAGTTCATAATTTGGGAAACTGGCCGTCTCTGGGATCATAACCGGCTGATGAGCACTGCAGAAGGAAAAAGGGAAAGAAGCATTGCAACGTCTCTGAGCACACTGGGCAGTTAATTTGCACAGTATTATTGTCTGTAATATTTCCACTCCAGCCTGTCCTCTGCATTGCCCAGAGAAGTTAAACCATATTACTACTGCTTCATCAACAACACACTGAGGCAATGGTTTAGAGACAAGATCCCTCCCTCACCTTTGAACCATAAAACAAGGGAACAAGCCTTTTTTCCTATTAAAGACATGCCTGTGACTAAGGAATAGCTCTTGGAATCTTTGCTCTCTTTGCATCTTGGGACAAAATGATTTATTTTTCTCTTCTTGGGAAGTTAGTGTATCTCAGTGTATAAACTGGGGGAAACTGACCAGAAGAGGCTGATTACTGCTCAGGGGTGGGCTGGGCACAGATCAGTGCATGGTGAGCAATTGTATTCTGCATAATTTCTCTTCTTTTGGTTTTACTTCTGTCTTTCTTTTTGTTGTCTCCTTTTTCATCATCATCATCATCATCATCATCATCATCATCATCATCATTATTATTATTATTATTATTATTATTATTATTATTATTATTATTATTATTATTATTATTATGTTTAATTAATGTTATTATTGTGATTTTTTTCTAATTCTTTTCTCCATCCCATTGGGGGAGGGGAGATTGTGAGCGAGTGACTGCATGGTACTCAGTTGCAGTGGGGGGTTAAACCGCAACATCATTGCAGGCTCTATCACTGCTATTAGCTGCACTAGATTTAGGAAAAAGAACTCCTGCTACCTATTGTTTTCTCAGCCTAATCAGACTTGCCTATCTGTTTCAACAGAAATCATTATTACACCTGTCAGTTCACTTATTATTTTCCCAGATCTGAGGTCTCCACGTGTGCCTGGCATGGTGTAGAGTGGGTTTTTGATGGGGAAGTGCAGACTGACTGGACCCTTTTCAGAGCCATCTGTGGATGCTGTGCATATTGGCATGGCTGCCTCATTGAGGGCGCTTGGAGGGTGAAGTTCACAGTGCTTTTCCAAGAAGGGCTTTCCCTGGGTTAACTGGTTCGGGTGCTGAAACACGTAGAGATGAATGGATGAGACAAGATGCTCTGCAAGCCAGTGGGAGCAGGGAGTGCAGAAGCCCAGTCCAGTACGCTGATGACCATATCACTGGTATCTTGCTTTTATCTTTTGGTTTTGTTTCTTTCCTTTGGCTTCCATTACTACTCCTCTCCACAAATCCCAGGATGGCTGGCAAGAGTCACCTCTAGACAGCCGCAGCACTCTATAACGTGTAGCAAGGGGAGTCCCTCTTTTCATCACTACTCCAAATTCCTACTCCTGTGCTCCCTCTGCATCTAGTATTGTAGTAAGGACACTTAAATTGCATAGAGCTAATGTGAACTAGCACTACACTAAAAGTACATTTTTGCCTTTACTGGCTGTAGCTGCTTAGGTTTCTGACTCGGAGTAATGAGGCAGTTTAGATAACTATGATATGTTTGAGAGGTATCCCACTGTTAATACCTTAAAGTGTGTCTCTCTACCTTACACACATAACTCAGCCTTTAAAATGCCTGCACCAAGCCAGTAGGACCAAAAATATAAGCCCATCCTTTCATTATATAGTTTTAGCATGTTGTCATGGGCCTAGAGTCTTTAAGAAGAAACCTTTCCTAGCATACCTTTTAAATACCCATCACTGCTGGGAACTCCTTATCTGCTATGAAAGAACAGAAATTACCAGTTTCAGGAATATTAGGTCCTTCTTGCCTGGGAAATCGTGTCATTTCTCACGTTCCTCTGGATATCTGATGAATTTTGTGTGTAAGATGCAGAAACAATCTGCATAGCGAGAGACAAAGATTAGAGTCAAAGATTACCCAGAAGGGAAGTAGATTAAAAAGAGGTTTTAAATGAGAGAAATATTCAAATACACAATACACAAACACACACACACACAGACACACACAGGATAGAGGTATCTGACGTGATTCCATTGTTTCTTATGTGAATCCTCTTCCCTGAAGGCATGATGGCATGCATTTTAAATCAAAGGGCATTGAAAGAAATAATGCATTTGCAGCCATAGATAAAAGTAAAAATGCTGCACATAAGAACAAAAGCAGATGGGACACATCTGTGTTTCTGGGGATTATGTGACATATGGCAGTGACATGCTTTACGTTCTCAAAAATCTGAAAAATATTCAAAATAAGTTGGTTTTTGTAGCTACCAAATCATTAGAACATGCCTCATTTTGTAAGTGCTCTTGCCAATGCAGTTCTTTATGTGAATGAAATGGTCTGTGAAACAACCTGCTCTTTTCCTCGTACTTCTTGTGTTACTTCCCCCGTAATTCATTATTGCGTGTAGTGTGTGTGTATATGTGTGTGTGTGTCTGTATGTCTTCCTGTGATCATTCTGTTTGGATTCTGATAGCTAAAAATCCCTGTAAGAGTACAGTGATAAACTAAAAAGAAAATAAATAATAGAAGAGGAGCTGTGACAGAGGGGTCTGAAGGTTTTAGGAAAATAGTTTAAACTTCTAGGATTTAGCTCTGATAACCATAGTTTTTAATGGATTTTTCCTCTGTAAATATTCTAATTATAAGAAAATTAAATACAATCATTACACAACTAAACTTAATAATACCTCACAGTATAATAGCACTGTTGTGTTGGAGTTTTTTTAAACACCAGAACTTCACTCATTTTCTTTTATGAAACAGTAAAACAAACAAATAAACCAAAACAAAAGGTACATGTCAAAGTAACAGTACAGAGAGAAAAAAGTGATATAGATGTGGTGAAATACCTGCAGAAGGTACAAGGGGAGTGAATAAATGTTGCAACCACAGCATCACTGCAGTTTGAGATGTTTTATGAAGTATTGGGGGACAAAATATATAAAAGCAACAATGTGATGGACCAGAAATATGTTGTTGACTGTAACTTACCACGTTCTTTAAAAAGATTATATATGAAAATGATTCTAGGAACTGTATTTGAAAACAGCAGAAAAAACCAAAGAGACATTTTCTAATTCAGAGACATGTTAGCATGCATATATGTGTATAAAGTGATATGGAAAGAATATGATATTTTGTCTGAAAACCACTTTAGCTACCAGTAATCTTGTATGAATAAAGTAGTAACTTGTGTAGTTGGACTCACGTCTCTGCCTAAAGAAATGAGCAACAGCTAGAAAACAACTAGCAGCTGCCCCCCTCTAAAAGTTGAGAGATTATGAAAGCAAGACCAGGGAACCATATGAAACAGAGGTAGAATGGTTGATAATACAGGTACCGTTGCTGAAAAACTAGTGGAAATCCATGTTCTGCTACCTATAATCTTGTTAATATTTCATTATTTATTCTTTAGGGTGCACATCAAGTCAGAATTTGTCTCACACCAGCATTCTCAGTTAAGAAGCTGACCACTTTGTGAACAAACCTGGGGAACTGGAAGAGCTGGACTCTTGCCTTATAGCTTGGGGACCTTGGCATGCAAAGCAGAGCAGGAAAATCAACCAGCCAAGACCAGACATGACAGCACAGCTCCCAGAAAGGAGAGAGCATATGTCCTTCATGGGGATGCCATATGGATAGTCTGGCCAGACCTAGCTGCAGGTTCCCTTGCTGTGCGATTCTCAGCAATTACATCCTGGAAAGAAACATGAAATGCAGCTATGGCATGTATTCTGAAAAGATTGGTAGCAGTTTATAGGTCATGTCATTCGATCAGTGGGCTCCTTGCAGACTTCTTTGCACATGCAGAAGCATGGAGGGAATTCAGAGAGTTGTTTAAAAGTTTAATGTGGTCCATGAGTAACTGCTTTCCATATAGCTTTTCACAAAACCATTTGGGGATGGGTTGCCTTGTGCCTCCCAATTGTCTGCAAACTCCAGGAGCAGTTTAGGGAACATTTTCAGATTATTCAAGAGTAAATCTTGAGGAACAATCCAGTCCTTGGTCTAGTAATTCCATGTCTCCTCTCTACTGATAAGCCCCAGCACTGGATCCCGCACTCCAGGTGTGTATCGCCAGTGCTGAGTAGAGAGGAAGGATCACGTCTCTTGTGTGGTTCTTCCTGTTGCAGCTCAGGATGCTGGTGACCTTTGCTACAAGGGTGCATTGCTGGCTTATAGTCAACTTGGTACCTGTAAGGTTCCTCGAGGCTTTTCTGCTAACACGCTCCCCAGCCAGTGGGCCCCCAGCCTGTTCTGGTACCTGGGGTTACTCCTCAGGTGCAGGACAACTTTATTTCATTGAACTTCATGAGGTTCCTGTCAGTCATTTCTCCAGTTTTTTAAGGTCCTTTTGAGTGGCAGAAAACCTTCTGCTGTATCAGCGACTCCTCTCAGTTTTGTACCATCTGAAAAAAAAACAAACCAGCTTGCTAAAGTGCCCTCCGTCCCATCAGTCGTAACAACATTAAATAGCATTGTTCCCAGTATCCATCCCTGGAATACTCTACCACTGGCTGGCCTTCAGCTGAACTTTTTGCTGCTGACTACAACCCTCAGAGCCTGACAGTTCAGACACTTTTCTGTCCACTGCACTTTTAACTTATCTAGCCTGTAAGGCATAGACATATGTCTGTAAGGATTTCTCACAGATGGTGTCAAAAGTCTTGCTAAACTTGAGGTAAACATCCTACACTGCTCTTCCCTCAAATTTTAATGAGTTTGTATGTTTTCCTACTGCTTCAAAGATATTTCAGAAACAAGGGAGACACTATCAGAGGCAGTGGGTTATGAAAACTCTCAGATCCTTTACCAAGAAAACATCATGCGTTTTGCCAGTTATTTTTACTTACCAGTAACATACGTAGGCAAGCAAGTCTGGCACTGGTTTTGGGAGACTGACTTGGCAACCTTAAATATTGACATCCATCATCTAGCCTAGTTTAAAAGATGAAACAGTGCCACTGCTTTTGGTTAAACTTCTATGTCTGAGGGGTAGTCAGTGGTAAAGCTTATTCTACCAGTACTCCTGAGAGATTCAGGCTTCCCCATCACCAGCAAACACTCCATTTAGCACACAGAGTTGTAGTGTCACAATGCATTAGCACAAACTTTATAGGAGAAAAAAGCAGAAATCTCTCTGGAGTATGAAACATTAAATATTTGAAAATTACAATTTAAAGGAAAAGTCTGTGAACCTACAAGTCAGACTAGACATCCACCTCAGTTCCCTTCTCCAAAGCAGCTGTAGCAGAGAGATGGCAGTGTGATTAGGCTAGCAAGCTCTTTGTGGTACCAACAGCTGCTATGGCTGTTTGCCAGGACACCCCAAGGCTCCATCTCTTCTGAATCTATGTCATTTTGTAAGCAAAACCATGCAGCACACAAATACGTGGTCACCAATGCCAACTCGGCAGACTAAGAATAGATCAGCTACAACTATGTTAGCAATTTCGGATACAAGAGATTGCAAAGTATTAGGATCACATTACAGAGGGGAGAGTTGAAGAAAGGAGGGAAAACTAGATGCAGTTCTGGACTACTTCACCTCACAAAATTTAACAGGGAAAGGGGCTTGGCTTCAGCATAGATGAAGCACATAGTGCAAAGACAGCTTTCCAAAGCCTACAGCAAAGGGTTATGCTTAGATTTCTGCAAGTCAGACCTCCCTTGGGGGCCTGCTTCAATGCACCATGACAATGGAGATACCAGGGCAGTCCAGCAGCCCAGTTGGGTCCAGCACCTGGTGAAGGGCACTTTTCCCTTGTAATAGCTGAGGGAGTCAGTTTAAAAGAAAGGTTAAAGGCAAGTATTATGTAAGTACTCAAGATGAGAGCAACAGTTCAGGAAGTCATTTCTTCCCTAAAGCACAGGAACATGGGTGGGTAGGTGAGTGAAAGGACAGCAGATTTGCTCCAAACACAGAGCCCCTTTCCACAGGACAACGTGTGGTGATTTTCATGGGTTTCCTTCCCGCACAAGACTTTTATAATGGAGTCTGGTCCTGCTGAGGCGCTGGAAAGTACTAAGGCTGTAACAGAGGACTTAAATCACTGCTTAAGTGAGCAGAGAAGCTTACTTAAGATGCTGAAGGAGAGATACTGTGGTCAGAACTTGTCTTTGCCATTGGAGAAAACATAGCATACAATACTGAGGTGTCAGCAAGGGCTATTGGAGGCATGCTTATAGCATTTGCTCCTCCGGGTGCCTGTGATCATGTAGAATATTACACAAGAGGAGAGAAGGCCCATGAAATTGATGTGTCAGTGTAATTTACCATAGTGAACCAAAATACTCTTTTTTCTTGTTTACCAGGCACTGCCATGCTAGAAAGTCACAAAGCTCCCCTGATTATCAGCAAAAATGAAAAGAACATAAGTTAAACAGACCTATGAAGTGTTTATAAACTGAATTTATTATTAGCTTTAAAAGGCATGGCTGCTTTGTTGTAGGGCAGCTTGTCTCAGGCTTGAAGGGTTTGCTAAGCATGGTAAGAGACTGGGAAGGCAGAGTGGGTTGTAACATTTTGTTTGCACTGTCAAGAAAATATTCATCACAACCTCTCTGAGAGAAGTTTTGGTCTCAATGTGCAGAGCTCTGATCAAGAGGTAAAAACCATTACCCATGGAGACGGGGAGCTGCAGTGGATAAAAAAATGCTTCAGTCCAAAGTAATAATGATTTAGAGCGCAGATTCTCTGCCAGGGATTGAATTTATACGGTTCAGAGAATACATCCTCATGCTGACAGGACTGGTTTGACCTCAGGGAACCTGCAGTCTGTGACCTTCCCTCTCTTTGGTGCAGCTCTTAAGTAGAGCTCAGGCTGCCACTAGCCACAGCACCAAGACATACACAGTTTTGGGTGAACCACGGTTCTGAGCATTGTATCCCAGCAAACTGCTTGCTTTGGTGAGGGAAGATACTCAAACCTTCACCTACAGTTGTCGTGGCAAGGAAACCTGGTCATGCAGGTGAGATGGATGCTCTCCACACCCACTCCAAAGGTAGGAAGTTGCACATCTTGGAAATTAAGAATAGACTGAAATTATGCTAATCTTTAACATGCTCAGCTGTTTACATGGCAGCTTTGTGTGGAGTGTTCCCAGTGCAAACTGAGTTAAACATGTAATACCAGACATTCAATATCACTGTAACAGCTGTCAAATACTCTAGCCTTCATACCACCACCTCAGTAGAGGTTAATAAAGTGTGCTGCCATCGGAAGGAAAAATGTCGAGGGAAGTAAGCCCAAAGCCTGGAAAGACTGCTACACAAAACTGAAGAGGGTATGAAGAAGGGTTGTTACTGTTTCTTGAGCCTGGTACATCAGCTCCAAGAAATAAGGATACCATGCTTGATAGAAACACAGTATGTCTTAGTAATACCAGAGCTGGTTTACAGTAGCCAGTCTCTAGGAAATAAGATCAAGCAAATTAAAGATTTGTGACTACCTTTCAGGAAGCTGTCTGGTGGTTTTGGAGGCACAACTCTACTGTCCATCAGCAGGAGGAGCTCCAAGGAATGAGGACATTCAGTCAGAGCCCCAAATTCTGTTCAGTAGTTTCTGAAAGTTAGTAATGAGTTAGAGTGTTAGTAGTTAATTTTTTTCAGAGTTCATCATTCACATATGCAGAAAAGCTGTGTCAGTCACATCCATGTGCAGAATTCGGGCGATATTTTTAGGAACTTCTTTCTAATTACAAACCTAGTAAGAGGGAGTTTTCAACAAAACAGACAAACAATGGTGACTGTGTGACAGTGTGAATGACAGACACCTTCTTTCTTTTCCTCTAGTCTCTCAGCAGGGTGAAAGCCAGAGACGCTTGTACAGAGAACTGCTGAGGAACTACAATCGTCTGGAACGACCTGTAGTGAATGACTCCCAACCACTCGTAGTTGAACTCCAGCTTTCCTTGCTGCAGATAATTGACGTGGTAAGTCACTTGCTGCTCTCTTCTCTGTGGCACCCATTCAGCATAACAAATCTGATCTCTCATCTAGGAGACATACTTTTCCTCTTTATCGGGCTATCAGAGATGAGAGCAGTCTGTCTTCTGCTAAGCATCCTCCCTAAATGCTGGAGTACATGCTTTGACACTTTAGAGTGAATATTCTCCTAAAAGCACAGCCATTTCTGACACAACATGAGCTGCAAGGAGATTAATTATGTATTTTTTTGCCATTTGTTTTAAATAGAAAAAAGAATTCAATCAATTAGAAGCCATGTGTTACTGCAAATTATTAATGATACATTCTTCTCAGAACTATGTGGGATGCAATAACTCAAGACCAGGTGCAGCATTCAAAGCACTGCACTGCACTTACACTGCACTTACAATTTTTCATTAGATATTATAATGGCATTGGCCTCTTCTCCCATCATATTTTTACCATGCACTGCAGCTGAATGAGTCTGCCCTCAGATGAGCTTAGAAATACATAAAAGCAAAACCTGGAGGCACAGCCCTCTAATTGTCTTGACTACAACATGCTTTTACAGAATTGGAGATTTGACCCATGGAAAATTTTAACACAATAATCCAAATCCTTTTTTTCATCATGAAGAGGATTCTGTATGATAAACCATGATATATATAGACAGGATTTCTTTCATCTACATGAGAAAAAACAAGCCAGGAGAACAATTTTGACCATCTTCACCCTGTCAGCAGAGCAAACAGGTGAACACACTAGTGCTCTTATCTTCATCCTACATTTTCCATGAGCAGTATTTGGGTCTTGTTTCTGATACACTGTCACTGTCATAGAGGGAATGGGAAATAGAGAGAGAGATGTGGAAACATTTGTGCTGTTGCAAAGCAATTTAACAGAAGCCTCGAATATTTAAATTTTTTAAAGCTCTCAAAATCTTTCTGAAAATTTGTAGTGCACCAGGTGCTCTCCCTGGAGAGGTAAGCAGGGCTCTGAAGGTGTAGCCCCCCAGCATCACAACATGCAAGTGGCAAATCCAGTCAGCTGTGGTATTCCTGGAGGCAGGCAGGAGCCACTCAGGGTAAGCATCTTTTGGTTTTGAAATGTTACCGGCTGCATTGAACTGGAAGAGAGAGGAAATCAGTACTGTCAACCAAAGGCCTCTACATGAATGAAAGAGCAAAGATTTCCTGCAGCTAATTTCAAGTAAATTTCAGCAAGCAGTTCGAGGTTTAGCAGAGGTGTCTCAGCTCCAGAGATCTTCCTTCAGCCCTGCTTTATTTGTGGTATTTTCTTTCAACCTAATTTGAAGGTTGGGGGTACTAAAGGGGACTCTTCAGCCACAGGGCTGTAACTGTACATTTTCAAAGTCAGGAGGAGTTACATAAAACAATTTTTCAACTGTGTTTCATATTCATGTATGAAACCCAACCTTTCAGGAAATTGGCATTCTTTTAGAGTACTTTATCTACATTAGGTCAAGGTCCATTACAAGAAATTTAGTTCCAGTGTTCTCTTTTGGTTGTCCACAATAGGAAATAGGTATGCTAGATGTTCATACCTTTCAGAAATGAAGCTTTTCTTCCTTACATCTCTGCACCCAGTACGGATGCTAGATGTTAATCTGTTTTAACCAGAATTAATGACCTGTCCCAGGCTTGTGGTCTTACAAACTGCTCTCAAAGTGTTTTAAAAAACATCCAGAGTTACCTGAAATGTTTATCTTGGATGATATGAAAAGGTGCCTGTCCCCTCAGTGGAGGACAGAAAATCACTTGGCAGTCGAGTCCCTATAGTAAAAAAGTCATTGTGGCATCAACAAGTGGCTGAACCAACCAGCCTGAAAATGCACAAAACACTGATCGCCTGGGTCCTTAAATCAGGAATCACTGCAGAAATAAGCCAGCAACAAGCACTGTACTTGTGAGCCCCTCGTTCTCCATTGCTGGCTGGACAGATGGCAGCATCCGTCCGCTCCAGCTGCTGAAGTAAATGTCTGTTTAAAAGGAGGCTCGTTATAGCCACAGTGATATAAAGAGAAGCAGTCAAACAGTCAAGGAAGAGGTAACCTCTATCAGCTGAGAAACCATGAGGCAAACCAAGTGGCCATCTCTGTTCACTCAGATGGGAATCTGGGATTGAGTTGATTCTGCCTCCTCAGCTGCCCTGCCTGGCAGAAGACAAAGCAGCTGGTGTGCAGCTCTTCGCTTGGGGGAGAGGATAGACAGCATCACAGTCTTGGCAATGGTGTATGCATTAACAAAGTGAAAAGCTGCTCTTTCTCAGGACTTGTGTGTCCAGCGTGGTCCATTACCATAAAAGTGCTAGGCAGGGTCCCAGCATGAGGGCACTTTTTACACCATACTCCCCAGGGAGGAAACAAGCACTCCTTGCTCAGCGAAGTGTCATGTGCCAAGGCATACTACAGCATTGCTGATCTCACTGAGGTGCTTTTTAAGCAGTCACTGCAATGGGCATGAGACAGTGGACCCTGTTCTGGCTTCCCTGCAGGAAAAAACAATGTGAAGAAGATGAAAACAAATCTCCTTTTTATAGTTGCATGGAAATGAGAAGGGGTCTGCCACTGATACTCAAAAAATCTTGTGCCTTACCCATGCCAAGACCTGGCATCACATCTAAAGCACTTCTGTCTGGGACAGGTTCCATGACATGCCTCCATAAGTCTGTTTCCTACACATACTGTATTAAAATGTAATGAATCCTAAATTCATCTTCTGCAGACAGCCTGCTGAGAACAGCATTTGTAACAATCTACTTGCAGTCTGCTACACAGAGAGAAAAGACTGTTCTGAGATCACTGTAGTTTTCCAAGCAGTAGTACAAGTAACTACTTTAAATCTCACCTCCTCTTCTTAGAACCATTCAAAGAAATTTCGAAGTGTGACTACTTTGGATTTGGTTTTCTGCTTCTACTTGCATGTATTTGCCTACACAGGATATGTATGTTTTTTAGGATTCAAAGCCAGCCATCACACTCAAAGCTGAGAAGAACGTGTTCTCTGCTTGTCACAGTTGTGGTAGACAAATGCAAATGAAGGACTTTAGGGTTCGGGCTTTTTCCCAAAATTATATTAATTCATAACTACAGCCGTGACAGGCCCATTACATTCAGGAAACAAATGAGCAGAAAGAGAGACAGTTACAGCCCCTGTTTAACAGCAGGGTTCAGTTCAGTTTGCCTTGTCCTCCGTGTGTAAGGACAACTTCATGCTGAGCTGTCTCACATGTATGCCATTTCTGAGGGTCACTTTTGCTTGGAGCCTGACCCCCAGGCACTCCCTGTGCATCAGAAGGGCATTGGCTGGTGATCTCTCCCAGAGCACTGTTAGGCACTGCCAAGCCCTGCCAACCCAAGCAAGGGTAGACATCCAAGAGTACTTGGAACAAAAATTCTCTTCTTACTTTGTCTAAGAGCCCAGCCAGTTGGTGAGGCTAGAGTAATTAAGAAATGAGGCATGACATTTTCTGCAGCAGAGGAAATGCAAGCATTTTCCTTTGGCACAATGTGAAAGGAACCTGCTAGGTGGAAACTATTTGTCATCATGGATGATGGTTTTCATTGCTCATGCTGTCATTTGCTGGAGACCTTATCTGAAGGGGTGTATATGTGGTTGCACTGTTGAGCTATTAAAAAAAAAAATACACCTGTTGAGGTCCCTGGATGTGGTGGAGTCCTGTAGTACTTTTCTCCTCCATGTTCAGCCTTCCAGCTGCCACTGTCAGAGGTCATAATGACAAAAAAAGAGACTGCAAGTGACCAGTGGGAAGCCATGAAAGTGCTGAAAAAAATCCCCAACAATCCATGAGTCATTTTGCACTTCCAGAAGCCAAAAAATGCATCATTTTCCTGCATTTTGGACTGCAAGCCCAAAACAAATGCTGTGTCTGGAAA
The DNA here is from genome assembly GCA_013397845.1 of Melanocharis versteri. NCBI lineage: Eukaryota > Metazoa > Chordata > Aves > Passeriformes > Melanocharitidae > Melanocharis > Melanocharis versteri. The sequence goes on along the minus strand of VZTG01001869.1, from coordinate 600,090 downwards.
AATGTATTATGGACTGTTTTGATTCAATTGCACAGTGTGTAAAATGATTATATATTCTAGGGACTGCAGGATTATCCCAAAGTCATGGTTGGGATATCACATACTTGCAAACAATCTCACTTTAAACTGCAGATGTTGTTGCTATGGTGCATCAAAGCTCTCCACATTTTTGGAAAGTAGCTAGACAAGGTAATCTGTAGGACAACAAAAGCAAAGATTTACTTTGGTGTGTTTTACCTGAAAACTGGGTCTGTGCCTTGCTGTTGACAGAAAACAAGAGAAAAGGTCCTCACATACTTTCACCGAGCACTCAGGTGCAGTCACTATCACTATAAGCAGTGTACTAGCTTAGTAGCATAGATATTTTTGACTTCTGTACCCAGAACTTATCAAAATGTTGGATTTACACTTAAGCTTCCACTGGTTTCCCCTAAATCAAAGACTACAACCCTGAAGGAGTTGGGGTTTTTTGTTATTTTGGGTTGGTTTGTGGGTTTTTTTTAGGAAGTGATTGGTAAGAGAACAACTTTTAAATGCAGGCATCTGTTAACATTGAAGCTGCCTTCACCAGCCTGCTCATTTCTCAGGTGATCTGCTCATAAAATAATAGGATTGTTGAACTCAGTCCTCAGGAGCTCAGACCTTTTTGCTGGGGAGTTCTCTATTTGAGTGAGAGTTGCCAAAGCTAGAGGCTGCCTGTCAGTATACTGTGCCAGAAGTTAGAGGTGGGAAGGCAGGAAGGGAGGCTATGCCTGGCCCTGGGGTGCCTCCTGTCTAACAAACACAGCCCTCCTACTGTTAGCATTTTCACAAAATCTCTGTCAGATCTGAATGCCTTTAGCAGTTGTTATCCTTGTTTTTAAATGATTTTGTTTCATAAGCTTTCTAGGGCTGGTCCTGCAGGTGTATTGAAAGGCCAGAAAGTTCAAGGTTTATTTTCCAGCTCAAATTCACCTCTTCCTTCTTAAACTGACCTTACAGCATCTAGCTCATCCCCTCCCACCTTTCATTCCAGCATTATCACACATACAAAAATCTATGCTGAGTGTTATGTAGTAAACTGAGATCAACAGACAAGTGATTTGAGGAAACAAACAAAAATATGCAGTGCACATAAGCACCTATTCATTTGTTATTCCCAATATAGTATCAGTATTTACTAGATTAAACTGTAATCCCTACAGTACATCCCACACAAATCTTTTACAGATAGATATCTTCAACAATGTAAGCTTGACCGTTCAACTCTTTCAGTCCTTCTAGATTAAAGTGTCTTTTTTTTCTTTCCTAATAATGCCTTTGCATTTATTTGTGGGCTTCCTGCATAGCTTTTGTTAGCGATGTTTACTCTGTTTCTCCTTAAAAGACCTACTCTACCAAACCATGTATCTTTCCAGAAAGTTTTTTTCACTCTCATCTTGCAAGAGCCAATTCAAGGAGACCAGAGCAGCAAGGCTGATGCAAAATGGTGCAACTGAGAAGAAAAACAGACTGGATACCATTATAAAAGCTGAAAGTCAATTAGTGATCATGAACAGTAGTCATTAAAATTCCAGACAGAAAAATTCCAGAAAGTATTCTAGACCAACAGATTCTTTAGAGTTAAATCCCAAAATCTCTCCCTTGGTCACAGAACTCACTTGGTGTGACCAATTTTCAACTCCAGGAAGAAAAAATAAAATTCCTCTCCAGTAGCATGGGAGGATATTGAAAATTGGGAAATTCAGGGCTAATTGAACCATGAATTATTATTTTGGCTGTCTCCTATGTGGCAGGCATTCTCAAAATGCCAGTTTCACTAAACCAATTAAACATGCAACATGTGAATTTGCTAGCACAATGAAGTTAAGCGCCGTGGGTGGTATGGCTTCCTGACTAATACTACTTGCACACACTTGCAAGAAACGTTATGACGGAGCTTTAATTAGCTGAACCTTACTGGCATCTTTTTATTTTGTTTGACTTCTGCCCCACCCAGCACAGAGTGGAGGCAGCTCTCTTAGTGAGCAGCAGCTCCGTGGTTTGGTTTCTTTCAGCATGGTCCCCCAAGCTGTACTTAGTGGCAGTGGCTCTAACAAAAGAAAGGTTGATTTCCTTCTGAGCTTTTTAGTTGTGGTCATCCAGCTTGGGCATTTCACGTTAATTAAACAATTTTCTGTCTGACTGGTGAAAAGACTGTACTCTGTTGTTTGTAGATGTGGGAATTTAGATCTTGAGCTCATGTATATTCCTTAATTTTGGGTTACAAATCTGAGGCATCAAGGATTTGCAATAAAGCAGTTAAGCCAAAGCTGTTGAGGTGGTCTTGAGCCTAGTATTTCTTAGTTTCTCTGAGTTCTCTGAGAGTAAGTCATGAGACACAGCGAGTTCAGCTCCTGAGTAAAAACCTTTCCTCCCATTTTCTATCCCTGATCACAGGCTTTAAGAGCTCACTTGCGTTTTGGAACATGCCTACATTCCCTTATTTTTTGCTGTGCTGTCACAGTAGCATGCAAATATAGAAAGAAAAAGCAAAGGCAACCTTGCAGATAGACTGAGTGTGAGTCTCAGATAAGTACTCAGCGCTGGCTTTCTCAACCATCCTTCTACTGTTTTCCTCATGATTTCAAATGCTGAAAAAGACACTAAATAATTAATATCCTGGAATAACGATTTGTGTCTAGTCCTGTTTGTTGAAGCACCTGCCAACTATGCACAAAATACATGGAGGGCTATTTCAGGAGGAGGTATCCACCCTGGAGAATATAAAAAACACCTACATGCTATGTGTGGATGATTGAGGATTTTAATGGAGGACTGACTGCTTTTGTGTTGTGACATAACACCCTTTCCCCCAGGAACTAAGCACGTATGTCAGTTTATCCAAGCAGTCAGAGAGCAGTAGTGTGCTGGAAGGCCATGTGAGGCCCTCTGACCCAGCTTCTGGGGTTTCCATGAGAAGTGTCTTTGAAACAGTGGGACAAAGCTGGTGGCTTCACTCTTCCCAGGATCCCAGAGAACTGTGGGGACAGGAGGCCCTGCAATTTGCAGGGCTTTGTGGAGAAACTTGAAGTCAAATAATCTCAAGACCAGTGTTGGAGTCTACATTGTCTCACAGTTCACAGGAGTCCTGATCTTTAGGGACAAGTGCAAAGCTACAACCTAGAAAAATAAAATTAGTTTCATAAGTCAAGTACCCACAGCCTCAGACAGTAGTTGGAAGTCTGCCTTGCATGTGCAGGGCAAGAACAAGACTGCCTTTTTTCACCACAGTGGAAATTGGAAAATTAGAAAATAATGGGGGGAAAGGCAAGTAAGATACGAGTCAAGTAGGCTTGGGAGACTCTCAGTCACCAGTTGTGCCAATGCGTGGGAGGGCTGCCTAGTCTGAGGCCCTGGCTGGCAACAGGAACTGGCATTTCTTCCCTTATTTCTTACCCACTCTCACCTTTAGGGAATGCATGGGTTCAGTACTTGCTGAAGCGGCTTTTGTATCCAGGCCTTTGCATTTAACATCCGTATCTGGTTGGTCTCTGATGTACAGGGAGCCAAGTCTTTCACAAGGAATACCTCTCGAGGACTTTGATAACCACGCATTATATATCCTAAGGAATATGGTTGGCATCCCTGTGTTTGCAGGCTTCTCTGGCACAGTCCCTTTTTCAATGCTGTGCTCCTCCAAGCAAAAAGGTTCTCTTAAACTCTCCACTCTCAGCACAAGTGATTGCTCCTGGCTTAGGGGCTTGCAGGGGGAGGCGTGTGATCTGACAGTGGCCAAAACCTCCAATATGTAAAGTTCTTGTCTCAAAAGCAAGTGAATAGACTCTGCTGAAAGCAGCAGATAGAGATGCAATGGTACTCCCCCAGACTGCTCTTCTGGGGAGAGAAGAATAGGGGTGGTTAAAGACAGTGGGACCACACAGCCTACACATGAGCTATTACTGCCTTTGTAGTAGCTGCTACACAGTGGAAAGACCAAAGGCAGATTGCCCTGCTTGCCTGCAGTGAAAGAACACATACCTCTAAAAGACAGGAGGGGACCAAGAAAGGCATGACCTCAAGGAAAAGCCAGTGGTATCAGATGGGAGTGTGATTCAACCCTAGATGAAAAACTTACAAGACATCACCTCCAGCGACTCATAGGAGAAAATCCTGAGCAACAAAGGTGTTCAGCTATGAGCACTTGCCTAGATATATCTTCATCTTGATGGGCAACAAAATATTCAGCAGGTGTTTGTTCATTTTTTATTCCTTTGTATTTTTGTATTTCTCCCCAGTCTTTCACCAGGAGGACTCTGAGCCCTCCTGTCTGATTTCCATCTTCCTCCTGAGGGTACTTTGTTAAAGGGATTGAGATGAGGCTCTTAAACTATAGGTATCCCTACGCAGTTGATGTTACCATGGCAAGGTTTATTCCAGCTTTTTAATGAGAGCCCTGAAATACAAAGGCTGTCCAGCGATACTTACTTGAATGTTGCCAAGGCAACCTGGGCACTCCTCAAAATTACTGATTCTGTGAGCCTTCAACCATTCAATGCATTTGAGCTGAGTTTTAGATAATCAGCTGAAGATTGTGGGCAGATTGATGGTTCAGTGATGGAAAGAAGTGCCTGTGCAGTCATAGACTGAGCATACAAGCATTTGAAAGCTTGATCAATTCCTTTGCATATTTTGAATAAGATCCCACTCAAAGATCAGTGGTTTTGCTAACAAAACTTTCCAAGTCTCCATGTCAATATCTTCATGTCACTTGACTGTTTCCCTCCTCATCTTCAGATCTTCAGGTACAAAAACAGTGGGTAAAAAATTAAAAATTAACCGAAGTAGTACCAAAGTAGTCACGCATGACCTCTGAGAGTTACCTGTTCAATTTGGGACTTTTCTGGTCATTGTCTTGAAATAATTCAGTGGCTGATTCAATTCCCACTTCTGTGGCTCTGTGAGAGAGCAAGAACTAATGACTCCTGTTGGTCACCTGGTAACAAATGCCTTGTTACAGAGATGACATGTAATCATATGTGATGACTGAACAAGGAAGGGCTTTGTGGGTTTTTTTGTCCAGGTGATATTACGCAGGTAATTATGTGGCTAAGGGCAGTTATATTTTATTTAGATGTTGACATGGCAGGAGAGAATCTATTGACAGACAGTAGTGCACAACGCAGGCAGATGTACGTACATTGTAAGCTTTGAATTTAGGGCAGGGAAAAGAAAACCAAACGAAAACATTCACATGTCACAGCATGTGCACCAGAACAAACCAAACTGTCACTTTCCATGGGTCAAAGGTGGCTGTAGAAATAAGCAGATATCCAGGGCAGAGGATTAACTGGAGTCAGGCTGAAGATAGAAAGGGGAGAAAATGACCCAGATAAATACAGGACGGATTTAAAGAATAAGTGTTGCACTCTCTAGTGACCACAGCTTTTCCATCATTTTTAAATATGAGGAGCAAAATGATTTGTCTGAGCTGAACATTTGCAGATCAGGAGAACTGCCAGGGAAGTGATGGAAAAGCACCTCTGGGAGCTGATAATTTTCAGCCTCACCCAGAATCTTTGCAGGGCTGCTGTCAATGCTTTGCTGCACAGAAAGATGGGAGCTGAGAGCCGGCCCAATGCAGAGGGAAGGTCATCCCCAAGGCTGACGGTGCCAAGACAGGAATCTTGAACAGAAAAAGTAGTGTGATAGATTATTCAAGTTTTCTCCTGGGAGGAAAGGCATCCTTTCAACTAACCTTTAAACCCCTCTGCATAAACCAATGATACAGAATGAGGAAACTGCCTCCAGCATTCCCCAAGCTCAATTATTAGCTTTTACTTAGGCAAAGCTAAGTGACCAGTGATCTCCTGAGAGAGTAAAGCACACACATTCTCCAGGTTATTTGTTTGTGAGTGTCTATGTAACAGAAAAATACAGTCCCTTCGGTGCCAAGGTATTTAAGAGGCGCATACAGCACACAGGTCATGATGAAGATGGCAGGAGCTGTAACCCTTCTGCAGCTCTGGAGAGGCAAGGCAACCAGCCCACGGCAGAGGCCAAAGTATTTACTTACAGAATGCAAAGCTACGTGGCTCACTAAACCACCACAAAGATGGAAAGCTCCATAAACACCTCAGCTCTTAAATGCCTCTTGCTCTAACAGGGGGTGGATTCAGACTCAAGATTCCCATGGCCCTCCTCTCCTCGGCAGCCCCAGCAGGCACTTTTTCCTTGGTTCCTCAGGGTCCTTCTCTAGAAAGGACTTAGCAAGAGAGCTACATCTGGACGAACGCCTGCCCAGTGTAAAGTCAGCTGTGCTGCTTCTGCAGACCAGGCATTTCTGGCAAACTCAGATCCTTGTTTGAAAAATATTTTGTTCTGTCATGCAATAAGAAGGACCCATCAGGCTGCATCTGTTTACCAGCGCTGCATATGGAAATACTGTCTGTGTTTTGCCAAAATGTCAAATGCCATTTAAGAGCTCAGCAGCCTGAAGGCAAGGATGAGAATAGTCTCTGAATGGCCAGGAAAACATCCTGAAGTGATATCTTTTTTCACCTAAGCTAAGAGAGACATAAGCAGCCCAAAGCCCTAGTTAGACCTTGTGTTTTTGCTGCTATCTAAACACAAGACAAGGAAGACCATTGTTACTCTCTACATAAGGACTTGAGAACACAAAAAGATAAGTTTTCCTTTGACTACAAAACAAATCTAAGCACAGTTTCCCTGTGAAAAGGAGGCAAAGCAGACCCAAGACAATAAATCTAATGCTACGCAAAATACCTGGCTGAAGAATTGTTTGGAGTCAAAGCTGATTAGCGAGGTCATTAGTATCTGACACACAGATAAACAGGTAAGGACAACCAAATGTTTTGTGAAATATGGAAGTCAGCCCGAGATGTCTTCCTTTGCAAGCTGTCAGGTATAAACTTACTGTGCCAGGCAAAAATTAGTTTCGTTGGAAATCAGAGCCACATATGAAAGGCTCCTGATGGAAGGCATCTCCACATACTGGAAACCCACAGCCTCACAGATGTACATTGGATTTTAATGCATTCCCGTGTGGTTTATATAGGTAAAAATTTACAAAATGAGGAATATCTCCTCTTCCCCTTCCCTGTAGGTTTCAGTGTAGATGGAGAAAATCCTTAATTTTGCACAGCTAAGGCATTGGCTGACTGTTGCTCACCACGTTTTTAATCATGGTGTTCAAGCTCCTTTAACAGTACATAGAAAGTCTTTGTTAGGAGGACATGTGCAGCTTATAAGTATAAAGCATTATTTGGGTAACAACACGAAATATTGTTAGGATTTGATGTGCAATTCAGATGACCGTTGTACTCGCCAGCCCTACAGGACACCTCAGGAGTCATTGGTGGCCAGGAATGCATCAGTCAGATGGGCTGGTGGTTGGCCTCTGAGGATCCCTGGGACAAAACCTCTGTCTTGCTGGGTTGCTTTCATTTCCCAGATCAGTGGACACAGATAGCTCTGATGACTCTATCAATTACCAGTTCTGGGGTTATTCTTTACTTTAGGATTTTATTTTTCAAGATGGTGTTTGAATCCTTCAGCATCTAAAAAACTTGTCTCAACAAGCCCAGTCCTTCTCTTACTTTTCTGCAGATTTTTTTACAATTGCTTCAACCACAGCAACCAAGGGAACAAAAGGGGGTGCAGATGGACCAGGCCTCTGGAGGTGGGTTGTAGTTTGCATTGAGAGAGGCATACATTTGCTGGAGCAGCAGAGAGGAGAAAGGGAAATGTATGAACAGTATAACAATATAAAATCACAACTGATTTTTGTGTGGCATCTCACAGCAGCAGAAGCAGTGTAGTCAGGTCTCAAGGGGGCTCAAGAGGAGGCAGTGTGATAGACAGTTTTGTGTGGATCACTATGGCAAAGACCTCTTTCATGTCTGAAATTTACCTCTCCTGGGGACAGGAGCCTGGCTGCAGAGCCTAACTCTGGCCACAGTGCCAAAACAATCAGGAATCCTCCAGACCAATGATGTCTCCCTTTCTAGGTTGTGGTATTTCTGGAGCTCCAACAACCCAAATGAAAGAAGAGGAGATCATGCTACAGACAAAGTTCATGCTAAGAGTTCAGCAGTACTAGTGGTCCAGTGTCTGGTGTGCTGGGGAACCAGTAATTAGGAGACTTCTCTGGGCCATTCTCCTTCATGCGTTAACCTAGGAGTCTGCAGTTCCTGCATGAGACACAGAAGTAATTCCAGAGGACTCACAGAAGACCACATACACCTAGGGCTGCAGCTTGGTGTGAGATGTTGCAGTTTGGTTTTGAGCAGCTCTTCCCTGACTCTTCTGGGGTAGTTTCTTTGCATATGTACTGTGAGGGTAGCTCAGGAGTGGAGGAGGGGAGGAAAGGCAGAATGAATGTAGCTTGAAGTGAGCAGACTGGTGTTTTTCCAAAGTGAATAAGGCAGTTTATGTTTTTCTACCTTGTTAGAGAATAAGTACTGCAATAAGGACATGACCAGAGAGGGCCTGCATGTCCAGGGAACTCTCTGTATGGTTTAAATGCCTGCCAAGCAGCTTGCAATTCAATGTCTCCCACTAGAATGTCCCACAAAGGGACAGCTGGGCATACAGTGAGCCAGTCTCCATGAGTAGTGCAGGCTCAGCTCCTGGGAAGTGCAGGGCGTGGCTGTGGTGGTGTTTGGGTACCTGTGTGTCTGCACCACCATGACTCCACAGCCCTGCTTCTCCATCCCCACTGTGCAGGGTCCTGCACCTGTAGGGCAACTGCAGAAAAGTGGGCGCCTTGTGTCTCCTCAGAGAACTCGGGCACCAACTGGGTGGTGAGAGCATCTTGTTTCTGTTGTAAGAGATTCTTCCCCATGGTCTCTGCATGCAGGTCCGAACCTGCAGACTTCTGCTCTCTGCAGGTGCCTCATGAGCTCCCTCTCACGCAGCATTTGTGTCCTTTTTGCCAAGTGATAGCTTCTGCCCAAGGCCAGCCCTTCCTTTCCTTCAGCCAGGGCTAAGTTACATAGCGCTGATGCTCAAAAAGAACAGCACTTCCGGCGTTATTTCACCATTGCTTTGCAATGGCAGCAAATACAACATAAAATCTCTCCAATTATGACACGCAGTGGGGTACTGGAAAACATCTTCTTTTGAGCAAGTACCTAGAAGGTAAAACTTGGTAAGGAGTTCGTCCCCAGAAAAATAAGAGAAATCATCTATTACTTTCCTTTCGATTGTTGATAAGTTATGATAAACACAGGGAGTCAGTAGTTTAAAGGACAGTAAAAAAGTCACTATTGTCTGGACCAAATAGTGGTGTTCCAGTGAGCTCACAATCTACTCCATGGAGTTTGGTTTATGTACCCCGAGGTCTGGATTCTCTAAAAGACACAGAAACTCTTCCACCTCTAATCAAAGTGTTTCATTCCTTTTTCTCTTGTCTTTTCTTTCCTTCCACCTTTTGTTCAAAGGATGAGAAGAACCAGGTGTTGATCACCAATGCTTGGCTGCAGATGGTGAGTAACCTCTGTCAGTAAAGTAAAGAAACTGTCTAATTGAAAACTACTGAATGTGATTTCTTAGCTGAAAAGCAAGACTGCTGTTTTATAGCTTGTGTATAATTTAATACAAGCAGGCATTTTGAGTCCTTTAAAATCTCCCTAGTGCTCCTTTTAGCAATGAAAATTAAATTCAGGAGACTATACTAATCCTTTGGACAGACCTATTGACCTTCAAAGGATGAAACCGACTGTATTGTTTTGCCAGTGGATGTAGGAATCTAGTAACAAAGAGCCCAGAGTTAGAGTCCCATCATAGCCAATAAGAGAATGTTCAAGGGGCTCAGGGCCCTCTCCATAACCAGTGCTGGGGACTCATGAACGAGCCAGACACCCAGTAAGACCCAGGCAACCGGCACTTGCCACTTCTGGGAAAACCCCACCTCTGCCTGAAATCGGGAGCCAGGGCACCTGCCCCTGAACACAGAAGTGGTCACTGGAGCACGTGGAGACTACTCATAGTGGGTGGTGGGTTTTCCAGGGACCACAGAGAGCCAAATGTTGCATTGCTGCTGGCAGTGCCAACTGGGATATTGCCTTCCCTCATGCTTTACAGACCTCTTCCATAAACATTCCTCGTCCCTCTTCTGCAACCTGCTCCAGCTGAGGATTCACCTGCACTGCTCATGCAGGATAAGCAAAACTGACCTTCACTAAGGGCTTTGCGGGAGGGAGTTTCCCATCAGGTCTGCCTGGCTGCGTATGGTGAGGGATACAGTGTTTTCTTATGCTGCATAAACAGATCTCTTTAAGGGCTTGTGCTCAGGAAAGAAGCAGTTCTTGAAGGAAAAGCCAGTGGGAGACTTGAATGATTAAACTAATTCTGCTTTGACTTTTGCAGCCAAATACTATCTCATATTAATATGTTCAAATGAACAGGCTGTTTCTTCCTCAGCGACCTGCTGGGATTTGCAGCATAAATGAGCATTTTTATATTGCAAAAACTAACCCAGAGAAACTTATATGACTACAGGATTGTTAGGTCGGAGCCTTTGGGTGTCCTGTCCCTTGCAGAGATGTTCTTCAGTTATAGCACTGATAAGGGTTTCCCTTACAGCCCTCCCACTGAGCTTCATTGTAAGTCACAAGGTTCATCCCAAAAGCTGTTCCTGCACCTTTCTCGAATTAACTGTGTTGAGGTGGAGGAGGTGGGATCAGAAACAACCCCTTGGCATATGAAGTTCATTTGCCTACCTTTCATAGCAAGGTGGTTAGTAAAAGAGTCACCCAACCTTTGTAACACATTAAATTATTTCCACCCAACGGGGACTCTCAAACCATGGTCCACCTACCACTGACCACTTCAGAAACCCCTTCACCTCAGAACCAGCATACCTCATGGAGGTGCCAGTGGTTCTGCTAGCCCAGCAGGAAAGGTTTGGGATGGCAACAAGATGAAGAGCTAGACACTGTCTTCAGTAGTCACACTGTTATTTCCTCTATATATGCCAACCTTTCTTAATAATTAAAGCCAAGCATTAAACTATTATCATACTGCTGCTATTGCTATTGGCAAAATCTATTCTGTTCCCATAATATTCCAGAGAACCTAGAAAACTTTTAAAAGCTCATATAATCTGATATATGTGTTTGCCAACAGTCCTGGGTTGATGTTTACTTGTCTTGGGATCAGTATGAATACCCAGGAGTGCAGAACTTGCGATTTCCTGCCGACCAGATTTGGGTACCAGACATTCTTCTGTATAACAGGTAAGCCAGATGTGAAACGGCTGGTAGGAGACTAGAAGTAGGTACTGAAAATCAGCCATTCTTCATTGATACTATGGGCCTCTTGCCCTATGCACTTGGCTCTTACCCTTAAAGAGTAACTCTGTTTTTCCTTCTCCAGAGATAAATCTAGCTGTCTAGACAGCATTTCTGCAGTGCTGAATGAAGTGGAAGCTCTCTAGACAGCTGTTGCCTTAATGCTTTCCAGGAGGAGGGGATTTGGGGTTTTCTCCAATAATATCTTAATTCTGGACTTATTTTTTGATCTATTGCAAACCCCAGATGTTGTAGTTCAGCTCTGCTGTCTTACTGGATTTTCCCTGTTATGTCTTACTCTGACAGTTTTCAGGGTAATACTTTTTAATTACCCAGATTAAATTTCATTTTGCTAGTTTCCAGAGTTCACCAAGATCCATCTTCCATTCCAAACCCTCACTACAAGATATCCAAAGGTGGCCTGGAGAGATTTAGATTGTTTAAGTGTTCTTCTTTACTTCAGCTTTGCTTCTTGCTGTCTCTTTATTCCTTTTCAGTCTCTAAAAAGGAGGCATACAGCTTGTTCCATATTACTGTAGTTTATAAGAACATGCTGAAATTCAGATAGATCACCAGTCTCCTCTTAGTGAGAAAAATAGATTGATTTGATGCAGTTGGCCCTTCACAAATCTGTGCCAGATGTTTCATCCCATTTTCTTTGAAGTTAGGCTGATGTGTCTATAATTTTACCTTTAAAAGAAGTCAGAATTTTCTTTGATCTCCCCTAATTCACCATGCCCTTCCCTCTTCTCCACAAGCTCTCACAGATAATTGTTAATGCTTCAGAGGGTATTTCGGCCAGTCCCTTCAGTTCTCAAGAGTAAATTTCATCAGCTCTGCTGAGTAGAATCTGTCTTATCTACAGTTTCTTAACCTGTTCGTCCCCTGTTCTGCCACGGACTCCTGCCACTGTGTGAGAATTCATTGCAAAGAGTGAAGCACACAGGGTGAAGGATACTGCAGCTCTCTGCAGCCCGTTGTTTTTTTTCCGTTCCATAGCAAGTGATGGATCAACCTGATTCTTTGTCTTTTCCTTGTCCCCTTGTATTTATAAAACTGTTTTTTGTTGCCTTTTATGTCTTTGATAATTATCACTCATTCTGGACTTAGGCTTTTCAGTGTCATCCCCTTTGTTTTGTGTTGGGGACAATACTGAGGACTGAGGACTCAAGACATGGATAAAGAGCAGATCAGAAGACTAATGGAGGCTCTGAATTTTTTAAATCAGGTTGAAAGACAGGGTATGTAGGATGGTGTAGTCATGCAAAATTGACCTGCATATAGCCACTACAGGCAAGGTTCTACAGGCCAGGGGATCCCTCCTTGGTTAATCTCCTCCCAAGAGACCCTCTGGAACAAGCTCCCCTCACCCCAGACCTGCTCCTTTGAAGAATTATGTCCTTGTCTGGCTCATTACTCCTTTAATTTTCTCAGAATTGTTGGAATAGTAAAGCAATTCTCTCTTCTTGGTCCCTTTTGCTTTTGGAGTCTCAATGAATCTCCTCCTACAAGCCCCTAAAATAACTTCTCTCCAGTGGTTTCTTTCAATGCTAGAAGCAAACTCTTGTCCTCTCTGCATCTCAGGAGACTGCAGAATTGTTACGTCAGGCCACCATTGCTGTTACAACAGATATCTGGATAAGGTAACAGATAACTTGATTCCTGTGGTGAGCTGCCTCATTTTGACAGGTGCCCTAGAAAAGCCTCATTGTCCTGACTGTCCAGTTTTTGGATACAGCTAATGTGACACTTTTGCTTCTTTTCCTTCTGCCTTTGTTGTGAGACGTGCAACACTCTGTCTCTCACTTATTTGAGGACATTGCAGCATGCAAGCAGCCTGCCCAGGTGCAGGCCAACAGTAACTACAAGGAACCGAGATATTAGTCAAGGGTAGACTCTTCACCCAGATGCAGGAACTTAATTCAGCCAAAAGGTTATTTTTATGTTGACAGTTACACCTTTACTCATACATCAGCTTGCTTTTTCTTTGTTTTGTTCTGTTTTGTTTATACTGTATTACAGTGCAGATGAAAGGTTTGATGCAACATTTCACACAAATGTGCTGGTGAACTACTCTGGATCCTGCCAATATATTCCTCCAGGTAAGGCACAGAGAGTATTTATTTACTTTTAATCAAATAATTTCAAGCAGTTTTCCTTCATGAATGAAATCAAGGTGTTTAAAAGCTGTCTATGGAAATTTTGCGAGCTGTCTAATAATGGGACAGACCCACTAAGAAAATTTAAGTCATTATCAGTGGTGTATTTCCACTTTACAAATCAGTAAAACGTTCTCCTGAGCAGTCTTCTCAGAACATCCAGAGGCCCACCTGAGGTGTCACCCAAAATAAGGTGGTGTGCACCATCTCATTATGTTTCATGTGCAGTCCAGCTAGGTCTTTGTTGTGTGGAGGGATGAGCAGAGGAGACCCTGAGAGCAGCACTCGCTCAGCCCTTCCTGCCAGGCTGAGGCTACAAATCCAGGTGAAAAGACAAACTGGGATTGGTGTCAGCCAGTTGGGCCCGAGTCTCAGTCTCTTTTCACCCGTGTTGCTGATTCTCTGCCTTCATGGTCCAGCAGCCAGGACTTGCCAGCAAACACACAGGTTATCCCACAGTTGCTCACTGTGGTGGACAAAAAATGCCTAAACTGTGTGTCACAGCATAGCATAGTCCCCAAGCAGGTCCACAGGGCCCAGTGGGGGTCAGCAAGGACTTCCCTGATGGCTTCTCCACTGTTGTTCCCTACCCCTTAGACCCCTTAAAGCATCCCAGAAAGTGAACTAGACACATCCAGAGTTAAATTCAAGGCTCGGTAACCACACAGATGATAAAGGCCAGCACTGAGCAAAGTTTAGCACAGCAATGTATTTTCAAGGGACTGTGGGTCTGAGGCAGGGCTGGACCAGGAACTCCTTTCAAGAAGCTGGTCACAGTACAGTCAGGCCCTGTCAGACCAACAGTCTTTGCTCCTGTCAGACCAAGAAACACTGCCTGTAATCTGCTAGGGTCAGCCGGCACTGGGAGACAGGCTGGGCTGCTCCTGGGTGGCTGCTGTGTCCCAGGCAACCTACCTCAAGGATGCAGTGAGAGGGATTTTCCCTGGTGGAGGAAGGGAGGTCATTCCACTCATGGCAGCATCTTCCATCTGCAGTGCTTGTTTGGTTACCCCATGACTGTATCACATGGAATTTTTGAGGAGGAAACTTGCTCACAATCAGAGATAGATAAGGATAAGATGAAATGCACCCTGCACATGCTTGCTCATGACTGATTTCTATCTACAGGCATTTTGAAGAGCACATGTTACATTGATGTCCGCTGGTTCCCCTTTGATGTGCAGAAGTGTGATTTGAAGTTTGGCTCCTGGACTCACAGTGGCTGGTTGATTGACCTGCAGATGCTCGAGGCTGATATTTCCAACTACATCTCAAATGGAGAATGGGATTTAGTGGGTAAATTGGCCAACCTACAAATTTTCAATAGTCTAATTTTCAAAGGCAAACCTCAAATATATAGAAATAATCAATCAACTGGACGTGGAATACAGATATTAAAAATATAGATCTAAGAAGAAACAAAAAAAAGAGGAAAAAAATCACATATGAGAGACAGGCTTTCAGCAACGTTCATTGAACTGTGTCTGAAAACACTGTGTTCTGAAGCAATTGCCTGCCACTGAGTACATAAATGAAAGCTACTAGACCTGACACATCTGACCAGTTTGTTAGTACTAAACTTGGATGTGTCTCGTGTAGGTACATGGAACACTACTGTCACATTTACTCCAACACATCAGCAAAATTGATTGGTGTAAAAAATATTTCAGCAAAACTTTTACATAAATGGATCTTTCTCACCCAGAAAAGCATGAAGTGTCTACCAGTTCATAAAACCCGCAGATTAGTATGTCTCTCTTCTATGCTTTGAAAGATACCTGTATTTTCAAAAGAGTTTATGCCCAGAACTAGTTATTCAGAGTGAGCTTCTAGTGAGTTATTTTGAACTCATTTATGTAGCTGTAAGTCACAAGCAATGTTATGGAAATTGATGGAATTTACACAACTGCAAGGAGAGGTTGCAAAAAAGACATTTTATCTTCCAGTCTGGATATACAGATGAGGAGATAACTGCCCTGACCAACTGCATGCAGTATTTTTACCATTCAGGGCATCTGAGAAATTATATTCAGTTTTATGAGAAGCCAGAGGACTCCATAGTGAAGTCCTCCTAAAGTCCAGGTATTTCAGGGCACTCCTCCCTGTCCAGTGCTCCTTCATAGTGGATATTTTTGTCCAATAACTTTGCATATCTGATTAAGAGTCTGTGGTTTATCTGCCTTCAACCCTGACCAGGGAAGAACAAAATAGGGACTTATTTAGCTCATTCAGCAGAAGCATTAAGTAGCACCTCAGGCGAGCCGTGGCTATATCCTTTAAGAAAACTTTGCTAAGCCTCTGCCAAAATGCACACGTTCTCACATCATCTGTAATGTCCACAGAAACAAAAGAGAAGTGAGCAATTTTGGCATGAAAGATACAAGTGCTGAGTTCTTCCAGCTCTCCTGACATTTCCAGTGCTGCTGCAGTCCCCATCATGCAGCATGTCAAGCAATCTACTGCAGTATAATCACCATGGGAAACCCTGCAGTTCGTCTGTATTGGACAGCTATGTCTCTTAACCTTCAGATATGACCGACTTGGAGCTTAACTTGACATCCTTTTTGAAAATTAGCCATACCCTGTGTGTCCTTCCTGACAAAAATAAAGCAAATATGTATAGCGGATCACAGAAAAGTAAGAAGCAGTGGCCCTTGTCACACAGAAAATCTGCTGTATGTGCTAGTGAATATCACATCAACAGTATGTTACCATTCACAGAATGTAGGAAGGCAGAATGCACATTTTTCTTGTTGCGGTTGTGATACCCAAGACTGTTTGTTCTGGCCCAGATGAGCTTTACTAGCTAAGCTAGGTTCAAGTGACTCAGAAGGCATGAAAGTAAAGCCTAGAAAACACAGAAGGTGGACTAGGAACAGCAGAGGTGACACACATTGACTCATAAGCCATAACTTCTTGCTCCAGGCCAGGGAGATAACTGGGAGTCCTGCACCTCTCCCCACTGCTCTGATCACCCTCTCTGTAGGTGTCCCAGGGAAGAGGAATGAGATGTACTATGAATGCTGCAAAGAACCGTACCCAGATGTGACGTACACCATCACCATGCGTCGACGCACCCTCTACTATGGCTTGAACTTACTCATTCCCTGTGTTCTCATATCTGGCTTAGCACTGCTTGTATTCCTTTTGCCAGCTGATTCAGGGGAGAAGATTTCTTTAGGTAAGTGCTAAAACATTCATTTGTTTCATAAGCATCCTGTAAAATAGAAAATATATACCTCATGCTGCTATGGTGCTTGATGAATAGAAATTTCACTAGAAGTGCAATAGAAGTACTTTTTTAGATAGCTAAGAGGATAAGAGCTTTCTGTATGGCATTCACACATCCTGTGCTACACATATAACATCTTTTGGACTGAGAGGAAGCTGAACTTGTTGCTGGCACAGGCAGCAGTGATAGTATTCTGTCATGCCTGTTGTTATGTTCTTTAGTACGTCTCAATGCATTTCACAGCTCATTGACTCTCTTTTTCAGATAGAACATACTAGGAAGCAAAGAGTGAAGGGCTGTGAACAGCAGCAGCTGGGCACTGGATTTTTGCCTTCAAAGTTCAGCTCCCAAAACACCTAGCCATGGGTCCCCTATGAACACAGCCGTGGAAGGGCTAAATGAGGTTTACTGTTGTGTGTGTTGATAAAAATGGGAAGGGTTCTTCCAAGAGAAGGTAGGGGAGAGCTCTAAATACACCAGACTGGCCCAGATGACATCTTAAGAGTTAATTGTGCATGATTCTGTCTCAGAACAGAGACTTCTAAATTGTATGAAGTGTCCTCAGTGGGTTTTTTTTGGTAAAAAGAAAAGGTATCTGAGCAGCCTGCCTTACAAGGAGTGAAACACAGACTATCAGAGGTACAACTGCTGTCTATGAAATATAGGATGGAGATAAGGAAATGAGTTATTTGAGCTGAAATACAATGTTGACACAAAAGTAGGAGCTGATGTTCATGCATTGACCTTTTGATTTCTCAGTATCAGGATGCTTAGGTTTAGAACAGCCTTTTCAGATAGAACAAAGAGCTTCTTTTAAAACAGAATGCATGTCTTTGGGGGATGTTATATAATATGCAATAGCAAAACCTAGGCTCCTGTCTGTGCAAGTCTCTCCCAGCCCTTAACAACCATTTGGGCTTTGTGCAGTGTTTTGGAAAAGCACTGTAGTTCACCAGTTTTGCAAGCTTCATTTCACTCGGAAGAAAATATTTCTCCATTACTTTGAGAGAAGCAAGTGTTTGTGCGTATTACAGAAAAGTGAAAAGAGAGCAGATGGAGTTGCATCTAAAAACACTCGGACTTTGTGGAAGTTCTAATCTGCACTGACAGACATGAAGTCATGGGTTTGGCTTAGCTGTATATCAGGACAAATCTATATTTAACAGCAAAGACATCAGAGGAGCAGCTGCAGAGTTCATTTTCCTCATTCTTCCCAAACATGTTCACTCCCTCCAGGTATCACTGTCCTTCTTTCCCTGACTGTATTCATGCTGCTCGTGGCTGAGATCATGCCTGCAACTTCTGACTCAGTCCCACTAATAGGTGAGTCGATTTTCACTGCTTTGTGCACCATGTATGATGCCTCTCAAGACCTGTTCAAAGCCAGTTTGAGGACTGACTCTTTTTGTTACCCAAGTTTTGCATTCAGCAATGTCAGGAGTAAATGTCAGTCTGGACTTCACCATGTGCATGTATGAAAAGGACCTACATGAGGTTACAAAAAGGCACTGGAAATATTAGATAAGCAGGTAACTTCAAGGATTGAGAGGACACAGAATCAACACTGCAGAAAATTCATCTTTCTTCTTCTGCATCACCCCGCCTCCCTGCTATTATGCAACTCCTTCCTGCCTTCCCTCTTCTCTCTATCTGAAGAGCAATTCAGGATACAACAGCCAAAATTCAAATATATCACTGGAGCATTTTTAACATGTACTGAAAACTATGGGATAGTCATCATTTTGGGATTGTGGGCCAGCCAGACATTGTTACAGCCTCTGTTTTTATAGGACCGCCCCTTTACCTTGGTCTCATGGGCCCTTATTGCAGGTAGAAAAAATAAACCTGTCCTATTTTACAAAATAAAAAAGAATGAACACTACCTGAAAGATCTGTGAGTACAAATCATGACTAAAATACACATTCTAAACAGTAGAAATTAACAAAATAGTCAACAATATGCCTAGGTGCTGGTGGAAGATGCCCCTCACAATTGTATAATGAAAGCCTCAAAAAAGTTATAAAATGACTAGTACAAAAAAAACATTTACTCAGCCAGCTTCATTATCTCTCTTCAAGGCTTTAAAACTAGGCCTGACTCTGGGGAAGGAGGATAAGCATGCAACAGTAAGGACAATGGCACCCATAGGCAAGAGTTTCTGAAAGCCTCCAAAAAACTTACACATCTTAGTGAAAGTCAGCAGGACTCTTGACTTTGAGTCATACAGGAGATTCCAAAAAACTAACAAAACCCCTTTTTGAACATATACCTAAGACACAATGGAGACAGGCACAATTCTAAGAGAAACTTGTGTGCACGGAGGAGACACAAGCCATCTTGAACCACTGTCGACATAACTTTGCTGTGTATAATACGTAAAAAATCCCATTTAGAATTAGTAAAGGGGTACACTTGACTGTACACTGGCCAGTCCACTAGCTTTAACTGGAACAGTTTCTATTAATACAGCCTTCTATCATAGAAGATAGGATTTGTTCCAAGAAAAGAATAGTTACATATTTTTACAGACTTTGATGCTGCAATAACAGACAATATCGGCTTATCAGAGAATTGCTGAAGTTGCTTTAAATTATGTCTACTTCTCTCTCATTCTCTGCAAATATTTTAATTTGTTATTGAAGACAATTATGTTGGTCAGACATGATTTATTCTTACTAAATGTTGGATGGCTGTTCCCAGTTCTCACCCTCTTCCTCAACTGCCCAGAAATGTTCCCTGAGAACTTGCTGCCTCATTTACCCAGGGACAGAGTCAGAATGACAGAGCTGTAGTTCTCTGGATTGTCCTTTCGAGCTTTTTAGATGTGGATGCAACATCTGTCTTTTTCCATCTCCTTTGTCTTGCAGTCATACCGCTAGGACTCAATGATCCCACGGATTTGGGCAGGTCCAGATCTCACAATCAATCCATGAGTCCTTCCTTGCCTATTTCTGTTTGTGTTCCTCATCCTTGAACCATCTCTAAACACAGAGATGTCAGAGACCTTGATGGTGCAAACTGAAGCAAAGTACACACTAAAAACATCCCCTCCTTTCAGCAGCCTTGTTCAGCTGTTTATGTACTGTTTATGTAGTGATAGAAACATTTCCCGTTGCCCTTGATTCCCTCGCCAGTCTTAGTTAATGCACTTTAAGATTTCTGACACCAACCATAATGACCAGGCAATGCTTCCAAATTTTCCTTTTGTTGTGAAGCCTGTTTCTGCTTCCCACAACCCCCTCTCTTCTGTGCTGAAGCACTACCATGAGTTCACAGTTCAGCCACACTTGTCTACTGGTGTGCTTGCTTATTTTTTGCACTTGGAGGCACTGTGCTTTAAGCTCTCGCAGTTTTCCTGTGGTGCTTTATCTTTCAGAGCACTGTCTACTGGGATCCCAGCTACTAGTTCCCCAAAAAAATGAGAAGTCTGTTCACCTGAAGTCCAAGGTCTATACTCTGCTGTTCTTATTCCTCACTCAATTCATGGTCCTGAGCTTCACTATTTCACAATAACTCCAGCCTAGGTTGCTGCTGATTATCATGTTCTGAAACAGTTCTTCACTGTTAGCAAAGCACACTGTGCACCACGCTTGGTTATATATGTGCTGCCTTTTCAGCAGTCATCTGGGTAGATCAAGCCCCTAGTGGCAAGGAGGGTTTGTGATACAGAGGTTTCCCTGGGTTGTTTTATGAAGTCCCCATGTCCACTGTGTTTGGATGGTCTGTTATGCACTCTCACCAGAGAATCACTTTTGCTGGCCTCTTCACTAAAACTGATCCACAAGCTCTCCAGCAGCTCTTGTCCATCCAGACAGAAGCCCCTCACATCCAAGTGGCTCCTTCACATAACTTCTTTTTCTGAAGACCTTCTGATAGTGAGAATTGTCCCTCAGCATCTCAGTTTTCCAGCAACATTATTTTTTCGTGACTATGTGCAGAGTTTCAATTGGTCCTGCATATTCCACAGTCTCAAAGCATTTGCTTACTCTGGAGATGACCTCCTCCACCTTGTTTCACTATTCTTGAGGTCTTTCTTGCTCTGACTACCCAACACCATTTTTTTCCACCCTTGCCTGCTACTTCTGCATTTACGTTTTGGTTGTTATCTCCCTCCCACAGTGTTCCTAGTTTAAAACCCTGCCGCCAACTCCCTGCTCCACTCTAAATTGGCAGGGAGACTGCATATCCATTTGGCTTCTGCACCCAAACATCCCTTGTTCAGCAAGTGCTGAAAGCTGGGCTGTGTGGTTTTACATGATCTCAAGTTCTGAAAACCTTCTGAAAACATTAAAACTCCAACAAAGTAACATAGCCTTTTCTCTTCACAGTGGTCTTACAGGTGATCCCAAATGAGATATTTTAGCTGCTGAACTGAATATGCCAGGTCATGAACACAGTTTTTCAGTGTGATCTCTGCTCCAGTTAAAATCCTCAGAATTAATATGAGGGAAAGGAGTAGCTTTGGAAAGCTCATTCAATTTTTTAAAGAATCAGCTTGGTTAGCAACAGGTTGCAGGAATAAACAAATTTTCTAAAGCGTGTGGTTTGTGAAGGATGTGGATAATTTGATCATGAAGTAGAAAGATCCCTTGCTGATCTGCTGGAGAGTCACTGTTACTGGTCTTCATGCATATGGGCACACAGTTACTTTGAAAGCATGACTCCACATGCTTTAAAAATCTGCATTATTTACTTAGGGCCTAAGTTTTTAAAAACAAACATGCATCCACACCTCTCTGGATCTGCATGCATCCTCACAGCCTTTGCTGTTTCAAAGTCACTAATACCTAATATGCCGTACTTACTTTCTCCTTCTTCTGACCTCAGTTTTAACTACTGAACTCTATTAATATGGGAAAATCTCACAACTGCTGTTGGAGGGTCTTTATTGAAGTAGCAAAGGAGAACTGGTCTAATAGGACATCAAGAGAAGTACTAGCTTTTGCTATCTGGAACGTATTTACAGAGTAATACAGAAACCATACCTTAGTTCCTCTTAGTTAAGGGGAACCTCAGATTATATTAATAACAAACAAAGCACCTTTCAGATTAAATAATCAGAAGGATGCAAGTGTGACAACAAGTGGCTTTTTTGTACCTTTGCAAAGTGGGTCATCTCTTCCTTGGTATGTGCTCTGCATTCTCTGTCTGTTTGTAAAGCTGCCCAAAGCAGAGACTCTCTTACTCCACACAACCAACTCCCCCAGACAACAGATTTCCCAGTAGCCTACCACCTATCATATCAATATATGTTAGAAACAGGTCAAATTCTTTTTCTGTAAAGTGCAAGTGACAAGACTTGGACCAGGAATCAGTAGCAGGCTGCTCAGCACCTTTGAGCACCAGGAACCTGTGGCTCCTGCTGCAGGGTTATGGGTAGAGCTTTCCTTTCCGTGGTGAGCCATCTACTTTCTGTGCCAAGAAGTGTTCCAGTTGGACAGGCCGGCCCCTGCTCTCACTCAGCTTTCTTGGGATTTGCATTCACAGCAGTAGTAGCTGCTCCTTGCCCAGAAGCATGTTGGTTCCCATCCTTCTCTAGCATACCCCTTGTTTTGGGGAAAATATGTATTTTCAAAGCCCAGTTTTCAACAGCACAGATCTATGCAAAGAAAGGCACCACAGTATTTCAGAAGTTGAATCCTGCCCTTCCACAGAGATGCCAGTGGAAGGAGAAGGCTGAACCAGAGAACAATGCCTCTGTTTCTGTTTAAAACATTAATCACCCATAGCACAGCAATAAGCTCAACCATTTGAATCAAAAGTGTTAAAGTCCCACGACATCTACAAACACAACACTTTGGCCAGAATCCAGCTCAAGTCAACTTTATGAACAAGGATTCTTTCTCTACAGGCTACTGGAAGTCCCTCCTGGCACTTAAAACCTCTAGAGTGTAGCACGTAAAAGACTTTCAGACCATGGCTGTACAGCAGCAACTGTGTCCTAAGCTTACCCTTCCTACTGGAGCTTAGTCATGCCTTGTGGGGAGTGGGTCTTGCTGCAGTCGTGATTTTACTCACTTTTCAATTTTTCTCTCTAAAGTTACTTTTAGCAAGAATCCATGTAAGTAGGAAACTGGAGTTCATTACTTGAGAAAAGTATGTACAGAAATGTAGAGAGCTCCAAATGTGCTACACAACTAAATTACTGGTCTGACTGTGCTAATCACTGGGTAAAATCATAAAGCCTGTGTGATACAGCTCAGGTATATGACAATTGTTTTTTCTCTTTCTAAAAATCTATGTAATTATGCAGATTTCCTTTGCACTATAAATGCCAGTAAGTTCATGTGGATTTCATGCACCTTCCAGTTCCTATTATTGCACTCATCCAGTGCATTACGTAGGAAGACATAACTATGTCCCACTTGTTGCTTTCCTGGTTCAGCAACTAGATCAAAATTTAACAAATACTGTTATTAACAAATACTGTTATTTTATTTAGAACTTTTGTACAAGCTCAGGCTCTGCCTTTTGAAATTAAACGTCTAGGTAATTCATCTGAGAACTACATTTGAGGTATTTAGCTCTGCTGTAAGAACTATTTTTTTTTAACATTGTGATCCATGTTAGGCAAATGGTTGAACGCAATTATATTAGAGGTATTTTCAAACCTAAATTATTCTGTTATTCTATGTAAATAATAGTGGGCCATCAGACCTGGTTTTGGTAATGGTTATATGGCCATCTCTGAGGAAAGGATGAGTTCCTTCCTTAGGCAATAGACATACGCCTGAATTCCTTTAAAATCTTTGTATCCCTGATCTGTTTCATTAAACTGTGTTTTCTATCCAAAAAACCCCTTGTAATTAAGACTAGGAAATCATGCATCAAGAAGTCACTAAAGAACAAATTCCCCAAAGTCAATACAGATTCCTAACTATAACTCTTCCCTTTCATCACTATCCTTTGGCTGGAGCCTCCTTAAGATTACACAGTTGGTGGTCATGTGGTCCCACATCCAGTGGTACCAAATAAGGCAGTGACCAGAATCAAATTTATCATGCACTGCTGTAGGAAAGTCTTCAGTGCTAGCACCCTCAGGACAGGGTGCTAGTTTGGGCTCATAGACTTAAAAAAATTCATCTCCTAAGATAATATTTAGTTCCTACCAAAATCAGCCAGTTTTTCGGAAAGACAGCTCAATCCACAGCCCATGTTAAAGTCAGACATGACCAAAAGCCATTGCTCTGGAAAATTTTGGCCAAGCCAGTGAGGAGCCTAAACAGCACATCTTCCTGACTATTCTTTTCCCCCGCCTGCAGTATTATCTCCAGAGGGGCAAAATTTTTGGGGCCACATGGCACTGAAAAGTTTGTAGTTGTCTGCACTTTCCCCCTCCTGCTGTGATCCTGTCTGCTTCCAGGACCAGGTGCTTTGTTTTTAAGAAAACACCAGTCCCCAGCCCTAGAAAGCCACAGGTTCACCTCTCGGTCCATTCTGCAGCGAGACACAGGCTGTGTGGAACTTATTTCACCCACCCACATCCATCTTACATTCACCTCTGTTTTACTGTGCTGCAGTCCCACCACTGTGAGGACAGGGTGATGCTGTGCAGAGACAGACCCTAAAATGCCTGCTTTGAAAACTTCACACAGCTCCTTGCACTTGTATTGACCTAGAGCTCTGCAGGCTTTGAGTTCAGGCCCCAGGTAGCACAGAAGGTACAGTCACACACGAAAACAGCTAGCAGCACCCACGGCTGGACTCTTTCAGCTTTCGACCAAAGCTGCAATAAGCTCTGACTTAGCAGCTCTCTGTCCATCCTAGCCCGTGCTCTGAGGAAGTATCACTTTCAAAGTACTTTGTCAAAGCAGATAAAACATGCTTCTGCCCAAAAGCCAGATCTTGAAATGAGATATTCAGATGTCTCAGGCCAGTCAGATGATTTGTTTCTTCTATAAACACTTCTTATACTTTGCAATTCAAGGCTTCCCCTTGCACAGGAGAAGTGGTTAATAATTTCTGATTGTTTTCCATGCCATAATAATTCCAAAGTGCTGCAAATCCTTATTTTCTACCAGCTCTCTCCAAAGTAACACCACTGATTTTTGATCAAGAGTCTGTATTTTACTTTAAAAGGAGTTTATAGCAGAAAGGGGGGAACATCAGGAAGCTGGTATGTAGACAGTGTTTGAAAGGGGAACATGAGGTTCATAAATATGGGGAGCTGTCACTTCCTATGATTAACATCCATGTGATGCTTGACATTTTGGCTGGATGTATCAAATAAAGCTCAATAAAAATAAAGTTATCTCTATCTCCAGTTAGCAAAACTGCATTTCTCTCTCTCTTACTTTGCTAAGGGCCTCTGCTTTTTTAAAAACCACAACTTACTTGCTGCTTAGAGCTCCATTATGATATTTTCCAGCTGTATCCCCTCCTTGCTGTTCCTTACCATGCCTATGCTATTTCAGTAAGCATGAACACTTTACACTGTAAATAAGTGCTTTTGCAGCAGATGCTTGGGGTGATTTCTTGCATTTCTTGCGTTTCTTGCATTTTCTGTCATACAGCAAATGAGACTGCAAATTACTAGGACAGGGAAGCAATATAGTGCTTTGTCACCTTCAGGCGTTGCAGATTGTTTTAAGTTATGAACATAAGGCATTATTTGTTCTGACAAGAGAGAAAATTAGATTAATCTGTTATGTCTTTTGTCATCTTCCTGTATGTTCTCAGCTGGTGCCATCTCACTTGACTCTGTCCCTTTTTGAGTTTTTGTAGTGCTTTTGCCCCTATCCTTTCATGGTCCTGCCTGGTACTTTGTCAGAATCAGGACCCTGCTCAATCTCTTTCGTGAAACAAAAATTCTCATTCACAGCAGCTCTTACAGTTTCATACCCCATGCCTTTTCCCAAAGCCGAGAGTCTTGGATGCTTTTTCTTTACAGAAAAACCCCAACCAACCAACCAACCAACCAAAAAAAACCAAAACAGTTTTATTTTTCAAACTCCCACTGCTATTCTTCAAAACCTTATGGGAGGAGAAAAGTTTCAAAACACAAGTAGCATAATCATATATCCTTTTCTGTATTTCTTTGCTGTCTCTGTACAACAGTAACTCAGAGACTTTCTCCTCTATCTTTTGATTTTCTTGGTCTCTGAGTAACTCTGCCATTGCCCTTTGTAGACTGTCACAGCATCTGCCCAGCACCAGGCCTGGTCCCTGCCATAGAAAAGAAGAAGGATGGTTGGAAGCCCCTCTGCTGGTGTCTGAGGTTTCCAGCAACTTCCACAGGCTTCAGTTCATTAACCTGGGCCATTTCCAGAAGGAAGAGCAGTGAATATCTCATTCTGAACTCACATGAAGCACAAAACATTCAGCCCCGCATGACTGAAATTACCGAACTTAGAGTGGCTCTAACCCAGTTATTCATTCCACATGCAAGACCTGATGTTTTCTGAAAAGATGAAGTAGAAACAGGAACATCAGTGGGAGGCCTCCAACATCCAACTTGATCAATGTGAATATCTGAGCACAACACTTTCCTCCTTCCCCTAGTATTTCACAGGAACAAGACTAACTGGTCACAATGCAGATGCTCTGTCTTTCTTGTGATTGACTATGTTGACAAATCTGGGTCATATCACAACTGCTGACATTATATGATATGATATGATAATATGATATCACTGTTCAGTGACAAAATCAAGGCAAAATATCCATCCTAGGGATTCTGTTTTATTTACCCTGTTCCTAATCAGTCCTTGAAGTTAATCCAGTTCCACTTCAGCAGTATGTCTTCCAAAACATCTCTAAAATAATCCTAAGGTGTTTCTCTAACATCAGATAATTACACAAAACATCCAAAAATGGTACTGAATGCTCTTCAAATTTTGATTTGCAAATCAGTGCCATCTTTTTGATGTAGGTGACATTAGAGTATGCCTGCAAGAACAAATAGCTGTTCTCACTGACTTTTTAGAAGACCTTCTGACTATCTTTCGCTTTATTAGATCCATATTTGTTCTGAAAACAGCACCTGATCATCTTCTTATTGTTCTGGAACAGAGGATGACAACTCCTAGATGTTAAAACTGCTGTCCAGATAGAAGTTTACATAATGTCTCTGGCAAAGAATAGGAAGAAAATCAATGGTACAAGAACAAATATTTCATACTTCTTGAAGATCAATTAAGTATCTAAATCAGCTCTTCTGTTCACATGCCTCTGCTGAAGAAAGCATCATGCAGGTTTTAAAACCTATGAAGAGCATTTGGAAGTGACCAGTACAGACCTCAGTATCCCTGAGGAATGTTGCTGTGTAAGTCAGGGATGTTGAGGGGCTCCAAACACAGGTCTTCTGGTCCATTTTCCTAGCCTGTGGCAGCTACCCAGGGCAGAGTGCAAATGAGCTGCTTGCCCTCCAGAATGTGTCGGTCACTTCCAAGCTGTGCCTCAGAGCAGGTGAATTAACAGCAACCAGATCCCTGGTCTTCCACATGCACCCTGATCTGGTATTGCTGTTCCTGACACTTCCCACAGTGAAGGGAATTGTTAAAGATTTCAAGCTGACCTAGTAACTAGGAGTTACAAGTAGGACACAGAGGGATGCTTAGTGAGAGTTGCTAAGCATTTTTCTCCTGCAGTTTTAGTCTGAAGCTGAGCTTCTTTGTGAAATCAGATTTGCGTTTCCTTCTGCCAACAGACACATGGGCATAGAACTTTGTGGGAGCAACAGCTTCAAAGTACTAAATTGATAAATGCTATAGATTTAGGATGGTTCCTAAAATACTGCCAGAAAAGGTCTGGTGGCTAGGCCAAGGCTGTTGCTTGGGAGACCAAAGCTCATTACTTGTCTCCCCCATGCCCCACCTCACAGGAGAGCATCCTATTTCTGTGCTCAGCAACATCAGTGGAGACCCAGAAACAGCGTTTGCTAATTCAGGGCAGTATGGGACTAGGGTACAATGGCTGAAGATTGCAGTCCTGTGGCTCCAAGGGAAGTGTTAATCCATGAACATTGCAGCTTGATCCTTTCAGCAGCAAGGCTTCTCTCCTCACAGGGTTGCTGGAGAAGGCCGAGTCATGGTCAAAACCAGAGAGGATGCTAAAGGTGAACAGGGACAGTAACCCTTGTAGCTGTCACCAAGTGATGGGTTTGACCTTGCTGGTATGAGGGCAAAAGACTGTCAGGAACAGAAATGAGCAGACTGGAAGATTAGGTCATGCTTTTAGGGAGGTGCATGGAGGACAGCACAGGAGTTTTCCTCATCAGTTCTCCTGCTGTAATAAGACCCTGTTTTTCTGCTGCCAGGAAAGAGAGGATGTAGGATTAAACCCTGGAAGGAAAGATCAGAAAATGCTGAGTAAGTAAGGATATTATTTCAGAGCCAGGAATGTTTTGCCTTGTGGATATACCCACTGAGTTCTGGGGCCTTTCCTTCCCTTACAGGGGAATGGTCACTGAGTCTACACCCAGGGTCTTGGCCATCCCTGTCTGGTTCTAGATTGTAAGGGCAGTCATGTTTTCAATCAAGCAGATGCATGGACATGGATCTAGAAACTCCTTTGTGATCAATGGCTATTAGTTCTACCTTCTGTCACAGAAAAGGAGGCAACAGCCTTCACCGTATCTCCAGTTAGATATATGAAAGACAAGCAGCTGTGCCAGTCTTTGCTATCTTTTTCCTCCACTTTCACAGTTGTCTCTTCAGGACTGGCAAAATCCAGCCTTAGAGCAGTCCTGGGCATTTCCAGGACTTTGCAACTTTCTCTCTGAACACAGCACCTGCGCTTACCTGGGGGGCATAAATCTACCTGCCAGATTTCACAGGTATCTTGTACACATTTGATTGCCTCATGCATAGAGCTCAAGTACCATGCACTTTATCCTCCATCCTTACTTTCTAACTGAAGACTTCAGTATATCTTGAACAGGAGCACCCCACTCCACACCCTCAAAATGCAGATGACACATCCCCTGCCTCTTCCTTGCCTACCACCATGCAAAACTATAAAATATCTTTCTTTATGGGTCCCTGGCTCCCCTCTGGTTCCCAGTCCGTTCTGGAGAGAACTGTTTTCCATTTACTAGCAGGTCTACACAGCAGTTTCCTCGCATCTCTTCCTGGGTTTACAGTGTAAAAAAACCTGGGAGTGTCAATTCCTCAGCTAATCATTGGCTAGGATCTTGAGTCAGATATTATCAGATTGTTTCCAAGTTTAACCAGGTGACTAATTTTCCAAGGATATGTGAAAATACTTAGCTAAAGCCATTTTAAATGGACCACTTCAGGCCTTTGAAGTCTTGTGGCATCAAAATGCATAGAGTTTAAGGAAGTTATTTAGTGACTTATGGCCGTAATTAAACCAACAATATCAACACTGCTGTGTTTCTGTTACATGGGGCATGTGACAGCTTCCCTGAAACCTGGTTTGCTCTGCTTCTGCCTTCTTCTTGACTCTCCTCTCTATGAATAAGTGCAATAGAGACCTTTAAATTCATCTCACCCTGGGGACTATTCTCCTAGTCTAGATACATAATTCATTTTGTCATGAAAAGCCATACCTCTCGAAGCAATTGCAGCCTTGTTTTCAGGAAGGCCTTAGAACCTCATTATTATGAACAAGCTTTTTGCTCCTGAAGCAGTGGGATTTGGTATTAAGAAGCACACACAGAACAAAACTTCTTTGGAGCTTTGACTGAATTTTTTACTTTTCCCTCAAGCTGTGGGAGGGAGGGCTGGGGGTTGGAAGAGGCTGCAGTCTGGGGCAGTGTGATGTGCTCTCCCACATTGCACCATTATGTCAGCCAACAGTAATGCTTCCTGGTATTTTGCCACTGAAACCTTCAAATGTCATTACCCCTGTGGGTAATTCTGCTTTACACTCCAGCGCATCAACCTCACTCCTGGCATGAGGAAGCTGTACTGCCACTTAGGAGATGTGGCTTCAAGCCTCAGTTCTGGCTTTCAAGATCTTGATTTCTTTCCTGCACAGCAGATTTAAATTTAGCATTCAAGAAGGCTGTAGTTTACTTTCATAGGAACTAGAATAAGTGGTCTTGAGGGCTAAGAAGAGTAATGAGAAAAATGCCTGACCACTTGGGAGCAGTAGTGGGGCAAAGAGGGGAACAGGTGACACTTTTTGAAGGGATCCAGAGACACCATGAGGGCAGCACTGCCCTCCAGCACTTCTGCTGGTACCACAGAAGGCATAGGACTGGGAATGTTGGTGTTCAGTGGGTGTTGTCAGCTCAGCTTCTCACTGTCCTGGCAGCAGGCACAAAGGTGTTCTTTCTGTGAGGCCCTGCACTCCTTTTCAGGGACAAAAACCAAACAGTTTTCACCTTTCATTTGTTCTAGGCCCTCCCTCACAGGAGAGGAGAGAGCTGAGCAGATACACGCTTCAAATGCTCCAGTGCAGCAGACCAGAGAAGAGGGTGTTCAGATGTGATGCAGTGCTTCTCAAATGTAGATCTCAAGGCATGGCCAAGGAATATTATTTGCTTTTTGTATTTCCCCCCACTTAACCAAGTCCTCCTTTTGCTTGCAGCTCAGTATTTCGCTAGCATCATGGTCATCGTTGGTCTGTCTGTGGTGGTAACAGTGCTGGTTCTGCAATTTCACCATCATGACCCCCAAGCAGGAAAGATGCCCAAATGGGTAAGCACCTTCGGTGATAAACATTCAGCAGGTTACTACTGAAAGAAAAGAAAATTGTCTAAAAGCTATAGTAAACTTGTTTTATGTGAGAGGCAGAAGTTGTTCTCCATTAATCTGAGGAGTCAGTTACAAACAGCATAGTTGACACTTATGTTTGCAATTGAAGGGAAAGAACAAGCATACTAAATGTGCTTTTCCACTAAAAACAGTTTCTCTTACTCTCCACTAAAAATAGTTCCTCCTATTTGGCCTTTCTTTTTAACCTTATGATGGACTGTTTGAGCCATGACAAAGTTATCTCACTCAGCACCCACATTGCAAGTGCTAATCCTGTGGGCAGTACCTTTAATTTCTTATTCAGCAGACACCAGTACTGACAGAATGTGCTAAACAAACACTAGTCTCTACTGGGCAGTTTGTCTGCTGCCATTTGATCTATTCCCAGTGCATTAGCATGTGGATCCTTTTTTCTCTACAGCAGCAGACTTTGTCAGCCCAGTGAGGTTTGGCACCAATGCCAGTTGGCTTTCAAATGGAATGTTTCCTTTAGATTTTCAAGTTAAAAGAAAATTATGCTTTTTCCTCCCTCTCTCCTTTTTCTAATAGATTTTAGAATAGGCAAAGTATGCTTGTGTTTACAAAATGAAAAAGAACAAAAGCAGAAGCAGATACAGAGAGTCACAGTCAACTATCTACCACCCTGTTTTCACAGGAGTCCGGTTGCACAGCATCCTCTGGTATCTTGTTCACCACATCTGTCATGCTACATAATTATCCTGACATGCTGGATAATTAAGTATCACATGGTTACCAATGTCAGCCCAAGTTCAGACCTGCTTTCTAATTCCTCTCTTAAAATAAACTGCAGTTTCAATGCAGTTTGGTTTTTTTTAAGTCAAATAACAATTAGGCATACTTACAATTATTTCCCAAAGTGCTGTATGATTTGAAAACCTCTTACTTTCAAGGCAGTAGGGAATGTGAATTCTGGATGAACCTGCATGTAAGCAAAACCTGAGGGCACAAATCTGGGAAACATGCTTCATATGTCTACACGGACAGAGTCTGCAGCAGTGTAACCCGTTTTATTGCTTTTCAAGGAGCCCAGACACAATAGCTCGTGTTAGACCTGCTCACAGACCCTGCTAGTCGGCTCTTGCTCTCTACCAGTCTCTTGTTTTCTTGTCTGGAAACACAGTGTGCAGCAAATTCTCACTCAGGAGGAACCTTGTTCAGTGGCCTGACAGCTGAACTGGCATACATTACAAAACATGCCATCAAGAAGCAACAACTGTGGAAAGCATTACTGGGAAGTGCAGATGATAGACTGTAAAAGCTGTAGACCAGACAAGCTGACAGGGCGGAGGGGTCTCAAGAGGAGAAGAGTGAATGTCAAGTGTGTAGGGAGAGGCTGACCCCACAAAAGTAGGCACTTTTACTCTACAAGACATGGAAAAGGCTCAGTTGTTAGAACTCATATCCATCTCTACTTTTTTTGTTGGTTTGGTTTGTTTTTTTTCAATTTTGCCTGTCCACCTATATCAGGTGTTTCTCACAGAGACCCCTTGAATGACTTTCGCTCAGTAAAAAAAAAAAAAATCAGAAGCAAAGAAGTAACTTAAGAAAGAAGAAAATTTTTTGCATGAAATTTTTCTGCATTTCCAGTGCCAGCAGCTGCCCTTACCATCTACTTATTTCCCACAATGTCCTCCTCCTGTCAGAGCCAGGCGTCAGTTCATTGCAAACTCTAACCCTGATTAATTGGATATTGTTACAGGTCTGTTCTCACCTCCTGCTTAAATGGATTTGTCTGCTGGAGTCAGTTGCAGGGGGAGGCATTGGATGATTGGGCATGTGTGGGAGCTTCTGCAGAGCCAGAAGATTTGACTAGATGCATTTCCTAAACACCTGCTTTCTAGACCATTTACAGTTGAGCAGTTTATTTTCCCTGCCTGTCTCTCAAGGGGTCTGTGCTTGCACTTTGCAACAGAAGAGGGAGGAGAGTGCCTGTTAGTGTTTATCCTCTCTGTAGGTGTTCAGTTCCCTTATTCCACTGCTTAGAATTGTGCCTTCCTTTCTATTAATCTTTGATGACTTACAAACCAGCTTTTTCCAAGAGAAGAATTTAAATCCAAGGTGTTCAGCCAGGGCATTTGTTGGCTACTCAGTTGAGAAGTGAGAGCTGCTGGCTGATTGACACTTTTGATAATGTCTGCTGAGCTAGCATGGAAAAGAACACTAAAGAAGGCCCAGCTAAGGAGCTGTTTGGGAGTGGATAACATCAGGCATGGACTACAGCTCAACTGACCTTTCTCTTCTGACAGCCAAGACTGTTGCATAGGAAAGAGATATGGAGAGACCAAGCATTGAGGGAAGAAAGGGTTTTGTGGGAAAAGGCAAGAGAACTCTGGCTCTTTGCTGTGCCTAAATCAGGTTTGTTATGTTTCAGGCTTCTCTTTTGATATGCTTCAAACCTGGACATGCACAGTTCTGCTCAGGTGCAGATGCCCCTTATCAAGAGAGCTTTAATTGGAGACTCTGCTCTGGACTAGGCCAGGCAGGTGGCTGTGATGGAAGCTAGCAGTACAGCTGCACTGTATTTAGGAGAGGCTCACAGAAGGGTTGTTGACCTCTGAAGACAGCTGTACCTGTGTACTTCCTTCATAGAAACCCATATATGACAATGCAGGTGAGAGCATAGATTCATATTATCATACTCCGCTGTTTTCCAAAAACCTGTGTGCTGCAGCTGTCTCTTGAATTAATTGGTATGACAAGAACAGATTGATGCCTGAATGTCTGTGTTACAGACATTTGCAATCCAAGCTAATTAAAAGCTGTGTTACTGTCTTCTAGGTATTTATTTTTCTATGAGAAATGGGTTTGACTGTAGTTATAAATGTAATTTCCCTAAGGAGTAAAAACTCTGTCTTGAAAGAAAAAGCAGCCTTCCTATATAAAAGTGCTTTTTCACCTCACACCTCCTTCCAGAGTTAAGGCAGACATATTAACATTTTCTGATAAGAAAATTTGTCTGACTTAGTGTTTTGGAATTGTACAGTCCTAGAGAATTAACTTCTCTCTCCCCTTTGCAACCGACACTGTTGATACATTGCTAGCAATTAAGGCCTTTATTTTGTTCCATGTTGTCCCATTTTGTGTTCCTGAGGAGTCTGAGCACGTTATAATTAAGTAAGTTCAATTAAAAGCAGAATCGGTTTTTTAGGCTGCAACACTGTAGGTTACTATTTGTTTGTGGTGACTATGGAGGAAATAATGAAATATTTAGAGGAAAATAATATGAATAAAGGGAAAACAGTCTTTCAGGTCATAGTTTAAACCCAGCTGGCATCTAAGTACCAGACAGCCACTTGCTCACACCCCAGCTCTCTTCCCTCATGAGGACGAGAATCAGAAAAAAACTCCAACGCTTTGTGGGTTGAGATAAGAACAGTTTAACAATTGAAATAGAATACAATATAATAATATGAATAATATCAATTATAGTAATGAATAACAATAATAAAAATAATCATAACAAGCAAGGAAGAGAGAGAGAGTAATAAAATGCAAGAGAAACAAGTGATGCACAGTATAATTGTTCACCACCTGCTGACTGATGCACAGCCTGTTTTTGAGCAGCAATTGACAGCCTCCAACCAACTCCCCACACTTTATATCCTTTTGGAATATCCCTTTGGCTAGTTCAGGTCAGCTGACATGCTTCCTCATGGCATTGTGTGCACCAGCTCACTGGCAGAGCACAGGAAATGGAAAACCTTGATTCAGGGTAAGCACTACTTTCCAGCAACTGAAATGTCAGTGTTTTCCCAACATTATTCTCATACTGGATCTAAAACACCGCACTGTACCAGCAACTAGGAAAAAAATTAACTCTATTCCAGCCAAAACCATGACAATGATGAAGAACAAAAAAATCATTAGTGGGAGAGAAGCAAAATTGCTCACAGAAAATGGCACAGGGCTGTGACCTAGGAGAGCTCACACTGCAGAATTAAAAAATTGTGTAATTGCCTTTCACTGGTCATTGGTTTTGGCTATTACTATTGTTATTATTCCTGTCTGTGGTTATTAATACTTCCTCCTTTCTGAAATTATGCTTGTCATTACAGCAGGAACTCAAAGTGCTAGCTGTAATTTCCCAATTCCTGTATCTGTACTGTGGAAACACAGGAGTCAACTTTTCCCGCATCTAAAACAGCTTTGGAGGCAAAGTGTGGTCCCAAGTCAAACATGACCAAAGTAACAGGAGCAGGATTACACGGGGAGTCCTTCTGAGTCAAGGCTCAGAAGGGAAACCGGAGGCCACATCTGTTCTCTCCTTGATGTCAGATTATTTGGCTTGCAGCCAGGGTGATAAAGTCATCGAAGAGGCCTGTCTGCATGGAGGGTCCCTCTCAAGCACATTGCAAATGTCCATTTTGTATGCATAACACCTGGAGGATCTTATAATTACAAAATTTTGCTGATTTAGTTTGCTGCTCTTCACACAAGACGTTACTGAATCCACAACCTTTTTCCTGCCTTTCACAGTTAACAATGTTACCAATAGGAATTCTAGCAGGCTCAGATTTCAGACCAAACATCCAAAGATCAGTTCACTGGAAAAAAATTCTGGATGCAGTCTCTGGAATTAGCTCACTTAATGACCTTGACAAGAAACATACAAGGCACAATCTGCCATGTGCAGGTTAGAGCACTCTTGTGATGAACCAGCGCACAGGGAAATGACAGCAGTTAATAGTGGCACTCAGATTTTGTACTGCTAAATGCAATTGATTTACTCTTCTGAAAAAAAGCCTGCTTTATTATGTGGTGCAACTCCTCAAAGGAGTATAAAATAGCTTTCAAAAAACCACCAAAACCCAATTAAGGTCTTTTATTTAGATGTAAACAATAGCAATGGGTATGGGAAATGTTCTAGAATCTGTTGTATAGGGATTTTTTCAGCAAAATCTAAACATTGGCCCCCAAAAATATTTAACTGTATCTCTTCCTTTACAATCTGAAATTGTTTGAAAACCATACAGGCAATTCTGTGCTGTCTGCTCAGTTGCAGAGATCTGGGAGTGTTTGATAAAGATGGGTCTTCAAGAGCCATTTTGTAGAGTAAGATTTTACATCTCTTCTGCTTTATAAGCTAAGTGGGTGTTGAACACCCCTATGTTCAAGACAGATCCAAAAGAAGGCTATCCTTGCTAAAAAGCTAGACCCCCAAAGAAACGTTTTGAAAGCAGAGAGCTGGAGAACACAGAAATTCATCAGTATTTCTAAGAGACTGTGCAGACTAACTGTAATAGTCACAAAATGTTTCAAAAACTTTTAAAATGCCGAAGAGTCCCCTGTATTTCTGCCTGTATTTTCCTGTATTCCTGTATTTTCTGACTCTCTTTCAGGTCCGTGTCATCCTGCTGAACTGGTGTGCTTGGTTTTTACGGATGAAAAAGCCCGGGGAAAATATAAAGCCCCTCTCTTGCAAATACAGCTATTCCAAGCACCAGCTGAGCGTAAACAGCCTGGAGGTGAACGTCCTTCCCGGGCACCAGTCCAGCAACGGCAACACCATCTACAGCTACCACGCCATGGAGAGCCCGTGCTGCCCCCAGAGGAACGACCTGGGCAGCAAGGGCGGAAAGATGCCGTGCCCCTTAGCAGAGGACATCGAGCTTGTGCAAAAGAGAGCTTTACTGGATACTCTTCCAGTGATTGTGAAGATCCTGGAGGAAGTCCAGTTCATAGCAATGCGGTTCAGGAAACAAGATGAGGGTGAAGAGATCTGCAGTGAGTGGAAGTTTGCAGCTGCTGTCATAGACAGATTGTGTCTGGTTGCATTTACCCTTTTTGCCATCATTTGCACATTTACAATACTCATGTCTGCTCCAAATTTTATAGAAGCTGTTTCAAAGGATTTTGCATAAGGTTTTCAGAGATGAGCATGATAATCAAAAAGTGAATATTGCCAGTAATTTTACTAGATAATTTAACTCAAATAGAGAAGTGTACTTATATGTGCTAACATACACAGACGGGGATTAAAATAATTTCAGGACATAATTATTCCTGATGTTAGTGATTGTAGTTACTGAATAGTAAATATATTGAACTCTGTTACTTATTTCATAGACTAGTGCCACATGTAATTATGTCATGATCTGTGGTAAGGGATAGACCAGAATTCAATACATTACAATACTACAATATATTTATTACAAGTTAACACTAGTATCAATGTGTTACTATGAATTTGTGAACTTTTGGATATTGTTAATTTAAATGATCATTGATGACTATAAGTTTTGTATAATTTTGTTGTCTTCAGTATGTTTGTGTTATATAATTATTGTTTGGTGTGGCTGTGACATGCACTTCTCAGATTTGAAAGACATATCTCCACAGTCTCATGATGCCGTATACTGTATTTATGAAAATAAACCATCATCATATTAGCTCAAACTAGCACAATGACTGGAATGTTTTCTTGGTAAATTTGTTAAGAATGTATCTTTCCCAGAAAATCACTTTGTTTTGTTTTTCTTCTTTTAGTTCGGAAATATTGGTTGTGACATTGGAAAGAAAATTCTTTCTCCTTGATGACAATCATATATATCATTTACAATGCCTGCTTAACTTTTTCTGTCACCTTGAAAGTCTACTTAATTTAAAGTATCACTGCTCTCTTGGAACACAGTTGCCAACCTAATATTGGCTAACTCCATGCAATTAGGGCAGAATCTTGTGTCTCCATAATATGTAGGAAATGGTCCACAGATTCGATTTGGCTCAGATTTCCTATCTAGTCTATACCACCAAAGTAGTATTTTTTAAAAATTCTATTAGTGCAGTCTCCTTTCCGTGTGGTCAGTAGGCTTTGTGAAAAGGAGTGTATAAAAGGCTAATTTTATTCTGCTAAACTTTAATGTATCAATGTTTATTATCAATTTGCTGTCCCTAAATATTCTCTAATATAATGTCCATATATTAATAAAACATAATTGAATGATGCCACTTCCTGGAATATAAGGGGGAAAAAAAGCACTATTCTCAATAGCAGCTTTTTTCCACCCAGTACTGTGGGTGGGAATGACACCTCTGTTGCATGATTTTATTTGTGCTACTGACCACAGCAGAGCTACAAAAGAACATGATCTGATGTAGACATCTTTCCTCTTTGGAGTAACACAGCACTTCTCTGAATGTTCACTAGAAGAAAATAACAATCTATTTTCTTCTCTGGCTGACTTTCAACTTCCTGTTCTTCCAGGGTTAGTAAAAAAAAATAACATTTCTCCTATCTGCATGATGGGATCCTTCCCACCATCACTGGTGGAAAGAAGATGATCATGTTTTTACTCAATGGAAAGTACTTCCCTTCTGAAAGGTGATGGTGAAGCTGGTAGTTCTACAGATTGAAGCAATATGCTACTATTTCTTTAAGGAAAAGGTCCCTCGGCTTTTCCACTATGGTCTTTATTAGGTGGTGATAACTGACTTTAAACAGAGACTCCACTGTTTTGAATGTTAAACTTCCATAGCTGTAAGATTAGATAATCACAGCCATGGATTTGTTGTATGTCTTATAGTTATGTTCAAAGAAGCACCTAAGGAGGTCAACCTAAGACTACAGTTACCTGTTTTATATTTGTTTCTATTTCTATTTCTATTTATTTATATTACAGTGACCTGTTTTATATTTCATGTAGTTTTCATGGTTACTTCCGCTCCAGGTGCAGCTCCAAGTGGTAACAATGCCTAATAGTAAAATCCCCTACTGAAAATTCTATTCATATTTCAGAGAAATATCTTTTTCTTCATAGGAGCACTAGTGCTCTAAGTAACTCTTTCCAGGCCTACAGGAGAAAACTTCCAGAATATCTGGTTATTTCTCCTGCCCATTTTCCTGCTTCCCCTTACAAAATTGTCCTTGCTGAGGTACAGAATGCAATTCAAGAGGGTTTTTCCTAATAGAAACACCTCAATGAACAGCAGAATTAGTTTGGGGCTTTGGGTTAGTTATACCAGGCTCTTCTCTTGGACAGCAGCTGAAATACTCATTTCATTTTTCTGTTTGTTAAAAGTCTAAATATCCAATTATATCTGCAACTTGTGATGAAGGATGCTAAATGAACTTTGGAGAACTTGTTCAAGGAATCCTAATATTTTTGCTTGAAAAGCATTTTTGAAAGTAATTTCCAGTGACAGGATAAAAAAGGTAAAAGCTAATGTTAAAGCACACAGTCATAATAACTTAGCTTCCTAATGCAAAGCATGTTCTCTTACCTGAAACGAGTTGTTGTATAAGAGTATTTTTAACTGGATGCATACACCTTAGGATCAGAAGGAGGGTGGAAGCTATCTGAAAACAACAGTGAAAAATTAGGTTAAATGTCTTTTTTTCCCATATAAAAGTTGGTGCAAATAAAAGAATTTCATTTACAGGCTATGACTTTATAATGTTAGATTGCCAGGTCTGGATTGTCTCTTACAGAAATGTCCTAAAACTCAAATTGTGTC
Organism: Melanocharis versteri; assembly: GCA_013397845.1. Taxonomy (NCBI): domain Eukaryota; kingdom Metazoa; phylum Chordata; class Aves; order Passeriformes; family Melanocharitidae; genus Melanocharis; species Melanocharis versteri. Next base: position 561,286 of record VZTG01001869.1, on the reverse strand, counting down.
AGTGGTATGCAATTTACAACTCTTTACACTGGACTGAAACTACTTGCTGATTACTTTTTCAGATCACATATGAGGCAGATCCTTTTGCTATCCACTTGTCACTTGGCCTTCTGAAAGGTAATAACTTTGTTACCACAAAATTTGTAGAACAAATTGTGTAAAATAGCACAGAAAAATGGTTACTGTACGTAGAGAACATTGCAGAATAAAGTGTGAACCAATTTAAGATTTTCCTGAGAATTACAGTACACTTGGAAAGATTGATATGTACTGATTCACAGCTCTTCATGGCATCACCAGTTAATGTCGTAGTGTATTTAATTCCAAGAGAAGGAAAAAATCCCAAACTGATTGCAAAGGTTAAATGGCAACAAGAAACTGACCCATAATATCCTTTCCATAATCCAGGCACTTACAGAAATGTTACACACTAAGTGATGGCGTTACTGTCCTGTGGTAACACAGAACATGATAGCAAAGATCCTTGTGCACTTTATCTTGCTTTATCTCTATCTTATATAAAGCACCTTATTTCCCAGAAGGTATGGTAGGTTTCTTCTATGAAGCTATTCAGCATAAGAAGATGAGAATCTGCCCTGGTTTATTCATCAAACATAAACAACTGTTCATATAATCAAACATTATCTTTACTTTGACTCATCTTCACTTTGACCTTAATATATCTAGATACACCCAAGAAAATGTGGGGTTTTTGTTCCTGGTAGAACGTTTTTGTCTGGCAAGTTTTCTATTTTATCTGCTACCATGAGAAATACACCTGTATAACTTCCAACAGTGAATATAAAATCTTTCTATATTACAGTGAGGCTACATACTTCTTTCATTAGAAATTAACTTTTCAGTATTGATGATAATAAAGAACTAGAAGATCATGATCTAAACCCATTATTCTAAATTACCAAGTGCCTAGGAAAAGAGGATGCTATAAATCAGAAGAAAGTTAATGGAGAACAGTACTAATCTGGGATTTTAGACAATAAGAATGTCACATACTGAGAAATCCCCAAATACTGTGAAATCCCCACAGAAATAAATAAATTCAAGACCTGCTGAAATGCCTTCCCTTTTGTGAGGCTCCTCTTGGCAGAATTTGGAACAAAAATTCAGAACTCTGTGAAACACTTGGTGAGGTTAAATCTGGGTTAAGAGATTGGGCTGAGCAGTGATCCTCTGGCTGAATGGTTTCCCAGAATTATATATCTAGTTTGGAATTGTACACTAAACAATGGTTTCTTGGTCTTTTTTTTTTTTTCTTGATAACAAACAGACTAAAGAAGAAAGGACAAGAAACACATGAAATTCCAAGTTTCAACATAGGTGAGAAAGCATGTGCTTAGAAAGCTGCCTCCTTTCCTTTCATGTTGAATGAGCTAGAGGATATGAAGGGCTCTGCACTGGCGAGAGTAGAGGCACATCTTGGGTTTATGTTTGATACTGCAGCTGTTAAAGCTAAACTCGATCACAACTGCTTTCTGCCACCATTTCAGATGGTCTTCAGATCTCTAGCTCCGACTCCTTGCCAAGTCTGCTGAATCATGCAAATAATTCACACCATTTTTCTCCTGCCCCAGTATGAGAGCAAGACTGGCTGTGTCTCAAATGCTTTCAAAAGGTGCCTAATCTTAACATCCAATAACAGAGAATTCCATTTCCCTAATATATTATTGGCATATTTATTACTCCTTGTTAATATCTAGCATATAAATGAATCTAGTAGTCTCAATCACTTAAAAAACCCACCTTTCATGAGACAAAGCAAAATGTCAGGATTGTTAGCTGATTGAGTAAAAAAAACCTTTATGGTGATAATCATGATTATTATTAGCAAAGTCCTAATCATGGCACAATTATTTTAATATTGGGAATATCTTGATCATGTCACAGACACAATTTTGGAAAAGAAAGTTTACTAGTTCTTCAACACATAGAGAATTTATTTTGCGAACAGAGGCCTCTGAGTTGTTACACAGGCTGTCAGCACACTGCCCTGCAGATTTTCATTTAATGGAAGAAACTGATGAAGACCTTCCCAAGTAAAACATAGTTCTGACACAGACCAGATAGACTTGTCTGACTAAAGGAAGAAATGTGTTGAATAATAATTGTAATAAATAAAAACAAAACAAACAAACAAACAAACAAACAAAAAACACAAAAAAACAAGCAAATACAATTAGAATGCAGGAAAAAAAATAACTGAATGCCAGTAAAAAACCATGCATTCATTCTGATGGCAAGCTCTAAAATGAGATATTATTGAAAAAAAGAGGAAGTTCAACGTTTTTGATTTTCAGAACACATGCTTAACTCATACAGACATTATATCCTCTTGGGTTTTTTAATTTATTTATGAGGGAAAATAGGATCTAAATTCCAGACCAAGGACAAAAATATGGTATTGTGCCTTTAGGAGTATCTATTAGCTTATATAGAAAATTATTTCTGTTGAAATAATTTGCACGGTTATACAACATATACAACATCCAGAAAGGGAAAGTATACATGACAAGGTACAGTGAGTTCTAATAAAAATAAATTTAAAGGTCATATCTGTGACACTCTTGGATTTCAGACACATGACATTAAATTCCAAAATTTTCAAGGCACATCCATTATTAACATTCAATGATAGAACATAAAAATGGGAAGGCATCCTTAGAAATCTCAATATCCTTTAACTGTCTGCATCCTTCAAGGTTAAAGCTGTACATTCAGCTATTTTCATCAACAAATAGCACTGGGGTGTTTTTTTCCCCAGAAATTTCATGACAAGAAAAGGAATGAAAAGACCTTTTTCATTGAGAAAAAAGCAAAAGAAAAAGGAAAAAAGTTTCATTATAATGTTTTGTGAAATTTTGGGGGAGAAAAAGTAGTCTTGATGGTGTTTCAGGTAGAGATTTCTGAAATCTATGAAGTACAGCATTATAGCAGGGCAGATTATAGTAGAAGAAAGGGGAAGGGTTTTAAACTACAAGAGGAGAGTTAAATTAGATGTTGGAAAGAAATTCTTTACTGTGAGGGTGGTGAGACACTGGAACAGGTTTCCCAGAAAAGTTATGGATGCCTCATTCCTGGAAGTGTTCAAGACCAGGTTGCATGGGGCTCTGAGCAATTGGGTCTGGTGGGAGGTGTCCCTGCCCATGGCAAGGGGGGTTGGAACTAAATGATCTTTAAGGTCCCTTCCAACCCAAACCATTCTATGATCCTGTGATTCTCTGGTTCAATGATCCTGTCACTACACACTGACGTAACCTTTCACTCAACATCCTATCCAAGGTTTAGATTTCATCTTTTGTGCATTCAAATGTTCACTTTCCAGCTCTAACAAATGAAGGTTTTGAACAGAAAAATGGAATTTCAAAGAAATCCTTATCTGTCATTGGCAGGTACCTGCTCTGGTTATGGTGTGCTGAATGTTACAGCTGCCGACTGGCTTCACAGTTCCTCTACAGTTCCAAATAAGTCACTGGGACCAATAGATTCATTTGTGTACATGAGGAATCTCCTGTGACTGTGTGTCTTGGTTCAACCCCAGCCAGCAACCAAGCACCACACAGAGCCATTCTCACTCACTGCCCCATCAGCAGGATGGACTGGGGAGAGAATTGGAAGGGTAAAAGCTGGAAAACTCACAGGTGGAGATCAAGACAGTTTAATATGGAAGCACACACACAAGCAGAGGAAAACCCACACACACAAGCAGAGGAAAACAAATAACTCATTCACCATTTCCCATGGGCAGGCAGGTGTTTCGCATTTCCAGGACAGCAGAGCTCCCTCACGCCTTGCAGTGACTTGGGAAGACAAATAACATCACTCCAAACGTCCCCTCCTTCCTCCTTCTTGCACCCAGATTGAAATACTGAGCAGGATGTCAAATGGTCTGGAATATCCCTTTGGTGAGTTTGGGTGTCTCCCCAGCATCTCATGTACTCCCAACTTTCTCTCCAGCTTGGAAGCAGGAAAAGCAGAAAAGGCCTTGGCTCTGTGTAAGCCCTGCCCAGCAATAACAAAAACATCTCTATATTATCAACCCTGTGTTCAGCTCAGATCCAAAAGACAGCACCATACCTGACATTGTGAAGAAAACTAACCCAACCCATCCAAAACCACCACATAGTACTGTCATTATCCCCAGGATTTGCAGTCAAAAACATCACATGAACCAACAGAACATCCTCAGGACACAGACACCGAAAAGAACATCAAAAAGTGAAAACAGTCATTAAAATGTCACAGACAAGAAAAACCAACCAGAAACTCAAAATCCATTCAGCATAAAATATTGGAGTTCATGAAGGAAGAGATAAGGTCAAAGTCACAGAGAACTCTAAAAATAGATGTACCAATATTATTCCGAAATTTCATTTTATTTAGAAATAATTCTGATGAAAAACTTCCACTAGTTTTCATGATCTTTTGCGAAGGCATATGATTAGTAGTTAAGAATTCATTTTTATTTGGGTGGTACTGTCAGTTTGATTATATAAAGAAAAATTACTCCTAAGCAAAAGCCAAGATTTTTCATTTTATAATCAACAGAAGAGTGATGCATAATTAACCTTTATATATCCATAGAGTCTGTCAGGCCATGAGGACTATCCAAAATCACAGGTGATGGCTCCCTTTTTCCTTTTATCCAGTGGAAATGAAAAGGAGACATCCTGACATATGAACAACTAGCATCCATGTTCTGGAACTCTGTAGCAAACAAATGTACTTCCATTTAGGGCATTGTTTTTCACTTGTTTGGCTTGGCGGTTTTGTTGTTGGTTTTGTTGTTGTTGTGGGGCTTTTGTTTGGCTGTTTTCTTGTTTTTTATTGTTGGTTTGGTTTGGTTTTAGTTTTGGATTGTTGGTGGGGGGGTTTCTAACTTGTCAAAAATCCCTGTGGAAAAGAAAAACCAGGGAACATAAAGACTTCTGATGACCTTTTCTGACCATGACACTGCAAATGCTGAATATTTTACTAAATGTTATTTGCCAACACTGCATACTTAAACTGTACTCAGAAGATCGTAGCTAAATCCAGCCCGTCTGATGCACATTTAAATTATCCATAGTGTGGTGATGACAGGTCCTTCTAGTCCAGTATCCAACTAAGAGGACCAACAATTTCTATGACCTGATTACGCCTTCCTAAATGGAAATTTGTTTCTACAGCTTTGCAGCTAACAGTACTTAAGGAATTAACCAGCCACATGCTATGTGTTGAGAAAAACTGAGGATAAAAAACATGTTTATGGTTAATGTGAACATCTCCACATATGACCTGAGTATTTTAATAACACATTTGCTCAGCACTCTGAATCCCTTGACTTCACAAGAAAGTCAGAGTTGAAGCACAAAGTTTTTTGCCGGTTCAGAAAGTTTCCAATATCATAATTCTGTGCAACCAAATGTCAAAATCCCATTGCAAAATTATGTGATTCTTAGATAGCACAGGCATACAATAATGAGCAGAAGGAAGTGGAAGTGATGGAAGAGAAGTTTCTACATTAGTTATTGGGTGGACAAGATTCTGAACAGGACAAATTGAAGGTTTTGCACTGTGCTGAATACATAATCTCAAGCACTAGCTCAACTCCAAACACAACATTTGACATGCCCTGTTTGTTAAAGTCCCCTGGGTGTTATTTGAAGATAATGTCCACTGCCTACTACCACTCTAGCAAATCTCTCCACTGAATTCCTGCTGCTGCTGAATTTAAAATGAACATGCTCTAGGATTAAGTGTCCCAGCATACTCCCCACAAACAGATCTAGGGTCAGCAGAAAAGACTTCCAGAATTTCAGGTTCTCAGCAATTTTTTTAAAGGCAAGTAGTGTTTGTGGTAATGAGGAGGACACCTAGAGACTTAGTTCTCTCTAATTGTCTTAAGATGTCATCAGCCTTAATTGGAATGCTGCTGCCAGAAACATTCTAGACCAAACGCTTCAGAAAATGGCATTAAGCACATGATATTCAAAGTGGAACGGGAAACAATAGCTCCAGAGAGATCAGAGGGATGAAGGGAATGACCCTATCTCAGAGACTGACGCAGTGCAATGACCTGGAAGGCTCAAGCTGTGGAGGTGCTGACTACCACATGTTCCACAAGGACTGTGCTTCAGCACATTCTCCCTACTGCCCAGAAATCTTTGTCTTGAAGAATAGCAGCAGATTGCAACCAGGTGTCCAGGAACAGACTTAACAGACTTTTCAGTCAGCTGTGTGAATTTTGGATTTTAATTCCAAATTGCCGTCAGAGAAAGGAGTACACAGCAAATTTGGGCCAGCCTTTTCTTCAGTATCTCTGGGCAGGTCTCCTAGTTAAAGCTGAGAAAGGTCAGGTCCAGCATGTACCATCTAGAATGGCTATCCTGAGGTGAATCTTGTACAAAGCTTCCTAAAGACTTCAGAGGATATGCTGCGTTGGCTCACAGAGCAGAAATCTAATTGTTTAGAAAACTGCTATAGATGTTCTCCATCTCTTCTGACATACTCAAAAAATCTGCATTAGCTTTTTTGAGGGTTTTCCTGGAGTTCTAAAAACAAGACTTAAAAGCATTGCCACAAAATCAGAATTGGATCACTTGTCCCTTATTCTTAGCTGTGTTTTTGTAATGGTTGCTTCCACAGGATAAGAATTACATGCTTTTTATGCAAAAATGTAACAGTCTCAGCTTTTGATATTTTGGTATTTGAGGGAGTTTGTTAATTGCAAAAAGCAGTCAGATTTACACCATGGGCAAGGTGGCCAAGTAAAAATTTGGGCTTTTGGAAATCTAAGGGCCAATGATAAGCATCTTTAAGGCACTAAAGATTCCTATGAAATTGTCAGAATACAGTGGTGAGAGAGAGAAAGAGAGAGAGACATATTAGTAAGGAGAAACATCTTGTCCACAGTTCCTGAGGATGCGTGTCTGACATAAAGACCAACTGATCTTCCAAAACTGGATAAGGCAAAAAAGCAACCATACATGTGTTCATGCTCTTCTTCCATGGCTGTTAAAAGATGGAAACAGAGGCGCGGTTTATGGCTAGACAGCAATAACTGCATCGTTTTAGACAGATTTTGATGTAAAAATACTATGTAGTGGCTTTTGTCATTCCCATGGGCCCATCAAAAGAGCCTGGCTTTTATCTCATTGACCAACCATAAAAAAATGGCTCTAGCTTTTTGTAGCTCAGTGATCACATTTTCTACCACATTCTAGTAGCGTCTTCTTTGCAAGATGACAATCAGTTTTGCTCTCAGACAGGCTGTGTAGCTCTTCACTGAGAAAGAGTTTTCCAGGTGACAAAACTGAAGTCTGTCTGTCATGGAATTCCCTAACAGAAAAATGTGACAAAGGAAACAGAATTTGTCCAGTGGCAGAAAGAGCCATTCAGGGTTTAGTCTTCAACACATGCAGAATTTTGCCATAGTGTTCACCACTTTAAATGGACAGAAGGCAAACATTTTTTGCCCCTTCCCAGAAGTGCAACATATTAACATCCTTACAGTAAGAATCCCTGGTGTAGTCCTGATGTTTTTCTCTGCATCAGGAAGAAATCCCAGTTAGAGCCCCGTATTACCTTGAGCCTGGATATAAAATTATGGCAGATATCTGACACAGGAGTATTTACCCATTGCACAGTGAACATTTTAAGCACAGGGCACATCTACTGAATATTTAGCAGTGGTTCACTGTGCTCATAAAACACTGCACCCATCAAAACATGGACAAGCACCCTTGTCTGACATCAGAGTTTATTCATAACCAAGCTCAACACCAACATCACCAAGTATCTGTAAAACTTCCAAGGAGTAAAGATGAAAGTTTCCTGATACAAAAATCCAGCCAGAAATTATACATGTTTAAAAAGTGATGATCTGCGGTTAAATCTGTTTTTCCATTCAGCCATCATTTATAGATGTTCTCTGAGTTTATGAAATAGTCTCGGAAGTAAGGCTAGTGAATACTAGTGGTAGATGTAATTTTATCTTTTTTTTTTTCCATCTGGTTAGGGAATTCTTCTCTCCACAACATGCACAGGAGTACATATAATCTTTTCTGACTGCAGTGCAGGACTTGCGCACTGCTCTGTTTGTACTTAGCACGGAGAAGGTGATTCTTAACACGGAGTCTGCCGTAGTGACCCACCATGAAGCTCTAATGAGGATGGATCCCTCTGGATGGATGGATCCAGAGCTGTCTGATACAGACTGATGGACCAAAAAAACCCCCCAAAACTGTGCTGCCTATACTCAATGCACAATTAGATAGATCTTACTTCAGTAAAAAGGCTACAAGTGTCAAGTTCCTTTTGTTTACTGACTGAAGGAACGCTTAACCTCTAAGTACCAGTTAATTTATTCCTGAACTGCTCTATTCTAAGAAACACATCTTCTCTACAATTCTTACCAATAGCATGGATGAATGTAATGAAATACTGACGTTTTTGTTACTTACAAGCAGGTTTGCTAAAGTAGCTTTGAGATCAAGGAGGTCTAGATACCAAAGCACAATCGTATTTTGAGTGGAATGTGCATCCTTGCTTTCCTTTCTCAAGAGCATCTGAAGGGTGATTGAGAGCTTTGAGTCAGGCGTCTACATTCACACCTCAGCATCTAAATGCATGCTGTCATTGTTTTGAGTCATCTTCAGAACCTTTGCTTTCCACAGACATAAACTAATGGTTCAAGTGCTCTGTCCTCCATAAAATATGCTGGGACTCATTTATAGTTTTGTACAGAAATACTCATCTTGCATTTTCAGCAACAACTTATGGACCCCATGCAAGCTCACCTTTCTCAAATTAACTTGGAACATTTGGTGATGCACTGCAAAGTACAAGTTAAAGGATTTGTGTAATATGAAAGCAGTAGACTGAACTCCTCCTGCTCTTGTTACAGAGACTGGCTGAAGGAACTCTTGGTGTATTATGGACATATAAGTTGCTAAGACGATGATTTCAAATTATAAGCAGCAGAAAGATTTGTGTAATAGCAGGGTAATACAAAAGTAACTTCCACTTTCTGTTTTGCTTTTCAGCTATTTCAGAGCCATCATAAGAGATGTCCTAAATATTCAGAGACATTTCTTAAAGAAAAAAAAAAACATAATATACTTCAGGGAAATTAAGATTTTCACTACAATGTAGTAAACATTTTTAACATAAGGATTTAATGAAAATTGTTAACCATGTGATTAAGGGTAGCTGGGAATAATCCAATCTAATAATTACTATTCACAATGCTTTTCATCATGTTCTAAGCAGAAAACAATGCTTAGATTGTTTAGATTACATCCTTTCAAACATACTACAAAACAGAAACAAATTAAATGCCCTCAGAATTATGGTCAAACCAATAATAGCATTCCTATAGGCAAACAGGGGCAAGTATTTTTGAGAAAAACATGACACGAGAGTGAGTGTATTGGTCCTGCTTATGTATCAAGTGCATAATGTTAACTGCAATGCCTATTTGGAAACATAAAGCAGTAGCTCTAAAAGGATTTGGAAGTCTTAAGTGATTAGAAAAATCATCTCTACTGCTCAAATAAATTTTCCTGATGAGGTATCATAGCAACAATATGCAACTTTGTTCCACTAGGGAAAATATCATGTTTCTGGTGAAGTGCTTATATTACACATTCCTTACATCTTATCACATTTTATTTTCTGAAAGAAAATTTTAACACTCACATCACCTAAAATGCATAAATCTCACAGCTGGTTATATGATCGCCCGTAGGAGAAGGGCCAGGGAATAGATTTGCCTGCCTTGATTTACACCGATGTATTGAAGAGGGTTGGTGTTTGTCGTCATCCACTCTCACTGAACTTGGTGAGAATAGTTCCACTGGCTTGTCTGAACCCAGCCCTGAGATTTTCACTGTTTCACCACAAAATGTCCAGTGCTTGCTCTGACCCCAGGAGCCTGGCCCCGCTTTCCTGTTCCCATACAGTTGGTGGGCCCATCAAACAGCAGCTTCTGGAAAGCAGAAGAAATGGGACGAGCTCAGATAGAGAAGAAGCTGAACCCAGGCTGAACTCAATCTTCATGCACTTCATTTTTCTAAGAAACATTTTCTCAAGGGCAAGAGCTTTTTTTCTGATTAGGGAAACTGAGGAAATCCTGAAAGTAGGTGCCTAACCAGCTGAATTTACCACGACCTGAGATTCTCTCCTGCTGCTTTTCTGAGTTGTGACCTGTTGGGGACAAAGGGTTCCCCACTGTGCCAGTGAGGGCAGGAAGGCAGCAGGAGCTGACGCAATGGTTTATGCCACCCACCTGTTCTGATGCCTCACCAGACACAGCACTGGCCAGCGTGGGGCACCTGGAAAGAGGCTGCTAACACTGCAATTTGCCCAGCAGAAGGCTCTTTAGCATCAGTCTTAGCAATGATTACTGTTTGGGGGTCTTATTTCTTTAAGCACTTGAGTTATAACTCCCAAATATTTATGTTGTGTAGCACTTGTCTATACTTTGCAAAAGAACACTTTACTTAAAAAGAAAAAAAAATTGTTTTGCTTAATAATACGTGCTTTATATTCACTAGTCAAAATATCTTTGTGAAGGTGTTCAAAGCACAAATGAGAATTCATTGCTCAATGATGCTTTATACAACAACTTCCATTGATTAACCATGATTTATGATCAGGATTTTTTCTCTTTTTAACATTCAAACTAAAAAAAAAATTCTTGAATATTAGAAGCTTTGACTTTTTATGCTATCTGTGTATGTACTATTTCATTAGGTAAGCTCAGGATCACCACAAGTGGATTTTTTTTAGAAGTGAGTGTATTGAAGAGAAAACCAATTTCCATTCTTTTTAATCAATAACCTTCACAATATAGAACAGCAGCACCAAGAAGGATGAAAGTGAACCTGTCATATCAGGGGGTTTGGACAAGATGGTTCTAACAAGTGCTTGAACAAATTCATCTCTGTTTTTTCCTGATTCTTGTGCTTTTGTTCATGGCTGCAACGCAATGATTATTATAATTAGGGTATTTATCTCTTTATGCTGTAGAGAGAAGACAAAAAGGTAAAATAGGCATCCTTCAGAGAACTTTTCAGAAGCCTCATCCTGTCTTTTCTTCTTTTTCCTTTGTCCATAGAAAACATTTCCATGGAATATTTGGGATTATGATCCTATTTACACGGCTCACTCCCAGATTTAGTTCTGGTATTCTGCACCAACTTTCTATTTATGCACCAACTTTCTCATCTATTTAGTAAAAGAATAACTACACAGGAAAAATGCATTTCCTAAATTTCATTCCCAGAAATACACTGCATATCTTTTTAATTCTGCACCGTCTGTTCCATTGAATTGCAGACTATGAATACTATTTAAATTCAAAATAGATGCTTAAAATCAGATTAAAGTGTTTATTAATACATGAAGCTGATCGTTCTAAAGACAATTTTCACTGATTTCTACATAAAGAAGCTTATTCTTCTCAGTATGTTTCTAATCTGACCATTAAACTCCTTATATATATTTCTAAATGAGACCTTAAACATGAGGAAATGAGTTAAAATTTTAATGATTTTACTCCACTATCTTAGTACTAGATGTTATTAAATCCTTGTTGCAAGCCCAGAGGAACAAAGTTTATTAAATATTGTGTTATTTATTGTCCCTATTTTCTATGGGAAGAGTTCTCCTTTATTTTGCTAGTACTTCACCTTATTGCTATAGAAGCTTAGTTTGTATAACTAATTTTAATTTATGGGCACACACTGGAGCTTTTTTCCCCCAAGTAGAGAGCTATCAGGCCCATCAATTGATTTGGTTCAAAAACCACTTCTAAAAGCTGAAGTTGATACCATCTTCCCTAAAGGACTGGTATGCGTTTTGTTGCATCATGCATTCAGAATGGGAATTTAAATAATTAGAAATCCTGTAGAAACTGTCAGATAAATGGCAGAATTATGATTTACAGGTCAGGTTACTCAGAATTATACAGGGTGAATGTAACAATGTTTTTGAACTCAAGAGTGGTCATTATTAAATACAACAGCTATAGGAAGAAAGCGTATCTTATCATCTATTATGATGATCAGAAACAAAGATAAAAAGAGATGAAATTGCTTACCCAGGGGGTCTGTGGTACAATCAAGAATTGTACAAAATCACTGCAATTCTACCCAAAAGCCTTAAGCATAAACTAACATTTTTTTCCTTCTTGTTTATGCATCCATTAGTTCGTATTTAAGGTCTCAAAATTCTTATCCTGTGTGTTTCTAAGCATATAATATTACTTTGATTCAGCTGCTATAAATGTCCTGCTTAAGAAGATTTTAGAGGATTACTAGGGTCCCCGTAGGAAAAATGAATAAGCTTTAGTGAACATAATATTGAGAACTTGGATATGAACAGCTTCTTAGTATTCCTACAAAGTGTTCCTTTGTGAAATCAGAAAGTATAAAACAACTATCCCGTGAAAAGTGATTGATTTGTACAAAGCCATGGATAACATATATGCTAGCATAGAACATAAAATGTATAAATATTAAGAAGTTATTTATTAAAACCTGAGTTGATAGGAAATGAGCTGAAGAGAACATCCAAGAATGCTCTGTTATGCAAGAGAAGCCAGATCTAACAAGTAGTACATCCATTTCTCCTTATTATCTCTGCTTAACAAACTGTGATTGTTAAATCAAATTTGTCCTTTAATCTACAAAGTACAATTCATTTAACAAAACTATTTTAGAAATGTATTTAAGAAAAACCTACAAACCTGAAACATTAAATTGGCATTTCTGTGCGTTCTTAGGAACTCTGCATCTACAGTCAGAAGAAGGTTTCAATGTATTCTTTAAAGCCTTGGCAATTGCCATGCACATGAGTAAAGTACACTCTCGTTGCAGAAACACATCCATCCAGTTGTATGACATCCATATTAAAATATTTTCTTGTGAGTGAAATAGGTAAAAGTAAACAACAGCCTATACATACATTATCAAAATAAACCAAGGATTTTCGTTGAAGTATCTGAAGATATACGTAATTCACCACAAGAAAATATCTGTGGGAAGAAGTGGATGGCAAACATTTTCATAGGTGACAGATCAGTATAAGCTTTTGATATCCTCAAGCTGAGCCCTGAAATGGAGGGGTTCGCTCCCATTTAACAACCCAGATGTTATTCTGGAACGCTCTGTCGTGACTGTGGAGGATAATACGAAGTTTGACACTCTGTCACACGCATCCCCCAACTGTTCTGCAGACAACACACAGCTAACAAAAAAGATTTAAAATTCCCAAGATCTGTTTCAAGTTTGAGCACTGAAAATTAAATCCCACAGCTAAAGTGAGCCAAATGAATCACTTGAAAAGCGGTCACTGAAAGGGAGGGGGCTTATTTATTGCTCCTCTGCCCTCTGACATGAAGAAGGAATGAAATAAAACAATTAGGTCAGTTTATCTATTAGCAAATAATACTTTATAAAGTAATGCTTAAGTGATCTACAAGCAGGATTCATGATAGAATATTCCTAGGTAATGCCAAGCCTGGGTCAAGAACGCCTCCCTACAGCTTTGCCTGCTGATCAGAAAGCTTTGCATGTTGGAAAGGGGGGACATCAGCAATATAATTCACCATAGAAAATAATAATTTTCTATATAAATACCTGTAAAGACTAGAACTGAATTTCAGCATATTGCTTAGATTCATTGAGTGAGCTTGATCCTAACAAAGATTACTGCTTCTCTGTATCACATAAAACAGACATGAAAATACACAACTATTCACATTGATGGAGTGCAAATATAATACCTGAGGCCGAATAAATTATTCTACTCACATTGTCAGAGAACTGAAAATTTTTATCCTTTCCTTGAAATATATGTATTTGATTCTGTGTATTTGTCATGTTTCAATGTTCCAACAAAAAAATACCTTTAAGACTTTACAAAGGCTGAGGCAGTTTCAGATGCAGCATTGACAGATTCCTACTGAACATAAAAATGCATAAAGAAATATTTCATATTTCTAAATATTCTGAGTATTCTGATTGATCTAGGAATTTCTTTTATTGTCTTGTACACAAAAATGGAAGAGCTTTCGTATCACAAATTCTTTTCAATTGTCTAAGTAGAAAGCAATACTGGTAGTACTATAAAATATCTATGTCAAGCAGTACAAATGATGATGTAAACATTGAATATTTAGCATCATACATAAGCAGATGCATATCTGATTTGAATATGGTCATGGGTGCAGCTGCATATTTATGCTTTATAGCCTTTATTTGCCACATTACCCATGTGAACAAACAACTGATTTGGGACATCTACTTGTACATGTGCCCAATTTACTATATAAACAGAATCAATGAATTTGAAAACAAACACTTGTTTTCACTTCCTTCACTTGCAATTTCAAATTATGATCTTTAATGAGATTATCAATATACATGAACTATTTTTACCTTAATTTCAGATAATGATTGAAAGGGTTTTGAATTCTATATGGAGTAGTAATTTCTTAGTAAGAGATAAATAAAACTTCCTAGACATGCAAACCTTCTAAAACTAACTTGTATCAGCACTGTTTAATTACACATGTGCACATAAAGAGACTCTCTCAAAGACACAAAAAGCATTTTCATCTGGCTTGTCAAATGAAAAGTGAACACATTCTCAAGTGAACAAGAAAAATGATCTCATGTATATGCTCTAACTTTTATCTCAAAGGGCAAATATTTGTGATAAAAAAGAAGTAAAGGTTAATAGAGAAGGGAATATGAGAAGGCTAAAGAAATGTTGTGTCTCTTAAATATAATAGAATTAAATTTTTTTTCAAGACAACTGCTAGAAGAAGAATAAAAAAAGAAATCTTTGCATAGTCTGTGCTGAATGACCATGGAGATGTTTTGTTTGTCTTCAAGGGCTGATACATCTATTTCTGAAAATCTAATTCTGTGTTACCTTGTGGTTTTACTTTTCCACACTTTTTTTGTGTGGGGTTTTTTTGGGCGGTTTTGTTGTTTTTGTTGTTGTTGTTGTTTTTGCATTTTTTTTTGGTTGGTTTGTTTTTTTGTTTTTTTTTTTTTTGTTTTTGTTTCTTTTTTTTTTGGTTGGTTGGTTTTTTTTTTTTTTTTTTTGTTTTTTTTTTTTTTTCTTTTTTTTTTTTTTGTCATTTTTTGGTCATTTTTTGGTCTTTTTTTCTGCCATGGTAGCTTTTCCATTTTTAAGGGTCTGGCAATTAATGGAAAACCAGATTATCAGAGTTGATGCTCTCATGGATGTCACATTTCTTCAAAATCCTTGGGTAAAATCTAGGAACAAAATCTACCTTTTTTCTCTAGAATAGTTCAGGAGTCACGGCTACAGAACACCAAAGCAAAACAGTTGTATTTTCATATTTCATAAGAGAAAGGAACAAAATAAAAAGAAACAAAGAAAAAGTATTTGAATGGAGACGATTCATTCTGCACAACAAGTATCATTAGAGTAATCAAATATTCATGTATATGCTCTCTCTAATACAGTAAAACATTTTCAAAGGCAATGTGATGGCCTCTTATGACAGTGTTACAAAGTTGGTGGATGAGGGAAGAGTGACTGACATTATCTGGGCTTGTGCAAGGCAAGCACAAGATTTTTTCTCTAAGCTGGAGAGATGTGGATTTGCCAGACGGAGCACTTGGTGGATGAGGGATTGTCTGGATGTCACACTCAGAGGGTTGTGGTCAATGGCTCAATGTCCAAGCGGAGACCAGTGACCAGTGGTATCCTGAGGGTTCAGTACTGGGACCGGCGCTGTTCAACATCTTTTTTGCCCCATGGACAGCGGGATCGAGGGCACGTTTGCAACTGAAACTGAGCCATGTGGGGCAGTCAACACGCTGTAGGGAAGGAATGTCACACAGAGAGACCCTGACACCCTTGGCAGGTGGGTCTGTGCAAACCTCACAAAGTTCAGCAAGGTGCAGGGTCCTGCACCTGCGTTGGGGCAATCCCAAGCACAAAATCAGTCTGGGTGGGGAATGGAGAGAAAGCAATCCCGAGGAAAAGTACTTGGGAGTGTTGTTGGACAAGGAGCTTGACATGACCTGGCGATGTGCACTTGCAGCACAGAAAGCCAACTGCATCCTGGGCTGCATCCAAAGTAGTGGCCAGCAGGGTGAGGGAGATTAATCTGCCTCTCTAGTTTGTTCATGTGTGATCCTACCCAGAGTGCTGTGCCCAGCTCTCATGAGATCCCAGCACAGGAAGGATGTGGACCCATTGGAGAGAGTCCATCAGAGGTCCACAGAGTTGATCAGAGGGTTGGAGCACCTCTCCTATGGAGACAGGCTGAGAGAGTTGGGGTTGTTCAGCCTGGAAAAGAGAAGATTCCAGGGGACCTTAGGGCATATTCCAGTACCTGGAGGGGGCTACAAGAGATCTGTACAAGGACTTTTTAGAAGGGCATGTAGTGGCAGGACTAGTGGGAATGACTTTGAACTGAAAGAGGGTTGGTTTCATGGCAGAAAGATGGCAGAAATATTTACGTGAGGGTGGTGAGGCACGGGGACAGGTTGTCCAGAGAAGCTGTGGATGGCCCGTTACTGCAAGTGTTTAAGGCAAAGTTGGATGAGGATTTGAGTAAGCTGGTCTTGTGAAAGGTGTCTCTTACCATGATGAGGGGCAAACAGGTGATCTTTAAGGACCACTCCAATCCTAACCATTCAGTGATTTTATGATTGTAGTCCAAACAAAATCTGTCATCTAAACAAGCATCTACTATCTGATGCCAAAGAACGAATATTTTGAAACACACAGTGGGCTGCATTCTGCAGATAAAAATGGATCGTGCTTAGGAGGAATGCTTGAAAACTCTTATTCTTATTTCCACAAATATATAAGGGTCTTAATTTCAAGCTTTGTGAAAGAGTTCAGAACAGTATGGCCAGTTTTGGTTTGTATCTTCCAGTGTATGGGGAAGGTGACTATTGGGCAGACAAAGCACTTTCATATTCCAACAGAAAGGAGTCATTTGAATAGAAGCTCTGCCTCATCTTTGCAGCCATTTTTCTCTGTTATACTGCACACAGTTACCTTGGTTCCCTCACCATTACTACCAAAGGTGGAAGCTATGACTCCAGTGGAATTTGGGGCAGTAACCATGCAGTCTTGAGCAGCCTGAATTTAGTACCAGTGTTGGTAGGTATGAAGACTAATGAGTAATACCTCACCAATTCTAGAGCAGAATGCAAGAGAGGTGTTTTTAAGAGTGAAAAACTGTAATAACCTTGCAGAAGACACTGCAGTATTGTGAATGCCCTGTCCAGTAACCTGTGGTGCCAGAAATAAATTGTCT
This sequence comes from Melanocharis versteri, assembly GCA_013397845.1. Lineage (NCBI taxonomy): Eukaryota > Metazoa > Chordata > Aves > Passeriformes > Melanocharitidae > Melanocharis > Melanocharis versteri. The sequence continues at coordinate 543,969 of VZTG01001869.1, read as the reverse complement.
AAATCTGTTCACTGATTCCCTCAATACATAGAACAGATGCCTGATCAGCCTTGGAGGGAAAATTTGAGGCATAAAAATAAGCAGGCAGTATTTCTTTGCAGATGTGATGAAGGTATGAAGTCAAGCAATTGTGGATTGCTCCTGCTGCAGAGGGTGAGAGCACACATCTGCTGTCTGCTCCACAAAGGCATGAAGACTTTCTCTGTGGAGGCTTTTTCTGTGAAAGCAAGGAGGAGATAATCAGCTGGGTAATGGCTAACACACTGAGTGGACAAGATAATGGTAGAGTTCAAAGAGGACAGCACTAAAGCAGTTGCATAAGCCAAAGACTGTGACTGTGACTGAAAATGGTGAGCTGTGAAAGCTCCTTACTGTAAAGAAAAAGACATTGCATTTTGTGTTAGAAGATAAAAATTGGAAATTTGCTTTTCATCTTGGAAAAGGGATGTATGTGGTAGATGGTCTCTTTTAATATGAGAAATTTAGCTTTTTATATATACTTATTTTTGGATAGGAGACTTCAAGAAGATTACCTATGACTTGATAGGCAGCACGTAAGAATATTTAACTACTCTGTATATGAGGCCTATCTGTGGGGTTTTTAAGTTAGAAAGTTCTTCATCCTTCTGAGGAAAAAAAAGAAAAAGAGGTTTAAAAATCAAAATCTCTGAGTTATATTAAGAATATTTCAAAGGCACCCACTCTTTACTCATTAATCCATGAGTCTGAGATCAGTAGTGATCACAGATCCTGGACTTCAGTTACTATATCCTTTGTTTCACTGGGTGCTTCAGTTTTAGAGAGTATGTGGAATTCAGCCCACCTAATTTTAGCCTTCAGAAAAAACAGTGCATTTTTGTTAGCCCGCTCTCTTGAACCCTCCCCAGTCAATGGAATGAGAAGGGCACCTCACTAAGGTCTTAATAAATCAGGAAGAATATCTAAAACAGAAGGAATAAACATGTTAAACAGATGGAATACGCTGTGTCTACACAGGACGTGTTTTTCCTCCTTCACCTCCTTCTCCTTGCTTTTGTAAGAGATACTAGAGACAGCTCAGAGAATAGATCTATTAGCTTTATGCCACAATTAAGCGAAATACTTCTGCCTGTCAGTAACCAGCATTCACACTACCTTTAGTTTGCCGTGACAAGCCGCATTAACAAGAAAAACACCTTTGGGTTCTGCAAATGCTTTACAGCTTCATCTGGCAGCCAGTTGGTCATGTCAGTTCTGGGCCACGTTACATAACCTGCCGTCTGCAGAGCTCTTCTCTTCTGAGAAATGCCAGAAGCAGACAGCCCTGACACCGCAGTGCAAGTGCTGTACTTGTTATCTAGTCGGGGCAGCCCACGGCCCCTGCCTGCCTTGACAATAAAGGCTCCAGGAAAGTATCACCATCATTAAATTCACACCAGATGTTCCAAACAAGAGGCGCAAATGTTTTCCTCTCTGTCTGTGTTTGAAGTAAAATGCACTAGGTCGTTCTGCGGAGTGGGTTTCGTGCAGTTCTGAAAACACATAGTGACCAAAGCACAGATCTTTGTGCCTTGTCCCCTGCGGCACAAAGAGTTGTGTCTGGCGATCCCTCTGTGTGCTATGGCTGAAAACACTAATGCTCAGAAAAATTCCTCTGAATTGCCACTGCATTAACTCTCAGAAAAGCTGAAGCTGTCAGCCCAGCACTAGAAAAAGTGCTTAAATGGGCCACTGAATTCTGATCTCTACTTAAATGCTGATCTCTTAGTTTGGACTCTAAAACATTTCATAATTTTTAATAATTTTTTTTTCACAACTTCTAATCACCCTTGTTAGAAATTTTCTTTACAGATGTATAATTTTTTTTTTTACACAGATTCTTCCAGATTTTTTCCTAAGTGGAATGAATGAAAACGGTCATGCAAGAATTTTTTAAGTTACAGCAGCAGCAATGTTCTCAAGGAAATATTTTAAAAAATCTATAAACAAAACAGAATTTTGATCCCAGCTTTTGAAACCTTTAGTGCACAGTGAGATAAAAAATGGGAAATGGTAACAGGATTTAAGCTGAGACCAACCACCCTTTAACATATATTTGTTGTCTTAAAACACACAGCTTGGCAAGCTTTCATTGCATGACTGAAGAAATACAATGTTTTATCTATTAGAATGGATAAAAGAGAAATTCCTGCCACTTTGGGATGAAGCTAAGTAAAATTTATAACACTGGTAACAAGTAAACTACCGCTGGCTGTAGTGGAAAATAGGATAAATATTGACTTACAACAAAATCAGTAAAGGAACATTAATAGTACTTTTATTTAAAAACACTTTCAACAATCAGGATGGAATGAGACTAATACGGAGGCATATATATCCATGTGTCCATTCCCAGTCTATGATCTTATACTTCAAATATGTAGTTTGTTAATTAAACTGCTTAGAAACACACAGATTACTTTTCCTTTTTGTGTTTTCTTCCATTGTCTTGTAATTTCATAAGTTAGTTTTAAGTAGTAACAAACTTTGTGTGGACCTTTCTACAGAATCATAATTAATATGATTGATGAGAGGCTTCATGGAAGCAAAATAAATACTGTGCTGATTCCTTTACATTAGTCATTATATAAAATCTGCAAAAAATGGTATTGCTATGGTATTCTTAAAAAGAATCCTAAATATGTAAGACAGGCAGAATAACTGTTTTAATGACTGTCACTTCCTCTGTGCTTCATTAACTTCAGACATACCTGGCTAACAGCACTAAAAAGAAAAAACAAAAAATCCCCACAAATGCCAAAAAACATCTTTCTCTGTGTCTTGACAAAGATCCATTCTTTAAAAAAATGTAGCTGTCATTTCTGTGAATGCTGGCCATGTCTGCAGGAAGTACTTTTGCAGGTTCATTAGCTACATGAATTAAAAGAAAAAACACAAACTATATATTTAAATTTTCTTTCCATTTTTTATGGTGCTGTGAAGTTAACAGATGGGCTCTAGCAATATGGAAACTGAATTTCCATCTTCTGAATGGAATAGATTTATCTACAATAGGTTTTAGCTTTAGTCAGATGAGCATGCTGATTATATAACAAGTGGCATTAAAATTTTGCAACATTTGAATGTGGGAAAGAAGAGATTTAGAGCAGAAAAATATGTAAAATAAATGGCCTTGCAGAGACGGGCATAACCATGCTATAAATTAGCTGGAAGTTGACTGAGTACATCCTATTATAATTTAATGGTCTTGTTTAGCCATTATAATATTCCATTTTCAAGCAGCAGTTACCTTTCCTAACGGGCAGAAAGAAGGGCCAGGCAGGAGAGCCAGCGGCTTGATTAAAAAGAGAAGGGTTGCAAAGGTAAGCAAGTTCAGTAAGTACGAAGAGAGAGTATAAAATCAGAGAGATCGTACAGTATTTATTCCTCAGAACCTCTTCTAGATACTTTTGATTTGTGGCTTATGCTTTCCTAGCCTAGGAGTGTTTTCTTTCTTTTTAGATTTCATATAGTAGTTTTCTTTTTTTTCAGCTTGCTAGCTAATGGCTTAATTTGATGCCCATCCTCCTCTTTTAAGGCACTCTGTTATCCCTCTTCTGATTTTCTCAACATAAAGCTCCGTTATTTCTTTCTCACTCACTTCTTTTCCAGGATGAAGGTTTCTAGTCAATTTAATTGCTCTCCATAAAAAAAAAAAA